>VXAV01000114.1:145537-160112 GCA_013399715.1 Alectura lathami
CCTTTTCTAATTCACATCAATAGGTCATTTTATTTTTATACTCTCATCTCATGTGGAGCTTTCTTAAGATGAATACTGCATTTGAGTGGACGTCACAGATACAGAATGTTTAATTAAATAATAAAACCACTTTACCACTTTATAAAAATCCCTGGTACTATAAGAACTCCACTACGTTTCACAACACAGATACTCAGATCTTTTCACCAGTAGCAGAAACAAGAAATCTAACTGCCCTGAAAAGTTACAGCTTCTACAATACTTGAACAACAGGAAAACGAACAGCTGCCAGCAGTATGGGATGTAAGGCATGCAATGGAAGGTTACAGTGCCAAGCACTAGTTAAGTTGCTCTGTGTTGTTATAAAATAACTGTGTTGTTGTGGATGTTGGAATTTATACGTACAGTCTCTGTGGGATGCTATAGCGCATCTTTGGAATAGCTGTGTGATCATCTGCTTCTGGGAGATGGCCCTGCAAGTGTCTCTGTTTGTCTCCTATGCCCAGTGTCTCCATCAAAAGCTCCCAGCTGGACCTCCCCATCCTCCAACTCCTCTGAGCGGCGAGCCCATGCATCAGAGAGCAGCTGGACAACCAACTCGGAGGACACCAGCAGCCCCAGCATCGCTCCGTCCTACACAGATCTGCAATCAATTAACACTGAGGACCTGACCAGTGGTGGGACATCTGCAGCAGATTCAGCTGGTAAGAGGGAAGCCTTCAAGTTTCTGTCTTGATCTTTTTGATACTACTCAAACACTGCGCTCAGAAATGAGAGACAGGGAATGGATCCAAAGCAGAACAAACTCAGTTGTTAGGCAGACTAACACCTTTTTCTGTTCCAGTTCCCAAGAGAGCACACCTGGATTTGACACATCCATGGTTTGTGTACTCTCCAGGGCAATTCCTGGAGCTCCTGCAAGCACCTGCAGTACATTGGAAGCTATCCAGCCCAGTCTGAGGGAGGTCAGTGGCTACCCTGTCTGATGCAATTTGATTTGCTGGTGCCACAATAGCTCAGACATGAGGTATTTAATAATGCGTTTTGCTCTCAGGTAATATATGTAACAATGTGTGCGAAATAAGGCCTGTTGTGAGAGAATGGACTTCCTGAACCCCAGTGAGGCCATATGTCCTGTTAATAAGATGCACATACATACATCACCTGAAAATGGTATTATGTGATGGTTCAGTGAAACAGGGTTGGACATTGAGGCAGGTTCATAAACAGCAGGTGGATTTCTGGGGATAAAAGCATGCAAAATGCTTAAGCATCAATTGCCTGTCAAAGTTCAGGGCACAGGGCTGAATGCAGACATACGTGGAACTGAATCCCAGCAGTGAGAATGCACATCATAGTGTCCAGGGGTGTTAGGCTGGTAAGGTAAGACTGGCTGCCAGTCAACTGTCTCACAGCTTCCACAAGATTTGAGAGCAAAACAGCTCCATAGGCTTTATCTATAGTGTGTGTTTATATAAGAATGACCTCAAAGATATCAGAGAAGGATGGTAGAGACCTGAGCAATCCCAACCTGAGAGTTTACGCTCACTCTGGGGGGGATTGCAGAAGGCTTCAGATAAGCTCAGTGATTTCCTGTGGATTTTACAGCAGTGAAGGTAAATACTGCATGAGCAGAGCTGACAGCAAGGATTTGCTCTTCAGTCACAGTGCAGCTAGAAGGTGCTGCACTTTATTGCCTGTGCTAGTTTGATCTCTGGCACTAAGAAGCCTTTCACTGTATGCTTATCAGTACAAGGGGCCATCCAGCCTGCAGCAGCTAGCCAATAAATTTGGATCAAGTGATAGCAGACTGTCCATATAACATGGGCATGTTTATATGGTTATAACAAGTGCTGTACAACCCCATGCAGCTGGGGTTTCACTGTGTGAAGCTGTATTTGATGCTGGTAAAGTGGCCTGTTGCTTCAGAGTTTCTTACCACACATTGCTATTTTGCTCAGCTTGTATCAAGGAGCATGGAAAGAAGCAGGAACTTCTGGCATTCGTGCTGTATTCTGCAAGATAAGTAACACAGGACATCTCTGTTACTGATACAATTGAAGTATTTATTCGTTCTGAAATGGATGCCTGTCTCCATTTGCCAAAAAAGGCCAAATGTCTCCGTGTAAAGGGAGCAAGGGAGAGGCTTTCCTGTAGCTATGATTTGAGATCTGGAAGCCCTGAGATCTGTTCTGAAGTAGTGCACAGATATCTCAAAGACAAATGTTTCGCATTAGAACAGTGTTTCCCTTACTCAGCTTGGCTTGGATTTCTGCATTTCACTGTTCTCTGAAATTATTTTAATTATATATCTTGAATGTTGATTTAATTAAAAAATAAATCTTATTTATATGTAAGGAAATATATAAGATCAATTATATATTACCTTATATAAAATAGACTATTGTTTTATTGAATATAACTATATTATAAATAAAGTTTACCTATAGTTGTAGATTATGTATTGTTATGATTATATATGATAAATCATATACGATAATTCTATGTGTGTATGTTTATATCTATATTTCTATAGATATTTATTTCTTTCTATAGATAGATGTAGGATATACATATAAACATACATATCTGTCTGTCTATAGATAAATCTATAGATAGATACATGCACACATAGCCTCGTTGACATATGATAGACATGTTTCAGGTGCTTTGTTGCCAGTTCTGTTGTTGTTACTGTTCTGGTTTGTATCTAAGGAGAGCTGCAGCAGTGCCAGGTTTGCTGTTGTCTGTTCAGTTTGCTGAGTAGTTATACTGTTTGGCATTCTCCTAAACTCAAGGACTGTTGGGATTATGAGGGAATTGCTGTGTTGTTGTTTTCTAAAAACATCTGCATGTTCAAAGATAGAAAGTTGTATGTGTGACCCATAACCGCTTAAATTTCAAAAGGTTAATAAGTAACACAAGGAATTAACTTTGAGACTTTTGTTGTTTTTTAAAGTAAACGGCATGTTTTGAGGACATTATGCTGCTTTGTTTTTAAAACTTGGAGATGACAATTCTGGCAAGCTCAGCTCCAGCTGTTTCTTGAAGGTAGGGGAGGGCAAGTATTAAGTGAAGTACTGACTCTTAAAACCTTGCCCCTCACCTTTTATGCAGTAGTTCTTATACAAACATTGTTTCTGTGACGTTAGCCATCCAGATACTGAGTCCTGATGACTGTAAAGAATGGTGTTCTGTAGGTTTTAAACCTACAGCAGCTTCAAACAGATCATACAGCTGTGCAATGTGTTTGCATTGAGTGCCAGGAACAGGCTACAAGCATTGTTTCAAGCTCTGAAGATATTGAACAGTAACAACCAGAGCAAAAGGGAAAATAGTGCACACTGACAGTTACTGCCTTCCGCCCAGAACAGCACTTCAGCCACACCATACCAACTATCCAGCTTGTTCTGGTGCCCAAGTCCCACATGCAGAAGAGCCTGCCAAAGCCAGCTGCAGAGAGTGCACAGAGGAGTGTCAAACCCTGCCTTCAAGGAGGAGGAGACTCTGCAATTCAAAGAGCAGACAGCACCCAAAACGTGTTCCTGTCCTTCTTCAATGCCAGAAGCAGGGTTTTAATTCATTCTTACATCCAATACCAGCCACCAGCTAGCAATTCAGGAGTTTTATAACCCAGTTTTAGTCCAGTATTTTTCTCAAGATGTTTCTTACTTACTTGATGTGTATGAGGTAGAACTGGAAAGCCTAGATATAGACAGTTCAAGCAGTAGAAAAGTTCTGATCCCAAATTGGACCTGTGTACTGAAAATCAGTTCTTAATTAATACTTCATGGCTACTTTAAGCAGCCTAAAATATCCCAGTGTCCTCTGCAGAGGTGTTGAATCCTCAACCTTGTTTTGCGTTGGAGGAGCCAGTGGCTCACCTGTGCAGGTTGGCCCTGTGTGAGGTAGAAATGGTCTTTGTCTTATGGTCTCATGGCAGTCTTGTTCTATAAAGCAAGATGAAGATTGCAGGTATAAGCAGTGGGCCAGCAAGGGAAATGAGGTCACTGTCTTTGTTCCTCCTTATGGAAGGAAACCTGCCAGGAGAAGGGGAAATGTTAGAATGAGGAAAGAACAGGTACCACAAAGTATATTTCTATCCATTCAGGAGAGAGAATTATGAAACAGGCCTGGTGTGCAATCATCTGATTCATGGGCTGTAAGGTCAGAAGGGAGGACTGGATATCATTAACATCATCTAATCCAGCCTTCTGTGTATCTCGGGCCAAAGAACCTCACCCAGTCCTTTCTGTACCCAACCCATAACTGCAGTTTCAGATACAGCATATCCTGAGCAAGTACCTTGATAATACTTCTCTGATTAACATCAACTGCAGCAAAGCTTGTCCCTGTTCGGCCATCTCTAGCCCTTCAAAACTTCAGGTTTTTAGCATGCAACTATTTTATTCTATTTTTTAAGTTTTAGAAGGAATTGCTGTAGTGATAGCACTTAAAGCGGAACTGAGATGTCAGTAAGCTCAGCTCTGCCAGCTCTCGTAACCTCAGCTGAAGCTAAATGAAGTCACTTAACCTCAAAAGATTCAATATCTGCCTCATCTATGCCCTAGAAAATAACTCTGATTAGTTATCTTCTCTATTTCTGTGCCTCCCAAAGAAGAATGGTTTAAGCTGCTGCTGTAGGGCTATCGGATTCTTGCTTTTTCTTCAAAAATAATGAGGAGGCACAGGAGGAGAGGATATAACATTGCTCTCATAGGAAGAAATGAGTTAGAAGAAAGCTCAGAAGCTTCTGCTCCTAATTCCCACAAGGCTGTGTCTTATCCTGCTTACTCCTATAATTAGTCTGGCCTCCTTTACATCCCTGAAAACATCAGGTCTAGGACATGGAAGAGGCAAAGTGCAAGAGGAGAAAGTAATGATTTGATAGAACTGGGTGTAATTTTCATTATTGTGGAGGAATGTTTCAAATGAAAACATTTTTCTAAAATATATATATATGCACATCATGTATATACACATCTATACAGAGAGAGAGTCATTTTTCTGTTTAATGGAGTGTTTTCTTGCCTGTTCACCAGTGTGGACTCAGTTCTGATTTCATTTGTGTTGTTGGCCATGGGCTGTGAACAGCTAATGGAGCATCTCTTAGTTGAGGTGCTAGGAATCAGAGTTTCTTCCTCACAAATATTCTCAAGTGCGGACTACAGTGACTGTGGATTTGTGGCACGGTTACACTTTGTTGTAACAGCACTTAGTTCTGAGCCTACATGAGCCTACGTGTTCATTATGAATGTTGCAATTTCCACAGCTATTCACTGGTGTTTTTACATAGTAGGAGTGAATGAAAGGAACGTGGACAGAATTCCAGCCCCAGTCATGGGGCTGAACTGCTGATCTCCCTTTATGCAGGCAATATCCCAAGAGAATAGATGAGGGTAGTTGCTTTGTAGTTTATCTCATGGCAGTGAGGTGAGCTAGGTGCTGCAAAGCCCTGTTTGTGTTTGCAGTGCTGTGATTCCTCAGCTACTCTGTTTACATTGGCTCCATTGCTCCGTGCTGCGGTGCAGAAAGCCACATGCCTGTGTGATAAGCTGGAGGAGTTCAGCCGGAGATTTTGCAGCTGGACGTTTCGGTTTGAAGCAAAATTGAAGGTGGAATCCTTGCATGCGGTGGCCGTCTGTGGTTGCTATGTTGAAAGAAGAAAAAACTGGGTTTGTTTGGTGCAATCCTGATTTTTTTCTGAACTTAAAGCCATTGGAAATGAAGAGCACCAAGGCATCTCCCAGCATCAGGGTCTTTGGTACAACATGCATGTGGAAAACATCAGTGGCAATCTTCAGCAGCATTGTCTCACCTTTCACATTCAGTTCCTTAGCAGCATGCTGCTGTACCACTGGCAGAAGGCAAAAGTGGTGCTGCAGCGACCCAGCAGCCATGCAGCACTGCTCCATGCTGCCCCGTGGTGTGCCTGCTGCCCCACGGAGCTGGCTGTACCAGGTCTGCAGCTCTCAGGCAGTAGCTGGGCTCACTGTGCAGAGAAATTAACCACCAGTGCATTTTCCACTGTAAATTCGAAGCAGCAGAAAAAATAAGCAAGGTTTCAGCAGCAGACCTAATCAGCAGGAGCTGTAAATTTTTCATGTGCAATTAATTAGAGATGCATTATCCTAGTTCTGTATGGAATTTCCTGTCTGAATAAGAAGGGGTGAACAGAACTGCCAGTGTGAAACAGCAGGTGAAGAGTCTGGCAGGAGCATACAGCAAGTAAAACAAGTGATTTCATGATGCCCAACTGTATGGCATTGCTTGTTTCTCTCATACTGTGATATTATCTAAAACCTAAGAGAAGTTCAAGGGATCAGTGGACTACATTGCACGGGAATTGGAGAAGTGCTGATGAACTTTTAGAGGATTAGTTATAGTCACCTTGTCCCTGTGGAATAAAATGTGAAACAGGTTTGCTAAAAATAAGAAAAATGTAGGAATTATTTAAGCAAAACCTCTACTTTCTATGTAGTCAATATATTATTTTGTAGCTACTTAGAAACTTTTCTTGACTATTTTTGATGTTCCCTTTTATCACTCCTGCATCCTTTATTCTTTTATTTAGCCCCACTGTTAGAGAAAAGATGTGACACTTACTGATATTTCGAGCCAGGAATCCCTACAGTAGGATGAGAGCACTGTAGGGAGATTGTTGATTTGTGCCTCTACTTCAGCATGTTCACTTCTGAGCTGGTCTAGCCTCCATCAAACTACGTGATATTGAAGCATAAATCTGACATGAATCTTGAAGAATGAGCTTGTTCATCTGTTATTAGAAGTAATTTGGGATTAACTGTCCTTATTTTTGGCAGATCAGACTGAAATCCTCTTGCCTAATCTTAAAATAAATATAAACTGGTATTTGCATTATGACTGTTCTTGTTACACAAGCGTAAGAGAAGATTTCAGCATATATTGTTCATTCTGATTTTGGTTACTAAGACTGAGGATTGTGATCCTGGATTTTGGGACATGGATATCAGTCTCGTTTACTTGTTATAGACTTCCTAATGATATTGCAGTAAATCTTGTGGGTGCTGATTTGAACAAATCAGATAGGATTTGATTTTTAAAAACTTGACAGGGCCCTGAATTTCAACTGCTCAGCACTTCTTGTGGAGGAGTCCAGATCTGAGTTTGGCACCTGAAACTGCTTCCCATGATGGCACAGCAAAATTTTTAAAGAGCTGCAGCTCAGTGTGCTCCTCTCCAAACCTAGCCATTTAGTTTAGTACTTAGGATAGTAGAGGTCTTTCCAATGTACATCCTGTGGCTCGGTGTCCTCACGCGCATTGCAGGCTTTGCAGAAGTTACGCCATTTAAGCGCAGGCTTTAGCCACCACTTTACTGAAGCTGGTGTATTTTCACACTAAAGCTTCAGAGAGCTTTAAACATGATTCACTTAAGATCATAGGAATGGAAGATATTTCCCAATGCACCAGTGTAAATGTATTCATGACCACTTCCTATTCACTTGTTCCCATGCCAATATTATCTTTCAAATAGCTTTTTGCCCTCGCCAATATAAGCCCCTTTAATGTATTTATACAGTGTAATTATATCCCTCTCTGTTTTCATTTTGTTGAGTTGAACAGATCAAGCTCTTTAGTATTCTGGTTCTCCTTTCTCCTCATCCTAGCAAGCCATTCTCTGCTCATGCTCCTTTTTGAATTAAACTTTCATGGATGTGGTGATCAAAACTGTGCAGACTGAGGTCTCACCATTGCCTGGTATCCTCATCGTACTATTTCCCTATCGTCTGGAATTCTCTCCTTGATACATCCCAGAATCTTATTTTCTTTTATGCTAGTGCATCAGGCAAGTATTCTCACTATATTCACATTGACTTGCTTTGTCCTAGATCACTCTCTTTCATATCTTATTGGTGAGTTCCTTCATCATTACAAATGCATCTGTTCTTAAGTGCCTAAATTATGAACTTTATATAGTTTATTACATTACATCCCATTTCTGTTGCTCCAGTCCTCAAGATAGACTTCTTCTTTCTGTATGATATTTAGGACTTCCTTTCTATAACCAGTTTCTCCTGACTGTGTGCATTCAGGAAATACCATTATCATGCTCATTTCTGTACCATTATCATAATTAAAATGCAGATAAAAGTAAAGTAGTCTTAGTCTTGAAGAAATTCTACTTGTAGCTGCTCTAACCTAATATTTCTCTTAAAGCGTAATTGTTGTCTTCCTTTTAGATGAGTTCGTATTTTTGTTTTAATACTAATATCAGTCTTCATTTGAACTCTTTCCCAGACACTACATTATATACTTTTACTAATGCCAGCGGATCTATCTTAGGTCTAGAAATTCAGTTGTCTAAGAAATCTCTTAGGTTTAGCTGAAAAAAAAAAACCTAATTCTTTTAAAACGATATTCGATCCCCTTTTTCATCTTCTACTTTTCACTTTTTCATTCCAAATTCTTGCAAAGTATCACAGGCTGATTTTCAGCCTTGTATTTTCCGAAGTAATTTTTATCCCTTACAGATACAGTTACTATGTGTGCTGTTCTCCAGTTCTGTGGTACCGTTCCCATCTGAACTGATTCCTTTAAAATCCCTGTAAGCAAAGCTGTAACAGCATTTGTCAGTTCTTTCAGAGTTTAGGATTGGGGCTTATCAGACCTCATCTAAGTACAGTAGCCTCTTCAAAATGTTTTCGTACCTCCTTAATGTTAATTTCCATTTCTGCTCCTTCCTTCTGATTATCTATCCTGCCTCCTGTGCTCTTACCACTAGATTCTGCATCATCATTCTTATTAAAGAGTAGTGGCCAAGTATTCTTTAGCTTTGGGGCAATGCCTAGATGTGTTGATGTCTAATTTCCACCACAGCCCCGCTTCCTTGCTTTTCATATATACGTATATGTGGCTTGCTTTAGACACACTATGCAACGTTACCACCACAGACTAGTTCTGAGAAAGGTAGGGCCCATTAAGACCCAGCTTTCCAGGTAGAGTACTCCTGTATTGCCTTTATTGAGCTTTCATCTTTAATAGGAGTTCTAGTTGTAGAGGAGAGTTAGATGGAGACACAGACAAAATGAGGCAGCTTGGCAGCACAAACCAGGAGCAGGTCCAGGGGAGAGGAGCATGGAGCTGGAGGTGGGGCAGCATGGGCAGAGGTGGCTGGCAGCGGGGTGGGTAGGCAGAGGTGGGGGCTCTGGCCTTGCAGGGAGCTGTGGATGTGGTCACAGTCCCTTGTCATTCCTCCTCCACTTCTTTCCTTCCTTACTGCTTTCTGCCTCACCATGCCCGAGGATACGTACCCATATTGCGTGCCTCTGCGGCATCCCTGCTTGTCCCCTCTGACTGGAGGGTGAGAGCAGGAAGGCAGCTAAAGCCAGGGTCTGCTAAGAAGGGTGAGGAGAAGAGCAGGAGCCAGAGGCTTCCTGGTCCACCTGCTGCAAGGGCTGTGGGAACTGCTGCTGGCAGAACAGGCTGCCCACACACTTGGCAGGACCAGGGCAAGCAACAGGGCTGCATCGGGTACGAGTCAGCTGTTGGAGGCAGAGCAAGCAACTTCTGCCTGTGACACAGAGAGCCAGCAATCTGCCATGCCTGGCAGTCCAGCACCTTTGGCTGCCATTTATGTTTTGCTTCTGGCTGGCTTTGTGTACACACACACAAGCAAGCACCCTGGCACCTGAAAGAGGCGTTAACTCACTGTGAGATCCTGGCCTCTCGGGGTGCAGCCATCTGTAGGAATCTCCTCACCTGTGGAAATTGTTGTGTAGGTAGGATTTGAGAAGGTGGGTGCCTGTCACAGACACCTTTTGGCTCCAGCCCTAGGATTTGTCAATAATTTTCACAAATGCAGTAATGGAATGGCAGTTATGAAACACTCTTTCCTGAAACACCCTAAGGGAGATTCTGGGGCAGTGGAATAATTTAATGTATGAGCAGCATAAAGGCAGGTAAGTTAACACTTAGGTGTCTTCAGTGCTTGATATCAAAGTAAGAACTGTAGGACAAGGAGGTCAGTGGCTCCATTTTGTACTATGAAATGAAGGGTTTCATAGTATAAAACTGACATGTTGAAGGTGTTTAGCAGGTAGCTGTTTTGATTGTTAACTGAGATGCAGATAAGGTGTAAACTTGGACTTGCCACATTCCCAGGTTTCACGTTCTATTAAAGTAGGCCTTTAAAAGTCCTAGTTCTGTGGTGCTCTGTGTAAGGAGGATGGCCTTCCACAGCAATGCTGACATGGTCAGGGGAAGCAGGTAGCTCTGAGTCTGGATTCAGACTGATCTGATAGATTGCAGACTTTTGAAAAGACTGGGTATATGCTGCACGGTCAGTAGTTGCAGAGGTTGTTAGTGTTTAAAGTAATCTCTGTCTGTACAACTCTGTCTCTAAAGAAGAGGTGCTTAACACAGGCAGTTGCCAAGCTTGAGTTCATTTTGCATATTTTTTTTTTGTAGGTACCCAATTTGATATTAATCTTCTTTTTTGGTTTTTTTTTTAATGCAGTTGCATAATGGTGAGTGTGGTGTTGAGATGTGCATGTTCTTACAAGAAATATGTGGCAAGACTGTCAGTTTTGAATGAAGTGAAATAAATTCATGTTTTTGCATAAGCACCAACAACATTCTTGATTCTATTCAGCAAAACATGCATCTAGTTCTAGGTCCTCTTCTAGAGAAGCCCAACAGAAATGTTTATTCAGTGCAAAGAGCATGAGGATTTCTGTATGGTTGTGCCCATTATATTCTGCCTCCACCTAATCACACATTTGTATGCTTCATGGTAGGCACGAGTCTTGGGGAGGGGTCTGAACTGAAGCAGAACACTGCACGCTGGGCCCAGGGAGCACTCTGGGTACAGGGGCTGGCCAGCAGAGCAGACAACTGGAAGTGTTCACTTATTTGACATGGCAGCCAGCATGCCAGCTTCATTTCTTCACTGCCTTGCAGGGCTGTGGGGCTCTCCCTCCAGCACAGAGAGCTGGCTCTGAAAGTGGGACATGAGGTTCGCCCAGGGAGCTTTGCTGTGCTTCCCCGACGGGCCCCGGGCCCTTTGCTAGTTGGGCAGAATTAGGATCTGGGTGGGAAAGTTCACACAAAAGAAATAAGGGAGCTATACTGGAAGCTTTGCTTTCATGAACCCATCACTCCTCCTCCCCCGGAATGATTTGTTTGTTCAGGCTTGGTTGCCTCCAGCAACACATTATTAGTGTGAACTGTGGTGTATCCTGGGAGACCTGCAGGATTCTCTGCAAACTTTTTGAATACTTAGTCTCCAAGGAGGGGAGACAAAAAGGCATTTCACTCTGTTGACGCAGTTGCATGTACATTGTTCCCCTGTTTTCAATGTCAATGTGTCTCTCCAGCAAATGCTGTAACTGGACTTCACAGTCTTCATCATGCTTCTTCATCTCAGTCAGTAGAATATTCGTTTCTTGGTAAAGCCACAAACCTGCACTGCATTAAAGGCTGTATTTGTAACCAAGCAGTCTGCTATGCTTTGCTGGGAAAGTTTCAGCAGGGCCGTGCACTTGTTATCTCTGTTCACGCAGGGCAGACTTCAGGCTTTGTGGGTATGTCTGGTCTTAGAGCACATACAGATTGCATCATTTGTGAGCAGCTTTCTGCTTGATTTAGCATGGCAACAAAAGCAGTGAAGACACAGCAACATGGATCTGCCACGTGGGCATGTGCTCAGAGTTCTGTTAAGATCACACATACCTACTTAAATCTGTGACACTGCAAGTTCTTTATGCAAAAACAAGTACTAGGAGAGCCTCCCCATGGTGTAGTCAAACACCGTACAAACACTTCCCATCTCTGCCTAGTTTTAAATTTCAGGACTCAATGATTTTCTTCTGAAATCTGCTTCAGCTCCTTCATCTGCTTTGTGCCCTGGACTTGCAGGGACCAGCCTACCTGTCACAGCATAATTAAAACATTGGGAGTAGTATTTGACTTCTGACTAGTCACATATGTGTTGAGAGATGGGCAGTGTCAGATGAGCTGAGCTACCATAAAGGTCAAGGTGGGTTGGTTAGCTAAGAGAGGTCAGTTCTCCAGTAGTTAGGGCATCAACACCAGATGGCATCTCAGTAACAGAGCAAAGTCAGGTACGAGGCACATGATAGTGATCTTGCCCTTTAGAGAGGGCAAGAGGGCCCCAGAAGTACAGAGAACATCCCTTAAGCATCATCTGCTTTCACCAGGCAGTGCAGTTAGTGAGAGACTGAGGTGCTGAAGAGCTGAGCAGTTTCTTCCATGTGCTCACTTGAAGGCGCTGTGCATTTTGCAGGAGTCACCGTGAGCGTTGCTGGGCACAGTGCATTTCCAGAGGCTGTTCTGCAGAGCTGCGGGCTGCTCAGGCCATGCTCCGGCCCTGCGAAGTCTCCTGCAGCCCTGCTGCTATGCAGAGCCGGGAGCTGCCCCGGTCAGAGCCAAGGTTCTGGCTCTGCCCTCCAACCCCTGCCAGGGCTGCTGTGGCAACCCAGATAGCGGCGATTGACAGTCCAGCTGCCTCCACAGAACAAAACCAGTTTGTGTTGCCCCTCTGAGCAGTGTAGCGGCTGAACGAATGGAGCAAACAGGTGTGAAGAGAGACTTGGGAGGGGTTGTGCCTGAGCCAGCAGCTCCCTGGCTGCTGGATGAGAGGAAAATCAGATCGGTAGGAAGAACTCATCAGATGGCAGGGAGAGGAGCTGCTCTTCACTGTGAGAAGACATTTGAGGTTAACCCATTGCTTGCTTCTGAGGAGATCTCAAGTCAAACAGCATGTGACCAGGTCCTTGCAGGCTTCTCCTTTTGTGCCTGGAAACTCAGCTCTTGCCCCTCTTGATTTCTTTTTCTAAGGAAGAAATGAGGAGCAAGGACATATGAGGACAGGTGGGTAGGATATACCCATCTGTCTGCATTTGAATTCTTTTTTTTACTTTTTAAATACAGAATGGCTTTAATCCATGTGCTTCAACCCATCCACTGTTGTATGGAGAAGTTTCAGAGTAGCTCTCGGGCCTTCTGGCTCCCAGCACTGTGTGAAGAGACAAAGGAGCCTGCAAAGGTTTCCTGGTAAAAGACAGTTCTGTTTTGGGTACTGTTATTGCAAATGATACTGCCTCCTTACATGTTTATGCAGTTTTAAAGAGAAGAGGCTATTTTCACTTGCTGCTCTTTGTATGCCTTTAGAAAGGTCTTGTATTGTTTCCCAGAGGTTATTCTTATTTCAGGATATAATGTTGTTCTTCAGTTAGTAAAGTCTATACAGTGCTTTGAGATCATTTTGGTTGGAAACTGCCATATTATCTGTAGATAAGATCGTAAATGAGGTCATTATTTTCATCCAGAATTGCCAGCCTTACACATTTACTCGATTTTAATAAAACACTCAAAGACATTTTCTGAACATCCCATCAGACTGTCTGATGTACAAACTACACTGAATCAGCAGCTGGGTAAAACTTCTACCTGTGTAGCCTTCGTCTAAATTCCTAGAGTTGTCCAGGATTTCTTTTTTTTTTTTTTTTTTTTTTTTTTAGACCAACATCTTTTTCTGTCACTCGTCGAATTGTAANGAGTTTTATACATCTATGAAACAGAGGGATAAAACTTTGCCTTCAGTTGCTGAAATACCTTAAGTGCATTACCTAGCTCTGAGAATTGTCCTTTTGCCTATAGTCATTTTTCCCTTCCACCATCTCAAGGTGTGCTCTCCTCCTGTCCATTTTTTCAATTTGAGGTGTTGCATTAATCCTTTTCAAATTATAAATACTTAGTGTGATGCAGGTTATTTCAGCTTCGTCCTAGTAGGTAAACGTCCTGCATCTTGCCTTCTATCAGTGAAGGTAAAATGGGCAAAAGGACTGTCATTCCCCTTCCTTAGCAGAAGACCCCTCTGCCCGCAGAAGAATTTCTTCATAATCTGCTAAAGAATTTAAACTTTTGTTTGTTGATTCAGTAATCACAGTGTTTTTTCAATAACACTGTGTACTGAAGTAATGGTACTTTCTGAGAAAAGGCAAACCAATTACTGGAGGAGTTAATACTGTGCTGAAGTGCTGTACAGTATCATTTAAATTTCTTCAGTGATGATAATTTTTGCACCATGCAAAAATCTGAAACAGCAATGTTTGCCTGTGTCTCTATTTTTGCTTAAGAAAACCATATTAACTTTAAAATTCAGTTTTCTGGATGAAAATCTGGATGAAATTCTGGATATTTTCATTTTTTCAAAATTCATTAAATCCTCACACCTTCAAAATAGAAACAAAAAAGCCCTATTCTTTATTCCTTATACTCTTAACACCTTGATTCCAATCCCATTTAATTAGCATAATTAGAGTAAATACCACTCAAGTCAGTGAATGTCATTTGGAGACAAATGATCATTATGTTTTACAGTGTAATACAGTATTCCATGCAGCATGCTAGAAAGCTACATTAACAGAGGGAAATTTGCTGGACTTGCACCAAACCTCTCCTATAACCAAAACTAAGTGTAAAATAAGTTTTTGTGCCATTTTAAATCTAATTGCATAGTAATTATTGGAGGTAAGTATTCCTCACCGTTTTTTTTTTTTTTTCAAAAAAAA
>VXAV01000114.1:165515-183026 GCA_013399715.1 Alectura lathami
TTTTTTTTTGGAAAGAACTAGAATGAACTTCCTGGATCTTGAACTCTAATTCCCTGATATCACAAATGGACACATCCTGTTATCTGTCAAAAATCTATTGTTCTCAGTCTTAAAGAGAGGATCTTCATGCCCTTCGCATTCCCTCTGTAAGACTATATTTATATGTATATATATATGTATTTATGTATGTATATATATTACTTTTAATGACCAGAAATGTCTTCCTGATTTCTGTCCACTTTAGTTTGAAAGAGACAGGAAAATATTTCCAAGGTGGTACTGAAGTAGAGACTGAAATTGATTGTCTTTAAAATGTGCTAAGTCCTTTTCAGTTAACAGTTGTCTCTGTGTTTAACCCAATCTGGAATAAAACCAAAAGAGTTCACCTGAGAGTGAAAAAGAAAACTCTAGTCCTAAAATCAGCCAGTATCCAAAGAGTTAACTGGAGAAAGTGGTTCAGCTGCTGACACAGGGTGCAAGCTGCTGGATTTCTTGCAAGGTGATCAGCTGAAAGGTTTGGTTTGTTTAAAAAAAAAAAAAAAAAAAAAGCTTAGTTTCGTTGGCAGGGCTTCACATAAAGTTTCCCACCCATTCAGCCTGTTGCTCACAGCCTTCCTGCTCTCTCCCACCTCCTGCTTTTCTGGGTGTGCCAGATCTGGAAGTAACCTGCACATTTTTCATCTCTGCCCTGCCCACACAGGCAGGCCGGGCTGATTGGCAGGCGGGGAGCCGCGGGTCCTGCCGCAGCACGCCGAGCGCATACCTCCCCGCTCGGCTGCCTCCCGCGGCGGGCAGCACCGGCGGGCGGACGGGGGCTGACGGGGGCTGATGGGCCCGGGGCTGGCACCGCAGAGCTGGAGTTACCGGGTCCCCGGGTAAGCGCAGCGAGGGCAGAACCCATTCGTCAGAGCGTTCTGGATTTTTTTTTTTTTAATTATTATTATTTTTTCATCAGTGGGAAGAGGAGCATATAAACTGCATTTAGAAGAAAGGTGGGGTAAGAGCAGGGGCAGTTGGTGACGGGTAAGTGGGCGGTGGGCGGAAAGACGGCTGGCAGAACTGCAACAGGGGAAGACTGGAAGAGAAAAACCTCAGCCGATGGAGTTGTAGGGAACTGTAACAATACTACTGACGTGGGAAAGTTTTATTTCCATGAGGACTTTGGTACTGTGAAGCTGGTAGGATGAGGCAGAGGGCTAACTTTTGGTTCTCCAGGAACAAGTGCTTAAAAAGCGAACAGTAAATTGCAAGCATACAACTAAATCAGCACGTACTGCTGTGCCGTGTTCGCAGTGCTGGCTGCGCTGGTGCAAGTGCACCGTGTTTAAAATCAGGGAGTGTGTGGGGGAGGAGTGCAGCTTGGTTCATGAACTTTTGTGGGAGGTTATTTCTTTTCTGATCAGACGGAGGAAAAGTAGGCTGTTTCCTTGTTGATAAAAGCTTCTCCGTGCTGTAGGAAGATAAACCGAAAGACACAAAAAAGGGCCATATTAACATTCTCCAAATATTGCTGGAGGGGTAATGGAGGTCCGTGTCTGTGCCTACTGAGGTGTTCAAGAAAGGGAAGGTTTGGAGGCAGGTTTTGCTGTAAGAGTAACAGCTCTGAGCTACTCTGTATAGAATTTCAGTGGGTGAGTGTGCAATTCAGATCAGTCAAGTGCTGCATTGTTAGGGAACTTCAGTGTTCCAGTATTTGTTGAAAACACCAGAAATGCATTGCCCTTGTGTATGGGGGAAAAAGCAGCTGGAATGACAAATAAGCGTACATTTGGAAATGAGTTCAGAAATGCAAAAAGCGAAGTTCAACTAAATATGCCGTGATCTACAGGAAAGGATAACTTGATACAAATCCTTTTTCTTCGTTTGTTATTTTTAAACAGTGCTTCTACTGCAGTATCATTATGCATGGGAGTTCGTATGTCTGAGCACTCTGAGATCAGGTTGTATGAGGACATCCTCATAGGTGTGATTAAATTGGGCCTGCTGAATAGTGTCCTGGTTTTCTCTGTAAGTTTCACTTTTCATTCCTTACAATTTCAAAAAGCTAAACTCTCCAGGCTTAACTTTGTTACATGAATATTCACCACGAAGGAGGGGAGATAGATGGAACTGCCCTTACTTAAACAACTGTTGCTATAACTTTTCTCATGCAGTTACAAGAATAGCTGTTTTGAAATTAACTAGTCACTTCACAGATTAAAAGGTCAAAACTCTTTAAAGTGATCGTGTAGCTGGCGCTCCTTCATATCACAAACCATAGCACATCCCTGATTTAGTTCTCATGAGAACTAGAATAATCCTTTAGAACAACTCCTAACCTGCCTAAAGCGCTCTAGTGAGGCGGAGGCTTCACGGAGTTTTTCATAAATCAGTTCAATGCTTAGTTGCTTTTGTTGTTAAAAATCTGCATAGGATTTCTATTCTCAGTTCCTCCATGTTGCCTTCCAACTATCCATATCACTTATTAGATCAAAGACAGTTTTCTTTTATAATTTTCTGTATGGATGCTTATGGAATGATTGTTCCCAAATCTCCTGTGGAGCAGATTAAATACACTGAACTTTTGTCTTTTCCTGTGTGCTAGGATTTTTATTCCTTTATAGTTCTTGTGGATCTTTCCTGAAGCCTCCTCAGTTTTTCTCCGTCCCTGAATTCTGGATGAAAGACTGGTTCAGTGTTCCATCAGGAGCCAGGCCATGCTACATGCACAAAGTGAGATGTTTTCCCTCCTGCTTCATGTTTCTCTGTTCCTAAATCCTAATATTGCATCAGTTCGTTTAGCCTTAGGGTTGCACCAGAGGTACTAATCATTCAAATCTTTTCCAGAATCACTGCTTCTGAAGGCACCCTCCTTCCTGTAAGGTTGCCCTGCCTACCTCTGAGCATCCTTACCTGAGTGAACCCCTGCACATTATCCCTGAGTACACACTGTTGAATACACCATTGAGTAAAACACATTTACAGACAGGAGTGAATGAGATTTATGAAATTATTTCCATCCATAAGTGGCTCCTGCTGGCTCAGCACTTTAGAAAAAGTGCTGCTCTCAGTGTACAGGCGCCCTGGTTTGCATCTCACCTGCTGCAGCGTTCAGGGTGCACAGAGCCTGGCCAGCCGAGGAATCTTTACCAAACAGTGAGATATGCTTGGCACGACCATCCATGGCAGCGCACCTTCCAGGCTGTCCCTTGCTAGGAAATGGAGTAATGCAGATGACAAGAATCGACCTGGACATTCTCATTCCCAAATTTAAGTTGAACTCCAAAGCTTTTCAGAAGCTGGAAATTGCTTAGTTGTACTGAGCTTATTGTCTGCTTTGCAGCTGCCTCAGCACGTACAGGTTCCAGCTGGGTCCAAGGGAGAACCACTGCAGTGATGTCGGGAATGCTGATCCAGGAGACTATCTGTCCTGACCTGGAGTTCACAAGCTCTCAGGAGAACTCCTGTTCGTGGGAGATTTTCATTCTGCTGTGCAGGCCAAAAAGATGACGAGGGAATGGCCAGGCTTCAGTGTACTTACATGAACTTAGTTTGCAAGCTGTTGAAGCAGACAGCTGCTGCAGACAGAGTTCTTGTTTCTCCTGCTAAATGAAGAGCAAGGCTGCTCCTGGCTGGAGGGTTTTCCCCTTGTTTCTATATCTGAGTATTATGATATATAATAAGGGAATAATAACAATTGATATTTTTTCCTTTTTTTTTTTTTTTTCATCAGAAATAATCTAAAAATGCCTTGAAGATCACAAAAGCAACTAGAAGTTTTCAGTTTGGACAGGGAGTCTTTGGTGTGTAATCTGTAAATCTGCATGCTCTAGAGCTGCCCATACATACAGACAAATGCGAAAAGGCAAAAGTTGGTTAAAGCCTACATAGTTTCAGTAATTACCCTCCTCTACCCTGAATTTACAGAGAATAATACTGCGCATGCTATTTATATTTCTTCTTTGCTCAGGAATTGTTTGCCACTTGCATTAATGACTTGCTAATTGTTCACAGTGTGGCATGCTGTGCAGGAGGAAGAGATAAAATATGCAGGATCAGTTGTTGCTGTATGTTAAAGCTGCAAAACCACGGCCAGCCTTCCTGATCCTCCAGAGCTCCCTGGAAAACGAACTGCAACCCAGGACATCACAGTGCATTGCTGCACTCGTGTTGTTGTTTCTGCAGCACCCAGAAGGATGCCGGTTCAGGGTGTGCTGTATTTGTAGAGTGTTTGGTGCTCCTTATTTTGATCTAACTATTTCAAATTCTGGAAGGAGCGTCAAGGCTTGTCTGTACAAGCAAATAGTCCCAAAGGTTTCATGAATAGTTTCAGGACAGCTAACTTACTCCAGCTTAGCGCTCAAAATCTGCATCTGCTGCCTCCCCCATCTAGAGGAGACCCTGCTTATCCCTGTCCTGCCTCCTCCGCTTGGCGGGCGGAGGGCACGCAGGGGTTAACATCTCTTCCCCTCATTGACCTCTGCGCATCGCCTGTGGGCCGCTGGGGCAGCGGTGGCCCTGCCACCAGCCTGGGTGCTGCTGCCTCTGCGCTCAGCCTGCTGCTATAGCAACAGGTCGAAATTCCCCTGTCTGCCCATCGCTGCGCCATTCACCAGTGTCTGCTCTGCAGACAGCGGCATTGTCTGCCCCATGTTTTCTTCCCACAGCTCCCAGCAGCCCTTTCCCTGAGACAAAGGGCCCTGCACAAAGAGGGGACTAAACAGGGCTAAAAGTTGAGAGGAAAAAAGAAGTACCATAATTTACGTTTTAACTGTAGGAGAGAGAGGAGAAAATGATTCTGGCTTCTCCTAAATGATAGTTCATGAAGGAGGAGAGGGGGCATAATTAGGTTTTACTGGGATTGGGTAATTGCTTCCTGATGCTGCATGGAAGCATTTACAGGGAGCCGGGTTCACCCACAGGGCCCTGTGGCACAGTCTGGCCCTGCAGGGTCGAGCTGCTGCCATCTGACAACTACTCAGGTCTTGCGGTAAAAAGAGCTGAGTCTGCTTCGGGGAGAACCAATTCTTCTATCCAAAGTGATGTGCTAAGGCACAGTTCAGTTCACATCCAGCTCAGAGGGTTCAGCCACAGGTTTAGCCACAAAAAAAGCAGATAACTTGTTTTCCAAGCTGCCCCTTAGGCTGTGGTGCACAGATGATGGGGAAATTTAGGGGTGGGATACTGCTGAGTTAGTAAATACAGGATTTAATCTTCCAAGCTGTCAGCGTTTCTGGAGCACTAAAATTCTGGTTTGAGTAAACACACTCCCAGTACAACCTCTTTCCCTGTCCTAAGCAGAAATAGAGTTTCATTAGCCACAACAAGGGCAGAGTTCTCCTTCATGGTTTCCAGCGGTCAGACGTGTTCCTTAACAAGTCCTTTAAGAAATTCTATTTCACATGAGATGTTAAGTTCAGAGCTTTCCACAAGGTGCATCTCCTTGTCCTCGAGACAGGCCTTTTTGTTTCCACCAGCTGAGCTCGGCATAGCCTAGGTATATGGCACAAACCTGTGATCTGCAGTCCCAGGGCAGATGCAACGCAGATTGTATCATCTTCCCGAGCCCTGCAGATGTTTTTCCTAGACTTGTTAACCTAGTGGAAGTCAGCTGATGGTACATTTCCATCTGACCTCTGGCTCTGGCTCTTTACCAATACCGTATCCAAGTAAGCCATTGGACAAAATAAAAATCCCACCTCCCTCATTTCCATGTACTAAAATAATTCTGCAACACTGTCTTCATGAAGAAAAAATCCCCTTTTCCCAGGCAGTGCTCAGCTTATTTCTTGGAGCATTAGAATACAGTGCACACCAGTGAACTGAGGCAGTTTTCCTATCCTAAGAGTTCCTAAGAGTCAAAGTCCTCTTATCATTTTATTATCCCACATTCCTTGTTTCTCTGATCACTGCTGTTTCCTTCTGGCAGACCTCTGCTCTTTCAGGGCTCTTCTGCAAAATCTCAGATGGCTTCAGAAAGCTGTGCTTTGTTTACAGGGCATTCCAGCTGTGGGGCCCCTTTTGTTTTCCTTCCCATCAGTCATATTCTGTGCTCAGCTGTTGTCTCTCAGCAGCCACCAAACCAGCTACGCAGCAACAAGAGAGACTGCCAGCCTCACCTGATAAAGGCAGAAAGTTTCTCATCACCATGTCCATCTTTTTTTTTTTTTTTTTTTTCGTCATCTTGTCCTGTACCCTTAAGACCTGCTAGGTCTCTTCCATATTTCCACTTAGCTTCCGGTGGTATACTGAGTACAGAAATTGCCCTAATACTGTCAGAGCTATTTCCCGTCCAGCCTCTGTACCCTGCCGAATTCCTAGGAACTACTGATCCAGGACCAAAATGTTAAGTATTCCTTGTTCATCACCTTTAAAGCTGACCATTTATTATGTGTGTATGTGTCTTTGTATACACACATACAGTGAGGGACTTGTTTCTCATACCTCACTGAGATCTCCTGTTTACTTCTCCACAGGATCATTTCATTGTTTTCTGCTCTTTATTTCTATCTTGCAAAGAAAGAGAGATGACTTGGCAAAGCCAGAGCTGAATTCCTCTCCCTCTGCACCCCATGGAAAGAATGCAGAGCATCATTTGGGGAAGAAAGAGGACGCACAACTAAGTGGTGGAGAGGAATGGAGCTGAGACTTAACAGGAGGAAAAGAAATCAGCACAGCCACTAAGCTGTGCAAGACCAGCTCGAGGGATTTGGGCCCTGTGTAGCCTGTGTTATGCCCATGGGCAGAGCTGTAGCCTGGAGACAAGATGCTTGGAGGGAAGAAATGGGAAGTTGAAATTCATGCAGAGAGGAAGGAAGCATGGGTTTCTTTTTCACTTCTCACCACAGAGCGCTACAGCAACGTTATGATTCGCTTCACTCCCCTGTGTATGTGTGGGTCTCTTCTGGTCAGATGCTGTCATTCAGCAGTAAGGCCCCAGCCTTTCTCTTCTCTGTAATGACACCAGCATGCCCCAGGAGAGGGAGGACTGGCTTCTTGGATCACTTCTGTTTGGCTGTTTCTGTGGAGTGACCCTAAGTAATCCCCTGTACTGCAATGGCTACACACACAGGCAAAGGGAAAAACAAAACTTCAAATGACAAAAGAAATAGAACAGCCCAGTATTTGGTTCTGTTTGTTTCCTGCAATTGTGAATAGCTGCAGCAGCTGGGCCTCTGTGGTGGGAACCTGGCCTGAAGGAAAAGGCCCTGCTAAGGGAGTCCCAGACCTGGAACAGATGAGTGTGAAAAGGGTGGAACAGCCTCACCAGTCAGAGCAGTGTGTTACAAACCAGCCATTCCTTCAAACAGCCTCCGGAGTCGTCAGCTGCTGCCGTGGGAGTGGAGCTGAGGTGCCTTACAGCAGGAGCAGTTAACTAACGTTCATTTAGATGAGTGTGCTGACGAGCTTTCTGTGTCTTCTGTCGTCCTTGGGAATCCTTTCATTATGCACAGATGAAGGGTCAGCTGGACCAACTCCATTTGTTTCACAAGTTGGCTGCAGTTCTGTCAGTGTGGTTGTGCAAGTCAGCCTGGCAGGGCCAACATGTGCTGTGGCTGCTGATAGAGCTGTGCTGTTGCAAACACTTTTCAATACAGCCCTTGTAATACCACGGTAATTTTCCTGGACAGAAGGACAGGAGCCTTTAAGTGTCGCTGTAAAGGAGGGTAACGTTAGGTTACAACAGATGGGAATATTTCTTCTTCTTTTGTCTTGTCTCTCTAAAACATTCTTGTTCAGCCTCTATCTGAAACACATCTTTAAAGGCCTCAAGAGGTGAAAACAAGCTATGCAGAACCCTGGCTCAGCCCTGCATGTGCTTCAACAAAAGCTTAATACAGATTCAGGAGACATAGCTGGAGTTTATTTCTGAAATAAGCTTGTACCTGTCTAACTGTAACGAGCACATTTCAGTACCTATTACAGCAAGAGCCTGCTTTCTGAGGTCTCTGTACTGTTTGGAAATCTGAGGGTTTCTCTCAACATTTTCACTCAGTGCAAAGCTTTTCTTGTGTGGGATCTCAGAGCAAATGCATAGGCCCTACTTTTGTAATCCCAGTTAGAAATTGGGATTACAAATATTTGGGTCTTCCAGGTGCACAGTTTAAAAGAGCAGGTATAAATAGTCCTCACACCCTTACAGCTGCAAGGTGAGGAGCAGCCCCATGCTCACCTCACAATCCTTATTTTATAATTTTCTCCAACCAGCGTAACACTTGATCTCAGTATCTCAGGCCTTTCTTTGTTCCACTCCTTGTTCCCTAATGGAAAAAAAATCAGACATGAAATTGTGTGCTTTTTTTTTTTTTTCCCTAACATAATTATAGGGATATTTTAAGTATTTTGTTTCTGTATAATAATATGTCTGCCAGATCATAATTTTCAGTGCTCCAACATTTTGCAAGGCAGATGCATTCAAAAACAACTATATTTTAAACCACTAATTCATATGATAGTGTCCAAACTGTCAGCATCACAACCTGATAAATGATACTCTTTCTAACAAGGAGTGATTTTTGCCCAGATAATATTAGGTCAGCCTCGGCAGAAGGAACCATGCCATATACTCTCTCACTTTCAAAAAGATAGTATTTGTCATGCTGAGATCTCAGGAGAGAGTATTCCTGTTTGCTACCAGAGGCTGTTTTGGCTTACCTCCTAGATTTTTGGTGGAATACTTCTTGCTTGTAAATACTGTGAACAGTGCTCTGCCTCTCCGTCTAGAAGAGGAAGCAAATCCCCAGCATTTCTCCCTACAGTTCACAGACAGTCCTGTACTTAAGTATCCAGTCTTTGGTCTCAAAGCCATATATTTGCTGCAGCCTCTCCACCTTTCCATTTGCTCTCATCTGGCTATACCTACTTTCAAGCAGTCAGTGCACAAGGAAGTTCCTTGGCATGCAAGAGTTAAGTTTTGCTCAACCAAGGACCACAGCTTTTACTGTCTCCAGTTATTTTATTCCCTAAAGCAGTTCTCTTGCTTATTCCATTTATCCTGCGAGATGCCTAGAAAGCCCACAAGCTCTAACATGGTTTATGATCTATTCATCAAAGACACTTGACAACAGCCATTAACACTTTCCATTATACTGATTGTTTTTGCTTTGCTACAGAAAGAAACTTTGCAGAACAGAGGGCATAAATTGTTTAGCTGAATGTCACTTGGACAGTCATATAGTTCAGATTAACACCTAGGCCTGTTCCTACATCATATCCTTTGCATCGCGCTGCTTCTCAAGCACCTGTAGTTATCATCATTTGTTGAGGGTGGAGGTGCCGCTTTGGTAGATTCATCCTCAGTGACATCTACACATGGATATTTCCAGCTAGTCTCCTTCAGTCCTTTCTGTTAAGTACTAAAAGTCCCTTTAGGAATTAAAAAAAAAAAAAAAAAGAAAGTATTTACCTACACATGACTGCCATAGCTCCTCTCACCCTAGCACTGACCATCTCGTATGTTAATTCATAAAACCTCACTGTAGCCTGGAGCTCTCAGTCAGGAAGGACTGGCAAAACTGGCTACCCTCACATAGTTATATGGCCTTCTCTGCACTTCAAAATAAAGCAAAAAAATGTTTGCTTAACAAGTTATGGGGGGAAAAAATGCTAACATCAGCTTCAGGCAGAAGTGGAGCGCTGTTAACTTCCATAACTTATAAGTATGTATCAGCTATGTTGTGTATGGAGGAGGCCAGAGTGTGTTGCTTTGCAGTCAGAGAATATGTTGCTTAATGGGACTCATTTATGGAACAAATCTGTCTTCACAGTTAATCAGGTAACTAAATTTTAAAACATGTAGCATTTATACACAGCCTTACATCAGAAATTGAGTCTTTGTGTTTTTTTTTTTTTTTTAACTAACAGCAATGGCATAACTTATAAATCATTTTGATACTGCTCAGGGTAATGGTAGTGTATAAATATGAGTTTACCTCTTGCCTGAATAACCTGAGATATACAGACAAATCTGGCAGACAGAATCTGAGCTGCTGACTTGATATGATATAAAACCTGATCCTGGGAAGTGCCTTGGGTGCAGGAATCAGGAAGTTAGTGCTACTATTTTTAAGTGATGTGGGGAGCCAAAACTGTTGGGCAATAACACATTGTGAAGATGTAAAATACAAATGTCTGTTTTTTCTCCACTTTGCCCCTTCATTTTTTTTTCCCTGCAGTGATTTAAATCTTTGTATTTCAATATAAATTTTATTTTTGTACCTTTTCATATCAGTCATTAAACACAACACATCCCTTCTCTCCCTGATTTACCTTGTCTGGCCTCCTCCAAAATGATGTGTAGATATGGACATCACTGTCCATTTTTGTAAGTAGTGAATAGAGCACAGGTTTATTTGACATCCCAGTGACTTTTCTGGCTGCAGGATCAGTACAAGACGAGGCAGATATTTGGGTGCTGTTGGCTTCAGTGGTGCAGGAGCTGCCCACCTAGGAATCAGAGATCAGTTATTTCACACTGACTGCTAGGTTGTCCTAAACTGGTGTTACCATGCGTGGTTGCTACCAGCACAGTTTCTAAACTGGTGGAACTGTTTCAGACATCTAACACACATAATGGTCTCCTGACTCCAGTTTTCCTGTGGGTATGGGAACATTTCTTGCGTTAATTCAGCAGAGCCAGGCACCCATGCTTATAAGGTAATAATACAGATGCCTTTTGGATCTGTAACTTAACGAATGAGAGCACAGTGTGTTGCTCTGCAGTCGGAGGTTATGTTGCTTAGTGGGACCCCAAACTCTGAGAGGATCCATTAGCTGGCACATTTCTACTTGTAGTCTGCCACTGCAAATGTCAGGCTTATCCCACACAGCACTGTCTCAAACACTGCTGATGAAACTTAAGAGGTTTGCAAACCGCTGCAGTTTGTTTCCAGTCCATCACATATTGCTTATAAAATTATGACATAGTGACATACCTTCTTGTCTGCATAAGGGAGACTTATGTAACCGCTCTTCAAAAGGGAGCTTGTTCAACGCATGCTGCTGTTGGCTCCTCCAGGATGGAGTGGGACTGTCTTTGCATTTTTAGGACTGGTTACAGATTTGTTCCGCTTACAAAATACCACAAACTCCCTGAAACTTCTTAGGCTACCAGTAGCATTTTCTTTCCTGTATTTGCTCTCAGAGTATTTCTCCACGAGCACCATGGTGCCATCTCAGCAGCAGTTGCACTTCAGACGTATATGCTCATGTACTGCTGAGGTTAAATTCAGAGAGGAAAGTAGACATCTGGGTAGAAGGAAAGTCCAAAGTACATTCAGAGGCAAACTGTCGTTATTTATCTTAGCCAACACACTTTGAAAGGAGCTGCTTTTAAAAAAACGTCATATGTACGTCTTCCATTGCTCTTGTTTCTCCTTTTTCTCCTTTTGGATACAAGATGTAGACGGATTCATTCTTCTCCAGATAACATGTCGTTCTCATATTGATCCTTCAGCTAGAACAGGTTTGGCTTTGTATTTCCCAGCTCTGCTCTGTCCCCTCACCTACAGGCCTAGCCAAATTAGAAGCTTAAGTAATCAACGGGCAGTAATAATGACTAAGGCTGGGGTGTAGTCACAGTCTTGGTATCCTCTGGGCTGAGCACACCTTGCTGAGGATGAAGTTAGGTGACGCAGTGGTAAAAATATGTGAGTCATATCTGTGCTGCATCTTCAGGGCTGGAAATGAAGTTGCTTTGTAATCGTTTATGACCATACATGTATGCTTAGTTGCTAAGATGTTTACTTTATGAGTGTATGATGTTTGTTTAATATAAATTAGTTCTAGAGAAAAACAAGCATAGTTGTTTTTTTTTTAATGTTTTATCCACCACTTGCCTGATAGGTGTTCACAACTTGGCTCAAATGATTTCTGGTTATAAACCAATAGTCATATGTCACGTATATATTGTGAACTCTTTGAACAGGTATTGTGTCTTTTCTAAATCTTGTAAAAATCTTAGACTTCCTCTAATTATGTTAGTCTTAATGTACCACCTTCTGGCCAGCTAATGGAAGCACATGAACTGGTCTCCAGGAATAGCATGTGCTTCCCTGCCATTGTTTCACACATAAGAGAAGTCCACTTTCTCTCAGGTAGCCTTCTTTGCTGAAAAGAAAAAAAAAATAATAACAAAGAAAGTTGCCTTCAAGTGATAAATAATGCTTTTTCCAAGAGTACGTAATGTCTTCACATTATATCTAGAAAAGTTTTGTTCCCTTTTAAAATTTTAAAATTCTGTATTGCTGCTATCTAGTTTGAGATAGCCAACATTCATATGCAGTTTTTTTTTGTGATAAATGATAGCTTAATTAATTGCATTGCTCTCATCTCTCAGATAATATTTAGTTTAAAGGGTTTCAAGTATGTTTAGCTTTCAAATGCCAGAAAATTCTTCCAGTACGGAATTATCTTCTTCTTCCCACAGCCTTGAGAGTGGCTGATGTAAACCCTATAGGGACTGCGGACAGCAACAGTTTCATCGGGCTTAAATAGAATATCTAGTGTTGTACTTCATTTATCTCTGTAAACAGAAGGATTGGAAATGAACTTCAGCCAGGATTTGGAGCTTTTAATCAATAAACATATAAATGTGTTGGCAAAATATGCAGTAATAGTGATAAATATTGTTTATGTAAAACTTTAATGTTGTTAATGTTTAATGAGATTGTAATTAAGATTTTAAATCTTTTGGAGAGGGCCTCTTTAACCACAGTTGTCTGTGTGATTTTGCTTAATGAGGCAAAGAACAACAGAAAGTAAGGAAAAAATTTTGGATAATTTGGATGCTGGCTTGAAATAAATTCTGTTCAAGCACCAAGGCAGAATGGCAGTGTATACTATTTCTTTTATTCCTTTAAGTGTTAGGCTCTTCTGCCACTTTTTTCTTCCACCTTCAGGTTTTGCCTCTAATGAATCCCAAAAGTTTAAGCTAGTAAAAGATTTAAATTAGTAGGTACTTTCCTTGCAAATGCTTATAGTTGGTATTTAGAGCTACTTTTTATTCTGCTATAGAGAGGAATTGACCCGGTATCCTGCTGGAGAGCTACCAATGTAACTATAGGGTCATAGTTAATATTTAAGTATTCTACAATTTCTCAGAATCTTTTGCATGACGCACAGTTTTAGAAACTAACTCAATGTTTAAAACTCGTTATGTAATTCCTACCTGATATGAAGGTCGAACAGTTTCCTCAAGACATCAGCAACCTTGTCTGTGACTTGCATGAACTACGTCTGTTGTTGAAGTGATGATAGAATCATAGAATGGCTTGGGTTGGACGGGACCTCAGAGATCATCTAGTTCCAACCCCCCTGCCGTGGACAGGGCTGCCAACCACTAGCTCAGTAGATCAAAATGATAAATGTATTAATTGGAGACTTGTCTCTTCTCTGCATCTGTCTTGCTTCCTGTGGCCCCAGGCACACAGGCACTTGTATTTCAAAATGATGCATCTTATCTTTGCTGCAATATTTAGATGATTTCCAGATAGATTGTGGTTTTGTTCTTTACTGTAATTCTTTCTGAGAGTATTAGTACAAATTCTAAGTGCATTCAGACTAAAATCTGAACAGTATATTTGGAAAACACATTTTCTAACTAGGTATCTGCAGTATGTATCTAATGTACCAGTTTTGTGCACTGGGTGTGTTAGAGATCCTTGGTTTTGTTTTAAGGCTAGAGAGATCCGCCCTGGTTACCTAACATACTGCGCAATACAGGCTGCAGGACATGTAAGAAACTTTTACAAACCTACAGTGATAACTGAGCGCAGGCAGCATAGCTGAGATATGTACAAGGAGAAGAGGAGTTTACTGTACATGGATTTTGAGTTGCTGAAATACTGTTTCAGTTATTTCATACCGCATCTAAAATGTCTGCATTTTGTTTCATGAGCCAGATTTTAACTGCTCGATAAATATAACACAATGAAAATACTGAGCATTGTTAAATTAAATCATGCAGGAATGTTCTAAGTTGTAAACTAATTTTGTTGTCTTGAATATTTTCTTTACTCAAGGCATGATGACAGGGCTCTGATTGAATTTCAGGCTTAATGAGTTTCTTTAATTGAATAAAGAGAAACAGAGAAAAGGAAACCAAGTGAGACAATAAAGGCCCTCAAGTAGCGTCATACATAGCTGGCTGGAATGCAACTTCCAGCTGCAGCTACCATGGCTCCTATGGGTAGTCTGATGCTAGGTACAGCTATTGTTAGCTCAGGCTGAGTTGTTGGGAGGATGTTATCTTCCCTCTCCAAGCAGCAAGAGTCAGTGTCAGTGAAGGAGACACAAGGCAAATGACTCAGGCCAAGGAAGCACCAATGCCTGAAATGTAGTAGGTTTACCTCCCATAAATCTATGAGTTTCTGTAGATCTAGAATAAGAAAATACCAAAACATCAACAAAGTTTGCAAGACTGTGCTGACCTCTAGGGTCCTTTAGGATGGTGCCTGGAGGACAGTTCTTTTCAGCAGCTTTCTGGCAGTGGGAGTGCTGCAGTCAAGCTGTGATAGGCTGAGTCATAATTTGCTTGTATTTCTCCTTCAATTTAGTATCTTCATGATGGCTTACATTTAAAATGAAATATAGCAATTCTTAGAAAGATTAGAGACACATGGGGCTAAATTAATTGAGTATAGATGAAATTCATTGTGTTTTAAATTGCACTGTAAGTTCTATGATATAACGTCTTTGTAGCTTCAGATGAGTTAACTTCTATTAATGATTAAACGTTTTTTGGGACTTGTGATGAATTTGCAGTAGTTATCCAAGCAACAGGAATCACATTTAACATTAACCCACTGCTGGGAACAAACTCTTTAGTACTTCAGATTAAAACTTCTGCAGATTTGGGATAAAACTACACTGGGTTTAATCAGTCCACCCAGCTATGTGGCCTACGTTTAGATACCCAAGCTCAAACAGTGATAGAATATGGCAGAGGTGGTGGACTGAAAAGTTATCTCTGGATGAATCCATTCAACAAGATCTGAGAACCCTGTCAGGTGGGAGGAAGAGGAGTAAGGAAGGGAACAATAGTGAGCAGATCTGTTGCTTCATCTTGCACCTGCCGATTACTTAGCCTGTAATGTTCTGAATGACCTCTTAGCTGTGCTGTAAAGTATGAAGTTAAAAGCATAACTTTTTATTTGACAGTTCAGCAAGCTGGAGAATCAGATTGCTGTTGAATTTTTTTATGTGGTCTGTTCAGCAGCAGGAGTAGAGGGCATGGAGTGTGTGAGCAGTCATCTCTTCCACCCATCATATCTTGCAGAGACGCTCAGACTCAGCAGAAATGTTCACAAATGCACCTTCCAGCCTGCTGGGTGTTGATGCTCAAAGGGTTTCTGGCCCCTCCCCATAGTCCTAACCTGAGAGAGATGATTGCCTGTTCTGTCTCCAAAATCTGTTCTGAATCTTATGGAAAGAAAGTGTCCTGCAGGTTGGGAGAGAACATTTCTAAGTACTCCCTGAATGTTACCAATGCTGATTGATAGCAGAGCTACACAGGAAGCATATGGAGGTAATAACTGTTATCCTTACAGGGACATCCTCTGTGCAAATAAATAATAGTCATTTCCCATTGGCAGGACACCTGTGGTGCTTTGAGTTGCAGATTCTTACAGATAAATTCCATGGTGCTTTTCTACTGTAGCTTTGTTCAGTGAAATTGTTAGAGAAATGTAGGCTGATGTCTGCAGCAGTAGCACATGTGACCCTCCAGTGTTAACAGCTGTGATAAACAGGAAAGCTTGCAGAAGTAGGGCTGGCTTCATAGCATGTAGCAAACTTGACACTCTTCACAAGTGCATTGGCAGAACAGAAATATCTGATGATCCAATTTATAGGTTAAAATCCAACTTTTGTGGTATTTGCACACTTACATTGTGTTCTGTGTAAGGTAAGCGTTGTAATTTGAGATAAAATTTTGCATGACAGATACTTTATTTGGGTTTTAAAAAAAAACTTTCACAAGCCTTTTCAGAAAATAAACTACCCATTTTTAATTGTCTTGAGTTATTAGATGGGAGTTTAATGGTTGAAAATCAGAACAACTATGACTTTTCCTTCAAGACCAAAATTGAGGCATGCCGAGTAGTGTCTGGAAGTCCTAAAAATGGTCTGGGTGCTGCAGTACAGCGAAACAATCACTGTTCCACATTTAGCATTCCTACAGTCAAAAATCACAAAATGTGGGAAGAGAGCCAGACGCTGCAAGGGAGAAGGGCATTTTCCTCAGAGTCACACAGCGGGTCAGCGGCAAGGCTGGAAACAGAGTTCAAGTTCTGTCACTTCAGAGCAGTAGCCCACTCATGATTTCTGCTTCTCTGTCAGTGCTTAGAATACAGAGACTGCAGGTTTTGGAACTAGCATCCTGGCTGATGGTTGACCTTTAAAGGCCAAGCCTGAAGTGCTACCTGCCTGTGTATCCCTGTCTGGTGGGCTTTGTATTATTTTCCCAGCAAGAGTCCTGGAAAAGATTCAGCTATGCCAACAGAAACCTTAGCAATGCTTGCCGTGTTCGAGGGGCTGCTAGGTCCAGGAAGAGCGTTGGAGCTGTTGGAAGATGTGACCATGTTAAGGGCAGGTCTGCACTGCAGACTGAAATGTAAGCTACAGCTATTTGAATTAAATGTAAAATAATTTATTCAGGTAACAGAAACAGTCACAGCATGAAGCTCCAAGCTAATTTCTGTCCAAAGGCAAAATAGACAAGTACTCAGAGATTTGAAAATCCAGGCTTTTGCCCAGATCCATTTCTTAAAGTAGTAATTTTATGCTGCTTTCTTTCTGATCAGTCTGTCACGCCTTCAGATCTTCCTACTTGTTGGGCAGAGTTTCTGTCATGAACAGTTTGCAGGATATTGATGTCCTTTAAGAGTTGGATGTGTGCCTTTCCCCCAGGCATACGTAAAGTGATACCAGCAGATTATTTGGGCCCAAGGAGTTTAAATACAAAAATGAAAAGATGAAGTAATAAAGACAACCACAGCCTTCTGTCCTTGTAGCAGGTTACATGGTGAAATGTTCTATGTCCATTAGAACGTAAGGCAGATGTCCAGTTTGTCATAGAGAAATGATTAACCATCTTGCTGTGGAAAAGTTGTACAGACAACAAAATATTAGGAGGCCTTTGGGTGGAAAAAAACTTGCAGTGTTCCTTGGTATGTTATTGTTCACCAGGAATTAAAGTGTCCAGATTATTTAATGGCTTGATAATGATGTTCAGGAGTGCATGTAGTAAGGTACCGTCACTGGTGGTTTCAGGCATCAGTTAGGTGAGGGAATGAGAGCAGAGATGGATAGAAGATGCACACGGGCAAAGAAGATAGAGCTACTGTCCCCTTCAGCTCCTGTGTTGCGTAGGTGGGCTGGAGGAACCTGTCAGATTAGGATTTGGCAAGGTCAGACAATTAAAAGACATTTTAATTCTACTAAACAACCACCTATCAAGGTCGTTAGCTTAGGAAAGCAAAGTCAGTTATCAAAAAAGAAAAACACATGCTCGATTTTGATCACTTTTTTTTT
>VXAV01000114.1:183035-195369 GCA_013399715.1 Alectura lathami
TTTTTTTTTTTTTTTTTTTTTAATTCAACTGTAATCCTTCTCAGTCAGGAGCTGCTGTCTCAGTGCAAGACTGTCTGCACCCTGTCAGCAAGTCATCTTCTTGTATTTATTTTCTAGGAAGGAATTTTTAAAACATTTATGAAAGCAAAGTAGTGAGACAATGAGCTTAGCTGTTCATTTAAGGAATTGCTTTCTCGAGTGTCCTCTCCCAGAACTGCTAGGGTGCTTCCAGATTGAAGGACATTTGCATTTTTTTTTTTTATCATCCATGTTCAGGAACTCGCCAAAAGTCGAGATGAGAAAAACCTCAAGTCGTTGCCGAAGCCATCCCNAGTTCTCAGAAACGTTCTTTGGATGCTTAGCTGTATTAGCATATTGCTATTTTTATCCTCCCTGCTATTAGTCATACTCTTACAGATAAAGCTAAAAAACTGTCTTTTCTAGAGCCACCTCTGTAATCTTCAAATATTTGTAAACCCACCCATATGGTTCCTTGGCAGCAGAAAAAAATGTACTTTTGAATTTAGTTTGAGAAATAAAGATTACTTCACTTCCCAGATTTGATCAATTCAGATAACAGTGTATTGATTTTTCTAGGGAAAAAAAAAAAAAAAAACATTCCTTTAATGCTTCTGTAGTATTTCTAGGCATCTTAGTAAAAACAAACAAACAAACAACAACAACAAACAAAACCGAAAAACTTGTTCCTTTTAGAAAGCAATTTTGTAGGGTGAATTCTGTTTATTTTTGTATTTTTGAGAAAGTCTGCTCATCTGCCTCTCTGAAATTTACCAGAAGTGTTAATGCTTTATTTTTGGAGTTATACTTGGTTTTTTTGCAATTCAAAATCTAAAATACAGGAAAGAGAAACCTGCAGGCAGAGAAGAAGTATGCTCTTAGGAGACCCAGATGTTGTTAATACAGGACTATTAGAAGTCCTGGAGGGAATGAGGAGTGTTTTCACAGAAATGTCTTAAAAACAGAGTTTCTTATCACATCCTTCCATTGCTTTTGCTTTGCTTCAGAGAACTACAAGCTAGCTGACCAAAATACTGGAAAGGCGTGAGACAGCATGGAAGGTGTTGGTGTGGGCCTGAGGATCAGAACAGTATCACATTTGTCTTGGTGTTTTTTTTTATAATTTTCTGGTGCTCAGTTTAGAGTGTGGTTGTGGATGATAATGTGTTGTTTGTTTTTTTTTTTTAATCCACAAATCTATTTATAGTCTTGTGGCAAAACTTGGTGACTAAAGGACCCACTGCTGTACCCAGTGGTGCAACCAGTAGCAGGGACCACAGATAGGCATTGTGCAGAACTAGGAGTGAGAGGGAGCATAGAGATGAAAATCTGAGAAATTGAGATAGTGCCACTTCTTTTCCAATACACTTTCTAATGTATGGATAGTTGGTGAAGGCTATTTGTTCTTGTTACTACTTTGTTATTATTGTGGCTTGGAAAATAAATTGGTATCATTCTGCTTCATATGAAAATCTCAATTACAGTAACCCGTAAAACTTAGTTAATGGGTTTTATCCTTAGATCAGAAGGTTGGGTGAACTTCCATGCAGCTGGGATGTGAGGCACAGAAAATCAAGTTACCCAAGGCATTACAATAAGCTAGTGTCAGGACTTTGGCTAACATGAATATTCCCCATTTCATATTCTGAGTGGTAACTGGAATCGGAATTCAAATTGTCTGTTATGGTTGAGGCAGAATGAGAATCAAGCTCAGCTATTTTGGTAACTGGTGGCAGTTGAAATACTGACTTTAATATTTTGTTGTTGTTGTTGTTATTGTAAAATGTGCTCACATCAGAGGTGTACAGCCATACCAAAGTGCTGCATTTTACAATCACTTTTCTGCTTTTGCTGAAGAACCACGGCTTGTGCAAAATGTGACCTATCTATTTATCAGAAGCAAAAGGCACAAATGCTAGCCATGGTACACCCGTGGTACAGCCACAGATTATAATTTCATACTCTGATTCATCAGCCCAGTGGGGAGAAAATGGGAAGAAAGCCCTCTAATCTCTGAATGCTGAAAGAATGAAGCTCATTTTGGAAAACAGCTTATGACTGCTGCAGCCATCTCCTCCAGAAAGAGCTGGAACTGAACAGCACAGTGTGGTGCTGGCCTCTGAGGAAATGTCTTGGCAGAGCCCAGCACATGGAGAAGAGTGGTCAAGGGAGCCATGTCCTGACAGAGGGTGAGGATAGCTTCCGCAATACAAGCCAAAAACATGCTTTTCCTTATCCTAACGTACATTCCTAGATTACAGCTTCTCCAAGAGATTTTTTCAGAGACATCCAAGAACTAGCAGGCTATTTCCCACTGGGCAAGTCAAAAAGCATCTTTGCTGAACACATCCAGGGTAAAAATGCCACCTAGGCACCTTTTATGGTGCCTTCACCATATCCCCATGTGCTTTTGTCGTAACAGTAAATGTGCAGACAAGTATGTGGGGATGGAGTGAAGAAGTGCTGTTCTTCAATGTGCATTCCCTCTTCCCACTAGATTCTTCTCTAAAGCAGAGGTAATGCAGACAGAAAGGAGGAAAAAAAAAAGAAGAAAGGGATCACTACAATGCGTGGTCTGTTTTTTTTAGGTCATTATGTTGGAATGAGAGGTGAGAGATACAATCATTGCTGTCATTCTTTCTATATTTCTTCCTGATTTCCTTTTCTGTGTTCAACTGTTCGTTTAAAAGTGGCTGAATCGTCTTGCCAGATTCTTCAGAATGTTACCCAAGTCTCTTGACTATCTTTCTCACCCAGCATATGAATAAGCCTTTCCTGAGCATGCAGACAAACTATTGTGCAGACTGTGGTTTTCTTTTAGTGCAGAGAAATAGATAACTTCAGAATAATTGGCTCAAATTTCCTCCCCCCCCCTCTTTTTTTAAAGACAATTCCTCGTCTCTCCAGGAAGATGAAGAGGTAGATATGGAGGCTGTCAACTGGCAGCTGAACAACGCCTCTGTGAATGGGCATTCTGCTGCCCCAACCACAGTTCGCTTCCCCAGCTGGGTGACTTTTGATGACAATGAAGTCAGTTGTTCACCACAGAATCTTTCTTCCTTCAAAACAGACACCTCACCTCCAGAAACACAGACTCCAGATGTTAACTTTAACCTCACTGCATCCTTTAAGAAAAGAGAACGTCCCAAAAGCACATTGGGTGACCTCTCCAAAATTCAAAAACTGGATCTCTCCTCCTTAACCAAGTTGCCTTCTGTTGAAACACCTCCATGGAGTGCTACTAATCCTTTCCTGGATGAGTCTCTTGTCCAGCCCTCACCCATCAATCCATTCAGCTCATTCTTTGAAGAGCGAGACAGGCGTTCCAAAAGCTCTTCTGTCTCCAGCGCTCCAGGCAAAAGCCAAAGAGACTCTCTCATTATTCTCCATCAAGAACCTGATACCATCAGTTTCCAAGAGGCAAAGAAAAGCATAACCCACACAGATGCTGTAGAGCAGCTGAAGCAACTCCAGATTGGAGACCCGGATCATGTGAGCAGCCCTCACTTGCCTGATGATGACCCCTCGATGCCATATGATCCGGATGCTGTCTTATTTAACCTAGCACCATCTCAGCCAAAGGATGGATGGCCAATGATGCTCAGGATCCCAGAGAAGAAGAATATTATGTCATCCAGGCACTGGGGTCCAATCTATGTCAAGCTGACTGACAGTGGATATATACAGCTTTTCTATGAGAAAGGGCTGGAGAAACCTTTCAGGGAGTTCAAACTTGAAATCAATCATGAGATTTCAGAACGCAAACTCCAGAACTACGATGAGAATGGAAGGATACACAGTGTGCGGTTGGACCGCACAACCTACAAGGAGAAAAAGAAGTATCAGCCTAAGCCAGCCATTGCTCACACAGCAGAGAGAGAGCAAATCATCAAGCTTGGGACTACAAATTATGAAGACTTCCTTAGCTTCATCAGTGCTGTGCAAGACACATTGATGAACTTGCCAGCCTCGTCAACAGATCTGAGCACAGTGGGACTAAACTATCAAGAAGAAGAAATCACTGTTGATGTCAGGGATGAGTTTCATGGCATCTTGGCCAAAGGAGATGGTATGATTCTCCAGCACAGTGTGCTGACACATATCTATGTTCTCAGCTTCCTTTCTGGCCTGGCAGAATGCAGACTGGGCCTTAACGATATCCTGATCAAAGGGAATGAAATAGTTGCAAGGCAGGACATTATGCCCACTACTACCACTAAGTGGATTAAATTATACAGCTGTCGGTTCCATTCATGTGTGGATGAGGATATGTTTAATAACTCCCGTATTATCCTGTTCAACCCCCTGGATGCCTGCCGATTTGAACTGATGCGATTCAGAACTGTCTTTGCTGAGAAAACTTTGCCATTTACGCTGAGGACAGCAGCCAGCATCAATGGTGCTGAGGTGGAGGTGCAGAGCTGGCTGATGATGTCCACTGGGTTCTCTTCCAATCGTGACCCTTTAACTCAGGTCCCTTGTGAAAATGTGATGATCCGCTACCCTGTGCCAAACGAGTGGGTGAAGAACTTCCGCCGGGAGAGCGTCCTGGGGGAGAAGTCTTTGAAAGCCAAGGTGAACAAAGGGGCCACTTTTGGATCAACCAGTCTGTCTGGTTCTGAGCCAGTTATGAGAGTTACTTTAGGAACTGCCAAATACGAGCATGCCTTTAATTCCATTGTATGGAGGATAAACCGACTGCCTGACAAAAACTCAGGTGAGTGGTGCGTACAATCTCTGCAGGAGTAAGCTTAAGGGAGTTATGTATCTTGAAAGACAGGGACTACTAGGTTTACATGGTGAGAGATAAGTTATTCTTTGCAGTGTAGCAAAGGACATCAGTTAGTTGCATGTTGTATTTATCTGACCCCTCATTGCAGTAGTTTTATGTATCCTTCAAACACTGCTAATGATGAAAACAGTTTGGGGTTTTTCAGATGCAAAAATATGCCTTCGTCTCTGCTTTTATGAGTACACCATGGAACTTCTGCATCAAACATCTCTATATGTTTAGCACTGTTACTGGAAGCAGGGCTGTCTCAGGTAACTTGCAAAGGCAAGATACTATGGTATGTGACTGAATGGCAGGACAAGATAAATTGTCCAGCACGTGTGATTTGTATTCCATTCATTCCTGTGCCTTGCCATTGCCAGGCAAACTTACTGACCAGTGCTATATATTTTGACACATTGTACGAGGACAGAAGGTATTGTGTAATTATTACAAAAGAAAAAAAAGGTTTGCAAATACCAGCTTGTGGCTATGTTTCTGCGATCAGTGCAGACAGGTAAATGCAGCTGAAACCCAAAGACAAAATACCAACATAAATCCACAAGTCTGTGTATGTCTCCTAACATGTTAGTAAGTAAACATCCAATAGTATGAGCAAGCTACTGTTCCCTTTGGCCACCCCAGCTATTTGTTCCACTTCCAGCCTTTCATCCTGGGCAATAAAACTAGATAAATCAGCTTTGATTTTATGCACAGTGAACCCTAATTCTTGATTTTTCTGGTCTAGGCTTTTTACAGGTAGGTGTACTTCTGAGTACTAATGCTGCAGTAATATAGCTGTATGACTGAGTAGGTTTCTGTGTTTAGTGTTTCCTGAAAGAAAGTTCAGAGCTGTACCAGATCTGGCACTTTCTAAGGACATTTGCTTTTCCCAAATGTGAGCTGTAATACTAGCAAAACACTGATCCAAGTCTTCTAATCTTTTGGATCACATTTCAGCCCAAGGACACCAGGTTACATTGTCGGTTCCAAATTTGGAGGGATATCGCTGAGAAAAGTGAGGGCTTTGCATTTTCTGTAGTGCAGAGCGTAAGAAGAGAGAGCTTGTGAACTCGAGAAATATTGCAATGAAAAATTAACCTCAGGCTGTATATGAGCAACAACATGCTTGTGAGGAAAATCTCACTATGCCATCTGTATAAGCTCTGGGAAGGCGATGCTGTGAAACCAGGCCTTCTGTGGCATCTCCTCTCCAAAGATCTCACTATACCATACAGACATTACAGCTGGGAAAACGAAAGCCCCCAGACTTTAACATAACCACAGAAGATGCCAATAACAAACCAGGAGGAGCGGCAGAACTCCAGGCTTTGTTGCCTGCTGGGAGCCAATGCTCCCTTACCCACCACAGCTGCGAGGAATATGTTTATCTGTGGCTCTTGCTTCCTCAGTCTTGTCCCTCCCAACATGAGGCTTCGTTACACATGCCCTGTGTTAGGGGGGAAATGAATCACACTCAGCACTGCTGCTGGAGCCCTGCCACAGAGCACCTATCCGTCAGTGTCACCGTGTGGAACGCAGGGCTGTAATATTTGTTTACATCCTGAGAGGAAGAGCATGTCCTCACCCCTCCGGTCAGGCCAGATGTAATTTCAGAGAAAGGAAAGGCCTTGCAAGCACTGTCTTGGCAGGACACATGGGTATGTGAGAGGGAGGGAATCCCAAAGTGATGACAGGACAGGCTAAATGTAGTTTACCTCTCAAGGACTATTTACACTTCTTCACAGGACTTGCTATTTGTCTTTCCATACTCAAGTATATGGCAAACAAAGAGGGGTGTAAATGGAGCCACTCGAGCAGTGATTTAGCAGGGAGATCTAGGGAGGATTATTCCTGTTCCTTCTTAGATTTGCCTGATGGACCACCTATGCTTCTGACCACATGATACAGATGTGTGCTCTGCTCTCAACCTTGTGCACGCTTGGCTGTGTCCAGCCCTACCCACAGGTTTATGTAATAGCTCACCTCCTCCCAGTTGCAGAAGTCCCTATAATTGATGGCACTCTCAAGCACGGAGCATAAGAGCGTTCCTTGGACTTGCACTTCATGCTCGCTTGGCTCCTGTGGCACCTGCAGCTCACTGGGTCCCTCTAAGTGTCTGGTCCACTAACAAACTGCCCTGGTGCCTGGGACTCAAGAGCTGCAGTGAGGCAGAGGCACCGCAGCTGGAGGATGGCCACAGTACCCGTCTCCAGCCTGCCACACGTCTTCTGCAGCCACACAAGCTGTCCTACAGCCTGGGGCATGTACATGACATGACTCCCATCCCTGACTGCAGCTGGAGCAGGCTGTGCATAGGCGTGAAACAAGTGGCACCTCCGGGGCCCTGCCCTGACTGCTGGCACCCAGTGCCATGGGGAGCAGAACTGGGCCTGCCCTTTGCTCGCTGCTGCACCCCAGCACCCAGCTTGCCAAGAGTTATTTCAGTGGTTTCACTGTCTTACCCAAACATTTTCTCTTAGTGCTTCCTAATGGGATGTGGCCCTTTGCACTCTCACTGTAGGGACTTGTTATCAGCACTGTCTATTTTATTTTGGAGCCAAAGCATTTGCTTCTGACTAGAAACTGAAAAACATGACAAATGAAGGACTGTGTGTATCTGACTAGGATTTGACCTAGGAAACAAATGTGAACTGCATTCTACCAAACACATTGCTGAACTCCTTTCCAAAATAGCTTGGTAGACTTGATTGCCTTTCTCTTATTCACAGCTAATACAATCACAGCAGTTGATAAAGAAAGCCCATTTACAGGCTCTACAGAGCTTCACTTGCAGCTGGCTGGGCTCCACGTGTTGGTGTTTTTTTTTAATCCACCAGCAGAATGTTAGGAAAACATCCACCCAGCCACCGACCGTGGGAAAACGCTCTTCAAATGAGGCAGGGCTGTAGCCTCTGAACGGGGTCTGGGTCCGGATCTTGAACTTCAGCCTGCTGTGGCTGAGGGCCCCAGGCATGCTGCCTGCTGAACTTTCTGCAGTAAATTAAATCCTGTAGCACAAACATGTTGGGCCATCAGAGGACTTTAGAACAGATTCCCTCCAATCACAGTAACCCAAGTGTTTCTATGAACTGTGTTATGAGGTCCCTGATTGTCAGAATGCTAGTAGCTCAAGGAAGCAAGAGGCTCGGAGGAAAATCCGTCTGGTGATTTCCTCCTGATTTTATTAGAAAAATGCATCTGTTAGAGAAAGAGCTCCGAGTGAGCCTGCTGAGCAGACGGAAGGTGTACAGAAGTCGTTCTTTATGTGCCTCTCACTAAGGACACTACTGCATGGTGATGTGCTCAATAATTTTGCTGTAGCTTTGGTGGAGAACTTGCTGTCTTGATCAGTTTGCTTGGTTGTCTGCCATACTGATCTGGTTCACATGAATAACTTCCATATTTTTTGAGTGTTGTGCACGGTCTGTTCTGTTAGTTGGTATTCCTACCGGAAGAAATTGAATTATTGAAAAACTGCATTGTTAAATGAATTGAAGAATAAATTCAGATCTTCCTTGATATTTGAATTAATTCAGCAGAGCAAAGCTAAGTAACTATTTCGTGGGATTGGGTTGTTTCTAACTTTAAACTACAACTGTAGGCTTTTTCTGAAGACTTTTCTGCCCTGATCAGCTTTCCTGTAATGCAAATAAGACCAGTAGAGTGGCCTTTTCTAAAAAGTGCCTGGCCATTTTCCACATCAGGATCTTGTATCCATCTCTGCTACATGTTAACAATGTAGGCTAAAGTAGCTTCATTTTGAGGAAGTTTTTAAATTGAGTTTCTGCCCACATGGTTCAGCTATTTCAGAAAATGAAGTTAGGAAAAAGTGCGGTCTAGGCCAAGGCCATATTCAAGAGTTGAGTTACCAGAACTAGGGCTGCCATGCTTTGCATAAGGTGGGGAATATTATGTCTTTTTTTTTTAGTGAGCTTGGGTATTTTTTTTCTTTTTTTTTTGTTGTTTTGTTTTTACAAACAAATTCTATTTACACCTACTTACATAATAGGATCCCTTCAGTCAGGCTGTGAATGCTCTCATCCCCATTCTGCAGATAGAAAAACTGAGACACAGAACTTAAATGGCTTGCTCAAGAGCTTAGGGCGTCGGCAGCAGTCAGAAATAAAACTGACCTTGCTTTACTAGCAGTCCCTACTTTAATTTTTTAAACATCACTGCTGTCCAGCAAAACAAAGGGAAAAATATAATAGCAGAGATTATCAGTTATTGATGGCAGCTAAACATGGTTAGTTTCTCACCTTTCCATCTGAAATGATTAGCCATCTTTTGCTGGGTTAGAATAACAATTATTTACTCGTTTCCAAGAAGTACACAAATTTGCTTTTTGAACCCAGGAAGGTTATTTAATCCTATCCAGTATATTTGCTTTCACAATAAATGGGGATAACAATTGCAAAAATAAACATGGAATATCTGCCAAATCCGCCTTTACTTACTATCAATACATGGTATTTTAGATGGACGGGCCACAATGTACTGAGCATCTTACATACACTGGGGGAATCAGAAGAGGGGAAATACCTGTACCTTTAGCTGTACCTATGGTGCTTGATTTACATCTTGAGTTTTCACCTGCTGAAAGCAGTCTAGACTGACTGACAGTCATTTTTTGCAGTTTATTTCTGGAAACTCCAGAGTAGGGAGTTTCAGTGGCCTTGAAACAGGTAAGATACTGTCACGTCCCACAAAGTAGCTCACCCCTGCAGATTCTCAGTTTCTTGCTGTTTTGTGATGTTGCTTTCTCCTAGGTGTGGTCTTCTCTCATCAGAACAACACAACTTTTACATCTGTTTGCCCTCTTTTTTCCAGCTTCTGGCCATCCTCACTGCTTCTTCTGTCACCTAGAGCTTGGCTCTGATCGGGAAGTGCCTTCCACTTTTGTCCGCCACGTAGACGTGGAATTTGACATGCCCACCACTTCTGCATCCAAAGCCACTGTTCGCTCCATCTCTGTTGAGGACAAGACTGATGTGAGAAAGTGGGTCAACTATTCAGCACACTACAGTTACAAGGTAAAAATGATCATTTGGCAATCACCATGGTTACTTTGCATACTTCTTTGTCTTGAAAAGTGTGGGCAGACAAATGAAATGCCATGGGCAGATGAGATGGGGATTTGGAACATGCCAGGCTCTGTGCAGTAGCTGTCCATGTGCAGGCTACTGGTTCACGGCAGACAAGTGGTGGATTATCCCTCAGTGAAGGCAGACTAACCTTGCTTACAGCTGTTCTGTGGAAGAGCATGCACGCAACTGGTTCCTGGGGAGCAGCTGATAAACTAGGAGTGAGAACAGGGAGTTTTGCTGCTTTTTTAGCAGCAACAGTGGGAGCGCTGCAGTGGGAGTACTACAGCAGACAAAAGGATCACATTATTTCTGTGCTTAAATATTGCTTTTTCCTGCCTGCCCTAAGGAGATGAACAGATGGGAAATGCACTATGTATGTACCTGCCAAGAATCTCACCATGCCAAGTTTGCATGGTAGCTGATCACTCAGCAGAGAAATTGGCATTCTACCTACCTTCTTGAAGAGAAATGATGAGAGATACTGAAAAGATTCTCATGGCAAATATTTTTAATGAGAAATGTAATTAAATTTGTAGTAGTCTTCTAAATTCCCCAGAAATGGTATTTGATAGTCCTGAGTATCCCTTCTAAGAATTAAACATTGGATTATCCTTAAATTTTTGGAGGTGTTGAAATTTAGAACACAAATGTAGATGTGCATTTTGCAAATGAATCTATTGGCTTTCATCAATTGTTTTGCATCATTTTTTGCAGAGTTTAAAACTGAGGCTGCTGTCACTTAGAAAGCTGCCTATCCTCTACAGATGGGGCTGGGGATGAGTATAAAATCATGTGAGACTATTCTCTTCATGATATTGTTTCTTCTGGAAATGATTTCATGACACTGTTGAATCATAAAATTGTTTGGATTTGCCTTCAAACCTTTATAGTAAGTGAAGTAAGTCAAATCCATCTTTTCCTCCTCACTCTATTTCTCTTTACAAGCCTCTCATTTTACCAAGGCTTTCTTCACCTGAGCAGAGACCACTAAAGATTTTTCAGTCTTTTGTTTGTATTTCTCATTATCAATGTTCTCCCTCTTTCTTCCTTTTTCAGGTAGAAATAGAGCAGAAAAAAAGCTTGAATGAGGATCTGAAGGGGGAAGATACTACAAATCTCAGTGAATGTACCATTCAGTGAGGGAAGACAACTGCCAAGAGCCTTGGTCAAACTAACAGACCCAGAAGAAAGGACTTGCAGGTTTTTGGTATTTTTCTTTTGAACATATGGAGTATTACTTTTAAAATAATGCTCTGAAGAGTATTATTTTTCCTCTGGTGGTACTGTACTTTGAGAAGAAGCTCACCAGTGATTTGTTTGGAGTGGACCCATGGACTTTTGCTGGAAAGATTTAAGTATGTGTCACCAATACAGTTGGTGTTGACAGAACGAGTCACATTACAGCCAAGCCTGCCTTTCATGCTCCTTCGCCATCTAGGTTCTGCACTGGAGTATGGTCTGGCCACCATCACAGCCAAATCTGAAAGCAGCCTTAAACTCACAATCTGCCCTGCTACGTAAACCATTTTTTATGTATGCTGCTTGGTTTGGTCATCAGCAGAGTGCGTTCCTTCTCAGCTACCAAATAAAACCCAGGGAGCGTCAGTGTCATTTCTGAAGTGGTCAACGGAGTGAAAACCCAGCGTGTCATCCTGGGGGATCATCAAACTCTGCATCTTAAATGTAGTCAATGTCAAGCAGATGAACTACAGACAGTACAGCTGATCATGGAGCTGTTCTGTTCACCCTTTCCTGCCTTGTTCTCTGAACTATGCCGCCACGCGCATTTTCATGGGGTCCGGTCAAGCTGCAAGAAAGCTCCTGCAATTTCTTAAAATTCTCGTGTGTTAGTTGGGGCTATTCTGCGATCTTGACTGAACAGTTAAGCTGCTAGTTACAGGGAATGTGTGTTATAGTAGAGAAGGTACAGAAGGGACTTTGCTAAAATTAGATCATTCCTGCCTAGAAAGATATTTAAGGGAAGCACATTGTTTTGTTTTGTTTTGTTTTATGTTTTCTTGAAAGCATAAAGTGGATGCTTATTGAAAATGTCAGAACACTATTACTTTAACAAGGTTGCTTGCCTTCCCAAAACTCCTTGGAAGTCTGCCCTTGCTTGCAGCACAATATTGCTTTCATGTTCTATCTTTAACCTACAATGTAAGTAATTTGTGTGCAGATATCTGTATAAAGTCCCCCAAATCTGTTTTCAAGAATTAAAAACAAGCTTCCATCATGGAGATATTTTGATCTCCAATTAGCTGAAAGTAGAAGCAAGTTTTAAACCTTCTTTCTAAAAAAAAATACAGAAGGCAAAAATCACTCGTTCGTATATATTTTCAGATAACACAGTGTTCAAAATGGCTATTTTTGGTAGTTTTTCCATGGCTTAGAAAATATTTTGTCTCAAGGTAATTTTTAATTGTTAAAAAAAAAAAAAAAAGAAAAAAAATAA
>VXAV01000114.1:199532-211840 GCA_013399715.1 Alectura lathami
AAAAAAAAAAGTAGTTGTAATCATGTTTCAAACACAAACTATGAAAAGTGTCTTTTTCAGTTCTGACTGATGGGACAGTAAAGCATGATGGAGAGGAGTAGCTGCAGCAGTACCTGCAGCTGCACCGGGGTGCCACAACACAACCATAGTGGCAGACACATGCCTGGGTGTAGGGGTCGGGGAACATTGGCCCTTCCCTGGTCCAGGAGTCTGGTGCTACTTCCCAGGATCCCAGCTGCTACTGCTCCAGGGGCTGTAGGTAAACCTGGAGTAACCAATGTAGCCTAAAGAGCATCTGAAGGCATAGGATGAATACAGTGTGAATACAGCAGAAAGTAATTTCCTAAGGGGAGAGACTCTTCTGTAAACATTTCCCTTATGCAGTACAGAAGAGGAAAGATCTACTTCTCTGTGTGGAAGCAGAGAAATTTGTTAGGGCATAGTCAGTTCAGCAATTGTATTAATGCAGAGAGCTCTTACATTGAAAGGGAATAAAGTGAGAAAACTCCAGATCAGCTCACAGATACAGGCAGAACTGTATGGGAGTTCTGTCTTCTGGTCAAAAGAAACAAAAGGAAAATTGCATGCAGCTTTCAACTGAGAGATGAACAGAGACAGCTTCCTCCATCCCCACCTTCAGTTGAATCAACATCTCATTTGAACTGCATCAGTAAGCAGAATTATTTTGTTTTCTCCCCAGGCTGTTCTATTTACCCTTTGCACAGGAGGAGGAAATGTCCCTGGCAGTTGGGAAGTGACAGTTGCTGTGAGAGGAACAACCAGCGGAGTGCGGGTGGCAAAATAGAATATGCTGGAGATACAATCTCAGCAGAGAAAAATGTGTGTTAATATCTCATGAAGTGCTGGGATGAGTCAGAAACTACCCAAAAACTGTGACTTGAGGAGTCAGTCTGCAAACACCCTAGAAACAAAGGAGAAAAATGGACCACAAAAAGTAATATCAATATTATGAAATACTGGAAGGCTTGTGAAGAAGTATAATTGGATTTAGAACTGAACCACCATGTCAAAATGAGTTCTCAAATTGTGCAGTGACAGCGAACCTGAAATACATAGGATGCTGTGACTGCGAGTGCACTGCAGCACTTTGACGGGCAGGCTGTGGCTCTGCGGTGTGGGTCCTGCTACAAATGTGACTTGCAGGTTTGAAGGAGGAGGGGGCTGGCTGCCACGTGCTGCCCCTGCCCACTGGAGCTGAGGGATGGTTGTTCTCTGGTGGTCATTGTGGGGTGCCAGCCCGCTGCCCCGCTGCTGACCCGCCATGCAAGGCAGCCTCAGTGAAGAGTGAAGAGGCTCTTGAGGTAGGCCTCAGGTTTCAAACTGAGGTATAAGAGCTGTCTACCTTAGTCTGTTTTGTGCTTAGCTGAGAAAAGGCCAGCAGACAAATTTTTCAGTGCTGATGACTGCTCTTTTCACCACAGCAGTCCCCGCCTGTCAGGCGAGGCAAGTGCAGAGTCACGCTGGGCATGAAGGAAGCGCAGACTTCAGCCATCTCTAGCAGCTTTAGCAGTATGGACTTCAATAGCTGTGGCCTACAACTGTTCTGCAAAGCATGGATAGCAAGAATCAGGCCTATCTAAAGACTGGTTTTAATTTTATGTTCATAAGCCACTTTAAATATCTCCAATATATCTTGGTTTGTTCAGCCCAGAGCAGAGGAGGCTGACGGAAGGATTCATGGCGGCCTACAGCTTCCTCACAGGGGAGCAGAGGGGCAGGTGCTGGTGTCTGCTGTCTGGAGACAGCAACAAGACCCGAGGGCATGGCATGGAGCTCCGTCAGGGGAGGGTCAGGCTGGGGGTTAGGAAAAGGTTCTGCACCAGAGGGTTGTGGGCGTGGAACAGGCTCCCCAGGGCAGTGGGCACGGCCCCAAGCTGCTGGAGTTCAGGGGGCATTTGGACACTGCTCTCAGACACAGGGCTTGGGGTTGGGTGGCCAGGAATTGGGCTTGATGATCCTTGTGGGTCCCTTCCAACTAAGGATATCCTACTACCCAATTAAAAAAAAAAAAAAAAAAAAAATCTGTGAAAAGATAAAGGATAACTGTTAACTACTGTCTATTTTAACACCAAAATCATACGTTTGTGTTGTATAGGCTCGCATAGGTAGGTATGCATAATGTGATGGAAGGACCAACAGGGTGATATTTTTCTTTTGTGGCCACTCTAGAAAGACAGACACCCCTCTCCTGACATACACCAGTGGGACCAAGACCAAGCTTGGGCAGCCAAGCTCACTCATCAGCAAACCCCCAGCAACTGCCGCTTCAGTCTGGAAGTACCAAAATTTCGAGGAGTTCTCCGAAATTTGGATGAAAGATGCCTACATGTAACTGTGCATGTCTCAAACTACCTCACTCTTTACACAACCAAATAGCCAAATCCAGCTTGGTTTTTAAAGCCAGGCATTCTCCTGCATTCTCTCTCCTGAGGAGTCTCTGTTGTTTTTGTGTCCAGAATGTGCATTGTGCTTTACAAACTTGCCCAGTGGTTAGGGCACTACGCTGGAGGTAGGTGAATGGCTTTTGGCTCCCTTTTCCTCCTTGTCTGAGGCTAGCTGGCAGGACAGGACAGGCAGCTCTCCTCCTGCCAGAGGTGGATACAGTTCAAGACAAAACAAGAGTGAGCAAACACTTTGAGGGTTCAGAGCACTGGCTGAGTTTGTCAATCCTTGATTGCAATTGCTGCAGCGCTGAGTAAATTATGGAAATAGTCCTTGAAGCAGGAATTGGGATCCAGACCTGCCCTCTGCCTCCAGACATACCTTTCCCTGCTGAGCTCACTAAACATGGAAGTCCTTCTGCATGCTGGAAGTACTTTATAGGATAATAATAACACCATCTGAGGAGTGCCCTAACTGTTCACTGAGGTGCTAAGGAAATACAAGTGTTTAAATACATCCTTCTCCTGTATTTTCTAAGAAGTAATCTGTTACAGAAAGTCTCCTTCCTGAAATGAAATTATCCTTCTGTATTAGAACCTGGCAATAATACAACTGCATGCCTTTGAAACAAATCCCTCATAGCATGGGGACTGTTTTGTTCTGCAGCACCCATATAAAATCAGTTTCAGCTTGTCATAAAGTAATTTCTTAGCTATTTTTCAGGTTTAATCAAAAGATGTACTATTTTCACTTTACATTGATCATTGAACATATTATGCATGATGAACGTACTTTTATAGAAGTTACAGCTAACAGTCATTACTCTCAGTGAGAGTGCTATTGGATGATTTTAGCACAAAGAGGGAAATTTTGAAAACACGTTTCTCTGATCTATTTTGTTTTCTGCCAGAGTTACTATACTGCCATAGGAGTTCTCCTGCCTCCCTCTTGTGGCTACCCTTTTACTTTCAACTTGGAAAAGGAACAATTACAGCGCAGCTACAGAGTTCATGTTAGTTACCTTCCTGATACAAGCCTTCTCCTTAATTTTGCTAGCAAAGCCCTATTATGTTAGGAATATCCCATACAAAAATTTTCTGCCTAAGGGAGAGATTCTTTTTCACTTTCATGTGGGAACAATTGAACATGTGTGATAAAATCAGTGGTAATTGATGCTGGTTATATATTGTAATTGATTCTGAATGTTCAGATTCATGTTAGTCAAATGTACAAGCTTCACCTAGGAGCCATTATGGTACATACAGGTGGTGTGATATTTTCACATTGTGCTGGAGAGTCTAGACAGCTAACTTTGTAGTCAAATGCTTTGATGACGTGAACCTGCAAAAACTCATGGCAAAAAAAAAAAAAAAAAAAAAAAAAAAAAAAAAAAAAAAAAAAAAAAAGCTAAGATAACATTAAATTGCTATCTTGGAATGATAGAGCCCCAACATCTTCCCCCTTCAAGGTCCTTAGCAGACTTATGCTGTGTGTGGTGTTATTTACCTTGAATGTCTCTGCTCCGTGCCCTTGTATTCTTCATTCCTTAGCAATTCACTGATATCAACATAGCACATTGCTTACTACAACATTCATGTGAATTGTTTCTTGAAAGCCATAGCTGAAAACTTGGGCAAGAGGGACGCAGAAATTTGTTGCAGAGAATGGAAAGAGAGAGAATGATCTGTGCAGTTGGAAGACCACTGCTGTGCTTCTTGGTTTGTTAGGTCTAAAAGAAAGTGAGTCTGCTCTTCTGCACCACTGCTACTTGGTCACATCCTCCAGCTTCATCTCCAGTTTCAGCTGGCTTTGGCAGGAGGGGAAGGGACTTGCTTTGACCACTCACACGCTTATGTAACGCCCCGGGTGATATGGATAGAGATATTATCACTTTGGCTTTGAACGTACTCTCATCTGCTTCACGTTAGATGATACCCATCAGCACCTCCTTGGCTGTTGGCCAGTAAAAACATTCACAGGAGTTAAGTCCAACCCTGTGCAGACTCTGCCAGGGGCTGCCTGCAGCAATAGCTACAGCTTCTTGGGAAAAATCATTCCTGGTACCTACAGGCCACATCCAATACAGGCGGTGTTGGCCCTTCACTCTGTAACCATTAACACTAACTGCATCTGCATCTGGCTAGTGTGCTTGGCCTAACAAATTCAGACAGACCTGGGCACAACTGCATCTCTGTTGGATCAGCCAGAGCACACCCCACAATGTATGGGGTGGCAAGTGCCATGTCACCTGGTTCCCTGGGCTGCAGTGTGTCTGTGTGTCTACTCACCCACCCTGTGAGAGGCTGGGTGTGTTGGTTCAGGGGGCCATCTTTAGGTGCCAGCCTCTTGGTCCTGCGATGAGCCAGTCCTCAAACCCTAGGCAAGTCCCCAGGCAGCTGCTAGGCCACAAGTGCATCCTTCCCACGGGCTTGCAGGGTGTTAGTTCCCAGAATATCACACCATCTGTGCCTCGTCCCTTGTGCTAGCCATACTGAGTTGAAGCATGGATCAGAGCATGGTTACAGTCCTTCCAGCACAAATGCGGCTGCCTGAAAACTCTATACTGGAAGCATTGCTTTCTGCTCTTCGTGTTCTCTGCCCACACCATAAAACAGCAACCAAAACTGCAGGTATGGTGGGTGCGATGGGATGCCTGACTACAAATCCTAGAGAAGAAAGAAAATAGAGACACAGGCATGCTGACTGCTAATCTGTGTAGTGTCTCTGGGAAAAATGAGATGGCTGATGACAGTAGGTCATATTGCAAATATAGGAAGATTTGTAGTGGAAGATGATGCTTAAGATGGAAAAACAATCTTTCATCTAGAGCAGCAAGGCAGGAGTAGGAACAAGTAGCTGAGGGAAGATGTGAGCTCAGATCTGTAAGAGCAGCTTCACATTTTTTTTTTACGTTTGCAGCTGTCAGAATCTTTGTATCCCAAGACTCACAGGTTACACACAATTTAGCATGAAGACTCAAGTGGAAAGGAGCTCTGGAAATGGGTCACAGGTTAGAAGTGGCAATAAATGCCTAGGGTCCTGTAGCTCCATTACAGGATGAGTTGGGATGGCTCATTCCTGCTGTTTTCCTTTCTCTCAAAGCCAGGGTCTCTGATTGCCCAGCAGTCCTCACAGTAGTACAGCTGTGCCAGTTAGATAATTAGCCCAGCATGGAAACTGCACACTAACTGCTCGTAAGCCACATGATGGCCACAACTGAGTTCATGTTCACTGTTCCTTGCTAGGAAGGCTGAACACAGCCAAAACGGAACTGGATTTGCTTCCTACAAATTTCCATCCAGTCCTGTGGAAAACAAATCTAGGACTCATCAAGGAAAAAGAAAAAAAAAAAAAAAGAAAAGATTTGTCTTGTCTTCATGATGCCTGCATGCTGTGTCCTGGAGGGGATGTAGGATCACCTCTCAATGAGCTGTAAATTGTAGGGCACACTCTTGTTTTTCCCATGAAAGCTGCAGCCTGCTTGCCCCTAAAGAGTCTCTGAATGACCCTCAACAAGTCAGAGGACTTGCTAGGCCACACACCTGGACACAGGCGAAGGGACATCCCGCCTGGGAGGCAGTGAGCATCGAAAGGAGAGCACACCCGCACAAATGCATTTTTAGTTTATGGACACGTGAACATGTGAGCATGGGACAAACAGGTGGGTAAAACACCGCAGCACACCACTGCGCAGCAGTGCGTAGCCCACGTGCAGCCTCTCACCTGCCAGTAGTGTGACCAGCCCAGGCTGCACAGACTCACTCCCAAATGAATCACAGGGTTATCGCAAACACAGGCCAGCCCCCTGCCAGTTAGATGCTGCCTGTTTGTATTCCGGCATACTCTATGGTGATTATCATAAGTCACCACACCGAGTCAGAGGTAGGCAAGGCTCGCAAAGTCACTCTAGATCACTGTGTGCAATTTTTTCACTGGAATCTTTCACTCTCCAATGCCTGAATAAATCAGGAATAACTTTGCTGAAGTTAATTCAATTTTGCTGTGCACCTTTACACATCAGAGCCAGAATATATGGCAATAATCAGTGAAAACATTTATCAGCATGCTAGGTAACGCTTGGCTTTAGAATCAGTAATGCTGTATGCAGAAAGAATCTAATTGGTATCTGAAACGCAGATTTTTGGTTACCTGAGTTCTTTGTTGCTAAGCTTCATGGCTCTGAGCCAGCAATATTTTGGCTGTTGTCAGAACCTCATCACAGTTGAGTAGCTGTGATTCACAACAGTTGCAGTCCAAGTGATGAATCTCAGTCCTTACAAAGCACTAAAGCAAGGTAGCACTGACAGAATGTGTAACTTGAAGGTACTCATTTAGCTCATGCCTCTGCAGAAACACTCTAGCCTTCAGAGTTTTAGGTCCTTTTTTTACTATTTTAGATAAAAGTCAGTGTTCTGTATTCAGATTATGAATCATTTATTCACTAGAAATCTAACAGTAGGCCAAACAAATACGCACACATGTGAAACAAAGAAGCAGTCTCTGCCCCTAAGACCAGTAATCTTCCTATTACAAGCATTACAGCTTGCTTACAGCAAGTGGGGTGTGCCTTTCAGCAAAGGCCGATTCTTCTTCAATAAAAGGAATCCTGAAGGCTTTTCTACATGACAAAGCATTTGGCAACAACGTTGTTTTGAAGCATTTCCTCCACTCCTCACTTATTTCTACTCCTGTCAGTTGCACTAACCTCTTTGTGGAGGAGTTCTATGAACCAGATCAGGAAACTGATCCAGGTTAAAAATTAGCCAGCGCAGAAAAAAATAAAAATGGCACAGCAAGGAACTGGCACAGCTGCAAAAGCAGAGTATGGTGGCACAGAGACAAAATAAGCAAAGGGTAGCATGGAAAGAAGTATGAACGCCTAAAATCCACATTATCACTGAGCGTACTGAGGTCGTGGGAACAACAGGTCACTGTCTCAGTTCTGTTTTGCCTTTACAAACTCAGCAAAGTTTTGTCAGCCACAGATGTGAAGGAAACCGTCACTAACATACACCTCCATGCCAGCAGAAACCTCTGCTGAGGTGTAAACACATCATGTGGCAACAGCCTAGAACAGAGCCTGTTGCTGCCTCCAGCTGCACCTGATTACACCACCAGAAACAGCAGCTATAAAGGCCATGGGGCAGGTGCGTGAGGTGGTGTTGAGGGTTAGGCTGAGGGAGGCTATGGCAAGTCAATGGCTAAAGGAGGTAAGAACAATGCTGAAATGGAATAGTTTTGCTAAATTCGATGTGGAGTTTGTGCTGAAGGAGAGAGGGAATTGTGATGTTGAGAAGATCAAGTGTTTGAGTTGGCCTCTGGATTTTGTGAGTGATCCTCAATCTTTAAGGGCCTGAGAGGTGTTCTGCAGGTCCATGGGGACAGAAGGAGTTAGAGTAATGAAGAGACTGCAGTAGCAGGTCGTCTGCTAGCACAGGCTTCAGTGAAAGGTGCAGCTGATGTATTTTGTGTGAGGAGGGAAGGTAGCTGTCTGAGGCTGGTAGGGAGCTATGTGGCTTTGCCTGTATATGTAGGTGCATAGTTCTATTGTTCTGTTTAGACATGCTCTAATAAGTGTGATGTTAGTTGTTTTCAAACAACTGTAAGTATTTGAATGATAAACAGGCTCAAACTATATTAAAGCAAAATTCCCCATGCTTCCTACTTTGCTTGAGTAAGCACTTTGTAACAACAAGACAAGCCTCAGACTCCAACAGCCTAATCATGACAGAAAGGCTTAATGCATAGTGAGCTCCTCACCAGGCCTTGTCCGGTCTAGGACTTCAAGATGTGAACTCTGTAAGCTCCAGGAGGTCAGCAGAGACCAACCATCTTATTCTAGGACAAAGTCTGGCTTTCTGTTGGCTGTGATGAGGGTAGTAGAACTGTGCATGTGTTGGACGCCTAAAACTGGTGTTGGTGTTCTTCGGTGAGGTGCGTTGTTAGGCTTCAAATTCCAGATGCGAGAGCAAATCCATTTAAAAAAAAAAAAGTCTTTTAGGATAAGACTGACAGGACCTATTAAATTTCACTTCAGCCTTGCTTAACATTTTGGAGTAAATTTAGTGTTCAAGGCAAAAAGGGACATAAGCTTACTGGCTTTTGCTTCCAGCTCTTAGACTGTGTAGAGCAGGTTGTTAGAAGGAGAATGTCATTCAATGTATTTTTAATAACTTTTAATTAAAGAATGTTTATACAACACTTCAGTATGGACTGAAACTACTATTACATAAGCTCCATTATGTGTCAGCATCACTTCTAACTCTTGAGGGCTGGTTGGATCCAGAAAGGCTTCTATATGCTGCACGCACAGTTAACTTCTGCCTGTGCCTGAAACTTCAGGTTGTGGCTTGGCCCACTTACAACCTTTTCAGCCTTGTAGGGACACCTCAATAAAAGCATCTCAAATCTCATCTAAAGTTGTGTTCTTCTTGGCACCGTGAGTGGAAGGAGTGAGTAAGCTCAATGTAGAGAAGAACATAAGCTCTGAACTCACAATGTGTGAGCATCACTTCAAGAAACTTTTTCCCCAGTTACCTTTTCTAGACCAGTTTGGTTCCATGTATGCTCCCGTTTGGTCTTTTTGAGATGCGCTGCTGCAAATTTAAAACTAAATGCATAATTAGTTCTTCTGTAAAACTGTCATTGCAGAGACTGGGGCAGAAAGTTGACTTCCTTGACTGATGGTGTAACGTCACCAAAGCCTTTTGAGATGTGTTCATTGGCTTACCTTGCTTTTAAGGAAAGAGTGTTTTATACTGGCTGGAAATTATACATTGTTCTTGTGCCTGTAGTGGGAGACGTTGCCAGGAAAGCTATGGTAGCAGATTGGCAGTGTGGGCAAGACCTAGAGATGGGAAAGCCAAAAGGCATGCTGCTGGTCTCATTCCATGTCATTTGTTACAGGGTTGTGTTCTTTAACTATAGTTAAAATTGATTTTTGTTTCCTTGTTTAATGCTCCCACTGCCCAGGGTTCAGGGGGGCAACAGCTGACATGGCTGCAGTTAACAAAGCTCTTCTGTGGTTTTGAGAACAAAGAAATTGTAAACCACTGACTGTGTCAGCAACACATGGTAGGGACTCTGCGCTTCACTGTATGATGAGAATTGAGAAAAATTAGAGCACTCGACACTGGTTGGGTATTGGTTCCTCCAGGTGTATAAGATTAGGCATATTCATCATTTGCTCTTGGGAGACAGAACAGTATCTTCAGGGGGGTTTAATTACCATTTTCAGATGAACAAAAAAAGTTGATTTAAAAAAAAAAAAAAGGCAAAAAATATCAGAACAGTTCTGATTTAGCATCAAGATCCTGTGGTTTTCATTTTCAGCTGAATTCCAAGCTGGCGGCTTTTGGTAGAAATCACAGCTCCTTAGCACCTTCAGGTTTCTAGACCCAAGTGTGTCCAACCCTAGCTACCCAAATTAGCAAATACTTGTATATCAGCTCTCCTTTCGCAGAAATTGAGAGATACTGGTGGAAAACAATACACTATTACTTGCAAAGGAACTTGGAATAGAACAGCAGTCAATGCAGAACTCAAATTTATTTTCTTCCCCCTTTCTCCTCCCTGGCTTCCTTCTCATAAGTTTATTTTAAAAGATCTCTCTTCTAGAAGATGTAGCTTTCTGATGGGCCACAAAGGAGATAAAACTAAGAGCATTGCCGTAATGTATTCCCTTTGTGCTAACTTGGCAAGCTAATGTTGCAGTAGTAGGTCACTTTCTTCCTCTGCCGAGAAGTAACAAGGGATGCTTCTTGTACCAACAGCTACCCCTGCATGTTTGGTCTTGGTGATAAAAGATCATTTTGGTAGAAAGGGAGATGATTATGCTTAGGATTGTGTGAGCTTTATTTCCTCTTTGGGAAAGGGTCAGCTTCTGGTTTTTGGACACAAATGTGTTTTTCTTTTACACTATCTGCTCTTTGGAACTGTTTGCTTGCAGTGAAGATGAGAGTGTACCCAAATATCAATACCTTTGCTATGGGTATAACGTGTAATAATGCGCAGCTCAAGTCTAGACAGTGCAATGACTGAAACGTAAAGCTGGTATGATTGCTGTACCTGGTGAAACTACCCTGAGCTGGCAGTGGTAGAAACCTCAGGGAGAAAGAAGACAGGATATTGAGCAAGCGTAACGTAATCCATGACTGACAGACAAAGGCCAAACAGCAGTAATGCTGCGGGTGGTTTATGCCTACTGATGCTATCCAGGCCATCGCTGTTCCTACTGCACTACAAATGCACATGTATGTTAATCCTAAAATGCTGAAGTGAACCCACTAACATCAACACAGCAGGGCAGCTGAGGTGCTGGGAAGCAGGGGATGAACAGACTGCAGAACCTGGCTCGCTCGCTCACTCTCCCTCAGCAGCAACCGGATTGCTGCCGAATTAGATGGCCCATTGACTTGACTCAATAGGGAATTTCTCATGAGGGCTTGATTTGTTTCACAGCAATATTCTTTAGAGGAGCTTGGGGGTTACCAGTGCCACAGAGTAACTCGATACTGATATCTGAGAGACTGCGACGGGCTATGCCCGCAGGTCTGACCTTCTGGGGAGGGGGGGGACAGAAAGGAGTGTGATATCCCACTGAGCCACGACTGCTATTGTGCCCACATCTGAGTTTCTGAATTATACAGTGAGCCCCTCTGGAAAATTGTGAGGTTTCTGATCTATCTGGGGAAGGGAATTGTAGCTATCCAGAACTTAATGCTGAAAAGAGGAAGGGTATGAACTGCAATCTGGTTCATTCCAGGTGGAGTGCCTGTCACTTCAGCAGCTAAAACAGTCTGTGAACTCTGCCTGTGAGTGCCCTTCCTAAACCTCTTTTTCAAGTTTCACATGGCCATTTGTTGCAATTATTTGAAGTGTAGAAAATGGAAGGCTAGGAGTGTTAGATGACTTACAGGCCCACCTCACAAACTCGGAGAGATTACTGCCTTATTATTGGAGACATCAGGGTGGAGCAGCACTAGCACCTCCATCCTCATTGCTCATTCAGTATAGCTGAGGTCAGCTCACAAGCTACGGCTGCTGAGGTGGCAGACCCTCATCACTCCTGCTGGTTGTGCTACGGGAATGGAAATCTCCAGCAAAAGCAGAACTGGCAGCTGAGGACGATAAAACTGTCCCATGTAATTTTTCTGCCAGGGCTCCACAGGATGCACCACAAACAGTGGCTTCATCAGCTGGCCCGCTGTGAATGCCATATCCCTGCACAATACCTGCCCTTCAGAAGGGAAAGGAGATATCCACAGAACTGAAGGATTTAGAATGTGAAGGTCTCCTGTATCCACTAACAAATTTCTTCTGGTCAAATAATACCAGACAGGAGTTACTGAACGTGTTACTTGGGCTAGTTACTAGGGGGGACTTCAAATTGAAGGTAACATCCCAAATGTGGTCTCCAGTGGAGTTTTTGTTCTGAGGAGGTGGTTGTTGCATGTGGTGCCTTGAGAATGCAGAGTCAGAATTCAGTGCTGCTTTCAGTTTACGGTTGAGCAGGTCTTGCACAGGTGGCTTACTGGTGGAGATCCAAGCTGTGCTCAGAAGCTGTCCTAAGGAGGACTGAGTGAAGGTGGCAGTGAGGAGGCCAACTGATGGAACAGCTCTCATAGCTGAGAACATTTTTCTGTTACGTGAGTCTTGCAGGTTGCCATGGAGAAAGAGGATAAGCAGAGGGAATGGAAAAGGAAGGAAAGGCAATGAAGAGGGGAAAATGTAAGTCAAGCCAACGGGCAGGGCCCTGACAACTCCTCACGGAGCTGGGAGGTCCCATTGCCACAGATTCGATGATGAACAGCTGAAGCAAAAAACCTGCAAATCAGTGAGGGCCCATGTGCCATAATGCACCTCCGATGGAGGGTATCGGCGACTTTCTTTTTTTTTTTTTTTTT
>VXAV01000115.1:0-18379 GCA_013399715.1 Alectura lathami
TTTTTTTTTTTTTTTGTGTTAAATCTCCCCAATCTGCAAAGCAGGTGTAAGAGCCATTTTCAATGAGTAAGAGCTCATCTCAGTTGAGTAGATCATCCTATGGCTGCATTGGAGCACTCAGCTGTGAAGCTCAAGTTGTAGGAAGGGTTTAGGGCAGGCGATGCAGATTTTTGTTTGAAAGGGTGCTGAAATACCAGGCGGCACTGAGGTTCTGCTGTCTACTTGGGGTTATGCTGTCATTTACAATACTTGTGGTTCATAGGCAGGCATGGGCACTGGGCTATTGAGGCAGATGAGATGGGAAGAGCAGCCCCAAGAGGGGTCCAGCCCTGGCAGCAGCAGAAAACAGAGCCAAATGAGGTGATCTGAGAGATCTAAAAAGCGTTTTGTGCTTTTTCCTCCCTGCACACACCCACTGAGTGGAGCTGAGCAGATGGCACGTGCATTCTTCAGTTAGGAGGCAGTGGTGTGTCTGCTGCCTGCATTGCGCTGTCTCTTTTGAGGCTGAAAGCAAAGCCTGGAAGTAGGGGAAAAATGTCCCTGTAGGCATGAAGGGAAAAATACCACAGCTGTTTTTACACAAGCTTGGTTGTATGGTGCCCTGGAGCATGTGAAGGTTTATTCACAAACCACAATTTTAAAAAGTGCAGATCATACCAGTAATGTTTATTGCGATAGTCTGATAGTGTGAATCAAATGTTTAAAGGCTACGTATACTGCTTTTTATTCTGGAATGACTGCAGAAAATAGCCAAGTTCAAGCTGTTGGCCAGACTTCTTGCTTTTTCTCTATTAAATGAGGCCATATAATTTTCCTGTGGGATACATTTGGCACTGGAGCTATTTAGGTCTGAACCTTCATCACTAAATTCAAGAGGATTTTTGTGTTCAGTTTAAGGACAGAAGAATCAAGGTCATAGTACAGGAGAAAACCTGTTAAAAACAGGTACTTCTCATCACTGTTTTTTGAACACTGTTCATAAAAATAAAAATAATCATCACCCTGATTTAACAACTGAACTTCAGAAGCAGCAACTTGTCTGTAGCAGATGAAAAATACAAAAACCCGGCTGCGCATAAACTTTTAAAATGTTGAAGCTGTTATCATTTTACACCCTTGGTTTTGCGAAACAAAACCTGTTTTTAAACGCAGCTTCCCAGTATTTCAAAAACACTTAAAACATCATTGCTACTGAATACCACACTTAGCGTTTCCAGCACAGGGACACTACAAATGCTGCTGTTAAGGCTGAATTTTGTAACTAGTTCCTGCTTAAATCACAACACACGTACAGGTATCTGATGAGAGTTTGCTGGTTCTGAGGAAGGATGCAGCCACTGCCTGCCGTGGCAGTGCTGACTGCTGCCCATGCACAAAGCAGCATCACCTGCTGCTGCTGTGAGGTCCTTGGCAGGGTGGTGCTTAAATGGGGTTAACTTACGAATCACTTCACTGTCAGTTTGCTAGAAATTGCATGCTCAGGCCAAGAATGGCAGCTGAAGTTCAGCTGAAAGAGGTGTGTGTGTGGTTTTTGTTTTAAACTGCAAACAATCCAAACCTCAGAGAGCAATAGAAGGACTGTGTATGTCCACTGAACAGTCCTGAGTAAACTTATCTGAAAGCTGGTAAAGAGTAGCTCCTACAACCTGATAAACAGAGAGCTTGTAGCCTGGACTTGGGCAAAGTCTCAGCTGCAACGGCTGGGCTCACCTCTGTGCACTTGGAAGGCATGCACACCTTTTCAGCTGGGCTGGATTCTTGCTGTTTGTTCAGATAATGAGCCTCAATCAATGCTCTCATTTACTGACAAAATTCGCGGCAAACAACTTCATATTTAAAACCTAGATCCTGCAAAATGTCCTCACAAGTGATTGCCTGGCATGTGCAGAGCCACCCATGAGCACCTGATTAGTTAGCCAATTGAAATAAAACTGATGAATCGTTAAAGTAGCCAATTGGTCCACTCTCCTGTGTTTTTCTTTTAATTCTTATTGTCTTTGCAGGCAGACTTGAGCTCATGCTCCCCAAGCTATGTGCAAATAGGGTTTTTTTCCTGGATGCATGCACTTGGCTCTGGTCCCCTTGGCTTGTGGAAACCCCAGGGTTCTCCTGGCCTGGAGTACAAGCAGCACCAGACCCTCTGGGAGCTCCTCTCCCAGTTCATGGTGCACAGGTAGGATCTTGGTGCCAGGAGAACTGCTTGCCTGGGAGACTCTTACTCAGAACAACTGCGAAGTTCTGCAACACTGTAAGCAAGATGGAAACAACTTTCCCTATCATTTTTTCCCCTACAGCATTTTTTGGCATAAATATATGCAGGGACTTGATGCTGTGAAATAGATCACTGGTATGATCCAGTCTGGTACATCCTATGGACAAACAGATACATACAGGTATATGCCACAGACACATTTCATCAACATCCTACAGACAGGAACATTTGAGGTCTAAATACTTGAGTCATGCTCAATCAAATAAAAATCTCAACATCTCTTTCCTTCTTAACAATCATTATTTTATTAATATATTTTACAAGATTGCAGTTGAAATCATTTAAATACAAATTTTTTTTTTTTATACAGAAAGTGTAATAAAGTTAAAATAGTTCCTTGTGTAATTCATAGCATTATTGCAATGCTTACAAAATTTTGCATAGAGTGTGCAAGGATTGATGTTATTTGATACAAAAAAAGCTCTATATTTTCCCACACAACCACACACATACATAAATTAAAAAGAAAAAAAAAAAGCCAAACAAATCTGAATTTCTTAATGAGCACTGTGATAAGACTTCAAATTCATTTTGTCCTGTTTACAATATCAGGATCATTGGTGATGATCAGAGCAGAGGTCAGACAAGGTGTTTTAACCATCACGGATGAAAATTGCCATTGTCATGTGGCTCATGCCTTTATACTGACTGCTGTTGTGGATGAATGGGGTTTTGTTTCAACTCTCACTGGATGTTGTTTTGCTGTTGGGTCTAATTATGTGGAGCATTTGTTGGGTTAATATCAGCAACTCTATTGGCATTCATATACAAGGAAACTAATGCAAGTAAGGGGTGAGTAAGAAAAAAAATAAAGAATTAAAATCAGATGGATCCGAGTCAGATCCAGCAGGTCAATCCCTTCCCTGCAAAGTACTGCACAGTGCAGATCCAGACCGAGATCTGGCTCATGGCTCAGGAAAAACTCTGATCTAGGGAGGAATCTGGGTGTGAATGCACCAAACCGAGCCCATCTCCAATAAACACGGGGTGTGACGGTCGCTCAGATCTGGTCTTTATGAGGCTCTGACTTGCTCTCACTCTGCCGAGCAAGGGCAGGATTTGTTACTCCTTGCTTCTGTGCTCTCCCTGATAAGCCCCAGAAAGCAAATCCCTCCTGCAGTGCCTGCCTGTGGAAATCACTGCCAGAAGTGCAGCCCTTACCCAATGCAAGGGAACAGCAGAGCCCCAGCGCCTGCCTGACACCACTGCAGCTGCTGCCTTCAGAGTGGCCAAAGTCACTTGCTAAAGCAGTAATCAATAACCACCACCATTATTTGTACCACTTAGACTCCATACACATATCATCTGTAAAATCATTAGCACTGCCAGCGTTTCATTATCTGTTGCAGTAAGAATAGCACTGACAGCAAGTGCACAGACCCAGAGGAGGACCCAGATGAAGACAAAACTAGCAGGCTCTTGCGTAGTGAAGCAGCGAACTCCCTGTGTACAGGCACCTACCCTGGAAGGAATCTAGCAGTAGTGTTGGGGACGTGGTGTTTGCAGCTAAGTAAGTGTGGGAGAAACTCTAACAGCAACATTTTTTCAGCTATAATCCAGCCTTCAATGGAAATAGAACCACCCACAAATAATTACTCTCCTGCTCTCCAGCCAGAGCCTGACAAAGATGTTTCAAGGACTCCATTATGGGGAAATCTTTAAAAGAACAAAGAAGCTGCATTGCTTTAGAAAGTGATAATGTATTTAGCTGTAGCAGGCTTCAGAAAGCCTTATCTCCTACCATCTCCTACCCTTTTGAATGGGGCAAAAATGTGAGAGTACAATGCAACTTCAAATTCTTGCTACATGCAAAGATGCACATGACCTGTGCTTTGCAGCGGGCCTATTCCTGACATGGTAGATGTGTGAGAAATGGTGAGACCTTCCATTTGGGGTGGACCTGATGAAAGGCTCCAAAATGTCCTTTTTAATCTTAGAAACAAAAAACGTCTTTTCACTAAGGTTGCATGTTTATATCTAAAGAATTTAGGAGCAGGGCACAATATAAATGTAACGCCTTTGAACAAATTTCTCTTTCTGACATTTTCTCGTAGACAAACTAAATGAGAGACAAACATATATTTTGCTTCACAGCAGATACATCCTTCCTGCTTTTTACTACTGTTTAAAAACTATCAAAAACTCACCCAAACCACGGGAATGAGTGGCCTCAAAGGATATCTGGCTTCCTCTGAGCAGGGAGTCCACCACTAACTACCGAGTACCAGGGGCAGAAAATCCCTGCCACCATGCAACTTACAGCTGAATTAAGGTGAGACATTTCCTGAAAGTGACACCAGGGTTAAGTTTCCTGCAATAATTACACTTGTAGCAAATTAATTTATAAGAGACTCTCATCTCTAGTTTGAAGTGACTTGGATGGGAAATCTCAGTGATACACTATGATTACATTTTTTTCTTTGCTTGGGATAGAAATCCTGCAGCTTTAAATATCCATTTTTTCCTGTGTAAAGAAAGCGTGTCACTTTTCACAAGGGCACAATGCAATTCAAGTGGCAGGACAAGAGAGTTTTAAATGATAAAGCCTCAAGGCTATACGTGCATAACCGTGTGCTTCTCAACCACAGTAAATTTAAAAGCTTTCTAAACACAAGCTATTCATTATGATTTCCATCCAAGCCCCAAGCCATTGTGGTTATTGTGGATGAAACAACACCCCGGCAATCTTAAGCAGCCCAAGCTGTAAGTGCTTTCAGTGACAGGAGTTCCACTGTGCACCAGGAAAGACCAAATGTCATTGCTACCATATTTAGTAAAATGGATGATATTAATTTAAAGTATAATAGTGTAAACAAAGAAGTTTGCTGCATTACTGTGATTAGGGTGATGTCTCTTGCCATTTCTTCCCTCTCCCTCCTAGCTGCCGCCTTCTGTAATTCACTCCACTCCTGCTTGAATAATCTCATCAGAGCCACATCAGTGTTTAACCCTGCTCCAATCACAGCCGTGAACTTGGTTACATCAGCTGTGAAAACTCTGCAACTGCCATGTAGAATTTACCTGAAAGGCCTCAATTTCACCTTAGTGTCACTTCTTCATGTAGCTGCTTGCTCATTTTGGTCTTTGGAGGTGTGAGAGGCTGTGAGAGCACTGGAGGGCTGCAGGCCACCCAGGGAACACTGGCTACCAAAGTATCACACAGCAATTTCAGAACTGATGAAAAAGTTTAAAATGGAGAAAATGGAAATGTTCCTGTGACTGCATTCCTCAACAACAATGGCAATGAGAACAAAGAAGCTGCTGTGTTCATTTGAAAAGCACTAATTTACCAGAGCTTGACAGGAACGCTCCCTGCATTTGCTCAGGTGAGTCCTGGGTGATGACATTTCCAAACTTAAAATGTCAGATTAAAAACAAACAAACAAACACAAAACAAACAGATCAGCCTATAACCCTCTTGCTTTTCTGTGTGCACTTTGAAATGAAATCATTTCAGCACAGTTACTCTTCTTCACTGAGCAGGGTGATTGTGAGTTCCTAAGACTACAGCCTCATGTGGCTTGACGGGAGCCTGCCTGCTCTCGTTTGTGTCCTTCCTGAAACACAGCCCGAGAGCCCCCTGCATGCCTTGACAAATCTGCAAAGCTGCCCCCAAAAGCTACCACCAATGCTCGAGTGCAGGTAGCTGCACAGCCAGCAACATTTCCTCAGCTTATTTATGCTTTCATCCTGGGAAGATGTCTCTTAACATTTTGGTTATTTCTTCATGTTTCAAATTCCAGGTAACCCTCTGCATGTATTTAAAGAATTTCACATTATTTCCTTTTCTCCCCATTAAGGAAGTTAAAGTTTTTGTGCCACTATATTCTCTCACATGCAGCTGTGTGATAAACCTGTATTTTTCCTTCCCAGTTCCAAAAAGCACCATTAAAGTTAATGTATTTCAGGCATGAGGGCAACCAGAGAAGGGATTAATTTCTGTAAGTCTTTGGTCTTTGCCTCACTGTCTTCTGTAATGTGAAACTTAAAGCCATAACAGCAAATATAAAGAAAAATGTCTTTTGTTGTAAACAAGTGCATGTGAACATGTATATAGATATCTGTGTGTGTGCATGTATTTTGTGACGACAAAAGTTAATTTTCTTTATGACCACCTGTCATAGCAAGCTAGGCATAATGCAAACTGACTGGATATTGTCACAAGTTCCACAGGAATCTCTCCTTGCCCTTGAAGCAATTTCTAGGGAGGGTTGTCTTGATTTAGACATCATTTTGCTGTACTGCAGAAGGTATTGCTAGGCAACTGCCTTAAACTTTTATGTTTGTGCATTGTGATACTGGTGACTGGATGAGAAAAAAAAACTCAGACTCTTAAAATACAGGTGTTGGACAGCATGTGACTGAGAGAAATAAATAAAAATCACTCTTGCACATGCTTAGTTTTTAAAAAATGTATACCTAGAACCCAGAGAAGGTCTTACACCTATTTTAGTATTTACTGGCTTCCTCTTTCAGTGACTTCCTTCAGGGTTAACATTTCTTTGTACTCTAAAGCTACCCATTTCTCTGACTACTGGATAATATGTTTCAAAAAAGTGTAAAAAAAAAAAAAAAACAAGAAAAAGACACAGGGGAAATGGATACCATTGTACAATCAGTGTTAGGATCTCTGCTTTTGCTAAAGACAACATCTTTTTGCTTCACCCCCCATCCCAACTCGCTTATTGCAGCAGAAGGGTCATACATGACACATGCATAAGCACTGACAGTCATTTTCCCAACTGCATTCTGAAATGTGGCATTTAAAGCGAACTTAACAAGGTCCCAAAGCCCTATAAAGTTAAGAGTTACAACACATAAAAGCATTTACTGTATCTTGTTGCCTAAGGTTTATCCAGATTAATATCACAGTTTCTTCATTAGCATTTCCATGTTTTTAATGCACATAGCTGCCATGCAGGATCGCACACAGTGCAGTCAGAGCTCAGCTCCACAGCCACCAAAGCAGCTGGCAGTGTTTCCACTGGCATCAGTGTCCTGAATTTTCACCTATCAGGCTCCTGCCCTAGCTCAAGCCATAAAGTCATCGGCGTCTCTTCCACTGAGTTCAGCATAAACAATTTCGCCACCCACCCCAGCCTTGCCTTACTGTTGAGAGGTAAAACTAAACTCTGACTGGAGATAAATGGCATCTCCCCTAACTGCAAATGCTCAGTTGAACTAAATTGCAGGCCCGATTCATAAAGAAATACACAAACCCTTGCTCCTTTTTGGCATTTATCAATGGCAGGTAGAGCATACATATGAAATTCCATCCAGGGAGGTTCTAACAGGATTACACTCAGGGAAAACCAACCCATAAAGGTAAAGCAATTGTGAGCGGTTTCTGGGCAAGGCAGGATTCTGGATATATTTTAGACAAAATGCCAGTTTTCCCCTAGGATCTCAGAGATGCAGTCCTGCTTGTTCTTGCTTACCACTCACTGAACAACAGATGGTTATTCACAGTGGCCAGAGCAAGAACAGGCAACATCATCTGAACCATGGTCTTAAATTGAAGTGGAGATCAAATAATTTTCAAATCTCTATATGGATTCATCCTCTTGCAACACAGCACAGCATTTTATGCTTCTTGTCTATCAACAGAGCATATCCTTTTAAGCTTTTTAAGATGGGAGATAAAATTGTAAAATATATTGAAGTAATTGGAACTCCTTTACTTAGGCATGATTAAGGTTCACCTCTGTTTTGTAGCGATGGCACAGATGCATAAGGCTGTTCCCTAATGGCTCCCCCATGGAAATTCACAGCAAAATGAATGTCCTTACATAGTTTCACGGCCTTCCTATTACAAGAAGGTGCTAACCTCATCCAGAAGCCCAGCTGAGAAGCCCAGCCACTCGCAATGAAGTTGCAGGGAGAGCATTCCTCAGTAGAGCAGCCCGAGGGCCTGTGGGATGAGGATTGACCACTGGGCTCTTAACATTGGCGTTTGGGACTGGGAGGCAGCATCCCTGCTAGGCCAGTCCTTGTGCTCAGCCCCATGCTTCCCACTAGCACAGATACCCTCAGGGAAGGGGAAGTTAATGCACCTTTCTGTACAGGACACTCTTCCTGCAGCATGCATCGTCACAGTCACTCATGTACTTGTCCACATGAGATTTGTTTATGAATGGGGCCATGCTTGCTACAAGGTTTGTGATCAGCATTAAATGAAACAGGGAAAAAATTCCACAGTAAATGTAGGACTGTGAATGGGACTTCAGTTGTGGTCCCAGAGGTAACATACACAGTACTTTGCCATAGTTATCATGGTAAAAATCCAAAACAAAACAGTATCACTCTTGGTGCCCCTACAGTCTTAATGCATGTCATTAACATCTGTTGTAAGTTGCACAACCAGTTCCCAAGACACCCTCCTGTCCCTCCCCCCAAATAAACTAGTTTTAATAACAAGATAAATATGATGTGCTTCTCCTTGCTGAGTGCATTGACTTAAGGCATAGGCACAATTCCCCTCTTTGAACAGAGATGGTATAGTCCTGTGTCCCAATACAATTGTTATCCTGGGTGACCCTTTGCATTCGAACATTGACTCAAGACAATAATTACAGGAATCATTCATTGACAAATAATTTGAGTTCGTTAATTAATCTGAAAGCATCACAGAAATAGATATAGATCACTCAAGTCCTCTTTCAGGAATAAATTTTATGGGAATGTTGCTTTGTTAGGAAGTAACATCTAATCCAGATGTCATAGAAATCTTCCCATTGAATCTAGCCACTTTTGGGTTAGGACAGAATTGACCATTTAAAAATATCAAACCCTGGTACTCTCCAGACCACATGAAAATATGTGGAAATATGCTAAAAAGGAGAGGGCAAAGTTGTATCTAAAAATTACAGTCAGCTATGTTGTATCTTGAAAATTACTTGAAGAATACCAGCTTTGCTCAGATATTGCTAGGGATGGGTACAGATCTGCCATATGTGCACGAGGTAATGTTTTCAATAACATCTTGGTGGCTTAGAAACCTTGCTGTCCTCATGAGACTTACTGTGATGACCATTTTTGTGCTAATTAGTACATTCATTTTTCAAATATTTTTACATGCATGTGGATGCAGTTATGCATCAGAATTAAAAGATCTAGGCTCTCTTCATTTTTTTTTTTTTTTTTTTTTTAAACTTCTATGCTGGAAATAATGTTGCCAGATCAGATTCTTGTCTTATCCTGCCTCTGAGTAACTCCTGGACTGCAGTAAGGAAAATGCACCCATGAAGAGATTCAACCACAGAGTTTTTGGGGCTCAAATTCTAGAGGAACCAGCATCCAAAGCCTTTGCTCTCCAGTAATCTAAACTTGTCACAATCTTTGTAGATTCTTAAAAAAAAATCTGTTACATTGTCAACGTCTCTGATATTTGCAACCTCCACAAAATTTATGTGATCTCAGACTGCATATCCTGAATAGAAAGATGTCACAAATTCTGGCATAGCATAGATATTATACATCTAATTTGCATGAATTTCTATATTTCTATGGGTAGAATAGGTAATTTTGTTTCTATAGCTATTGGTAGGTAATTTCCAAATCTTAAATCTCATCTTCATAAAGTATGTTAGATCACTTCAAAATAAGCATGTAGGGTGAACCAGGATGCCTATTAACTAAAGAGTTCAAGATTTTTCTCTTTTAGTCCAACATTCACAATTTTCTTCCTTTCAAGAACTGAATACAATGCTGGTTTTGTTAGCAGAGAGATGACTTTAGGTTAGGGTTAGAGCTGATGTGTCACATCTGAATAGCACAAAGCATTCATTTCAGGCACAGGCAAGAATCAAAGCCCTTCAAAAAATACTCCAGCAACAAGATTAGGACTTTTCTACCGGCAAAGTGCAATCCATCTCTCCCAGGAGGGAGCCATGCTTCAGGTGAAAATGAAAGAGTGTAGTTTAACACCAGGTATCCTGGATCACTCTAGGCAGCAGTACAGAACATCTGTCTGTTTTGTTTTCCTCATGCCACTGATTTAATGGTGCAAAATAATCAGAGACGCTACTCTCCCCATTCTACATTGGTGGGTCTACATTGGTTCCAGGGTCTTCACCAGCCAGCAGTCCCATTGCTCTTAGAACATGGTCAAAAAGAAGGGGTGATCATCAGACTGTACTATTACAGAAGGGTCCAGGGGAGCATCAAGTCCAATTCAGTAGATTGTACCAGTAAATTTTGGTGTGGGAAAGAGAAATGCTACACAAATGTAACAGGGTCACCCTGGGATTCCTTGTACTGAAACATCATTTTACACAGAGGATATATATAATTTTATATATATATATTTTATATATATATTCACACACACGCGCGCGCACACAAAAAAAGTCTTTGATAGGNGCGATGCCCCACTGCAAATTGTCTCTCAAAGGCAGACGCTTGTATTTATCTGGCAGGTTGAGCTAGTGCCTGCCTGAGACAGAAATAACCTCCCATTGGGACACACACAGAGCTCGTAGATTTTTTGCCTGGACCCTGCAGAAGAGGAAGATCCTTGAGGCAAGTTAGGTAGTTTGATTTTTGCAGAATTCAATGTTATCTGAAGTCAGAGAAGGGGAGAAAGAGAAAAAGAGAAAATTAGTGAAAAGCTGTTATTTTTGATCTTGTGTTTAAGGAAGCATCCCTTGGACAACTGCTACAAATCTGGTGAGAGTATCACCTGCCTTTACCATGACATCCTAAGACCTCCATTTTTTTTTCTGTTAATCTATATTTCTTTGGCTCTTGGCTTCCTGGGGCACCAACATGTCTGCGTTAACACTTGCAGCACCCAGCAATGCCTTCATTGCTTGGTTCAGGTCACCTCCATGCACCGACCCTCCTCCTCTGCTGGGACTTCTGTCACTGTGATCCCGTTTCCAGTTACACTTGCAGGCTCACAGCACTGACTTGTATGTATACTTGATATATACATGTAACCCTTTTATGTATATTAAAAATTACTTAAATGACATAACAGACCTGAATTCCTCCTTATAAAGCAGAATATAAAAGTGAACATGTGGCAGCTCTCAGACACGTGGCAGCTGCAGGGAAGTGTTCTAACATCACTGAGAAAAGCACAGTAAGATAAGCTGCAATCCATAGTATTACGGGGTAACTGACAGTATTTGCTCTCATCTTACGATATCAGTAAAAATCACCAATTCTCTTTTAGTTTCCAGCCATCTACTTGCCTCAAAGGGACAGGTCAATATATGTGTTTTAAAAGCAAATTAGTGTTAAAAACATGAAGGCAACTGCTTGCAGTCATGAAATGCCTTGAATTTCAATCGTAGTATATGAGGTAGGTTTCTGTTTTGTTTTGCTTTAAATTCCTGGCCAGGGTTGTGCCCTATGGGAAGCCCCCTGCTGAGGCTCTCCTCGAGTTCCCATCATCCACATCCTTCAGTGCCTTCCACAGTTAGGGCTGGAGGAGAGGATGAGAACTGAGACTCCAGAAGAGGCTTAACACCTATTTCAACACCTATTTTATCAGTTTTAGTTATTCTCTCTTTCCCTTTAGAAATTTCTCCAGTGCAACCACCTGTGTCTCCTAATGCTCCCTTTCTTTCCAGAATGAAAACATCAGCTACAAAAGCTTTTCAGATAAATATAGGTGATTTAAGCTCTTCTTACAGAAAAATGTATGATAAAAGATTTAATTATGTTGGCCAAGTAAATCTTGTTTAAAGTGACAAGGACACAAAGAATTTAGGAGCACTGTGTACTTTAAAGCTGCATAAATTTGCCTGAACAACAGATGCTATTATCCAAGCTCTTTAAAAATAATGAATCAGCCTTCTCCACAGAGTGAGTGAGCCTTGTTTGCATGTGATATGTTCAATCACTGCTAGCAGAACCTAAGCCAGGAAGGTTTCACCAGAGCTTTTAAAACTGTGTTTTAAGTGCTTGGTGAATCAGAGGGTTGTAAATCTGCAGGACCTGTAGCTTGGTTTGGTTTTGCCATAAGGATTGACACTCTTACCTCTCCATCTTTGGATTCCAGCCTGAGCTCTGTCCTGCACGTGGCTTTTAAGCTGCCGGCCTCAGCGTTGATCTCGATGCCTTTTGGAGCCTCCATCACCAGTGCACGTGTAGGTGACTCCAACCTGAAACAGAAAAGGGAGTTACAGAGCCTGGTGGGCTGAAGATTCATGCTTAACTGCAGGCTGTTGTCTTGAACACCCTGAAGTTCAGACCCACATCTGGTTTAGTCAGCAGAAGGAAATCACATGTAATGTGGCAAAATATACCACAAATCCAATCTGCAAACATTTCACATCAACTTTGCCATGCTGTAAATGCTGGAATGAGATGCAAGGTGCAATAAAGCTTCCCCTGTGATCAGCTCCCTCATACATAAGCTCAGAGTTCTAACTAATGAATACTAATGGGGGATATTAGCATTGCAGTATAGCTACACAGAGAGTGCAAGCACTTTTCCTCCTCAAAGCACTCTTTAAGCAGGAACAAACTCATTCTCATGACTACCTATAACGTGAAGTGTTTAAAGTTTAATGACATAAGAAATCTGATGAAAAAAATAAAAAGATGCAGATCCAAAAAATTCCTGGTTTCCAGTGCTACGCTCACATCGCAGTGAGCACCCTCTGTGGTGCTTTGACCCCTCCTAACTGCAAATATGCCAGGGAGATCTGACAACCCTATTACAGCTCTGGCTAACACAGCCAAAGCTTTTAGTTCAGACGATTGAGGCTAATGCTTTGAGACCTAGAAGTGCAAGGTTCAGTCTTTCTAGCTGATTATTCATTCATAGGTCCTGTATTATGCTTGCCTCTTTTTTATAAAATAGCCTCTCATTACTTTCTGTATCGAAAATAAAAATAAAAATTATTTTTTCCCTCTTTGATAATGTTCTCCTAGTTGACATTATCATGATTTATTTACTGTACCATCAGAAAATGTAGACCATGTTCTCACCAGCTGAAGCATCAACATGACTTGGACAAAAAAGCCTCTGCTTGGAGACCTTTGGACAGGCAGCAGCTATTACAGTGACAAAACCAAAGCACAAGGGCAGCACGCAACCACACAGCTTTCTTGGGCAGCTTTCAGGATTTGCTTGCCTTACTGCAGCAGCACTGCTGCTGTTTCTCTGCTTTTCATATATAATCATTTGTGCAAGTAAGTGGGTTCTTAAATGGACCCTTGCTGGTACTGAGACAGTGTTATGGGAGACTGAGGGAATTTGGCTGTACCTGTTGCAGCCAACAGTTCAATAAAGCAGACGCACAGCTCCTTCCATGTGGCACTTCCCAGGTTATGACTTTCCCTCTTGTTGGCATCTTTGTATTGCTGAGTTTCAAACATCTTTTCCCTTAAAACCCAAAACTCATCCATAATTTCCTGGTTGACTCAACTAAATCTAAATTTCTGTGCAGAAGTGAGGTACATACAGCCCAAGGGGTGAGCAAAGTCTCCTGGTTAGCAGCCTCTGAGCTGCTTTTTGTTTGCTCTCCACAGGGAAGTCACATCCTACATAAACCGTCTTCTGATCCCTCTGCTGGTATCAGCCCATGGCTGTTTCCTGTATGAGGAACCTAAGGTTAAGACTACTGCTACTCTTTTTTTTTTTTTTCCCCGATTGAATTGCAGATTGCATAGAGGAGAGAAAGCCTGCAAAGAATAATTGACATTAAATAGTGCTCTCTGAGATATGATTCCCTCTGACCTTCCAATTGCAATAACTGCCTTTCCAGTATCTGTTAGAATTTCTTTATGGTAAAAATAGTCAGAGCACATGGCCTTAGGGCTCTGGCACAGGCACTCTGTTGGCTTTCATTATGGAGCCTTAGCACACAGCCTGCCCCACATTTGTGCTGGAGATTTCTGACCCCGGGATACACTGTGCTTGTCTTTGGTGATACAGCCCACAACACTAAGGACCATCTGCTTGCACTGAGCCCCCAGAATCTGAGCTGTGGCTGCGATGTAGGCACACATTGCTTCCCTCTGCCTCTGCTCCACAGGCAGGATCCTCCAGAAGAGAAGCAGAGCTGGCATCAGTAATGTCTTAAGTCACTGGCTAAATTCACCAGAGAATGTGTCCAATTCCAAGACGGCTGAGCTAACCCAAGGATAAAATAATTCCTGAGAACCATGGCTAGGTGACTCTTCAGCTCTCCAACACCTTAGTGACTTGAATTTCTTTGATGTCTTGGCTGTCTCAATACATTTGTTCATCTGTTAATCTTGCAGCTCTTCCACCCACTGAGAAATAAACCTAGTAAGTGCAAAACAGCATTCAGACACCATCGTGCAAACACACTCAATTACAGCAGCACCACTCCAGTCCTGCCCTTTAGAGGAGCAGCCTCCCACTTCCACACCAGTGCTATACTGAAGAGATCTAAGGGTTGGAGAACTGGCAAATAGCTTCCCATGGTGGGGGATCAAGAAGAAACCTTCTCCTTCCAGAAGTTCCCTTATTCGCACAAGTCCTCATAACATCAAAATGAGTTAAATTCCTGCTTTGAACAAGTTAAAAAGCACCTGGGAGTCTGTTAGATAACACTGTCCCAAAGTTTTATGCTTTTTTCATAACTAACAAAGGGAGCAAGCTGATCTCCATCCTCCACCCAAAGGAATCCTACAAACAGGATAGCATCTTAAGAACACTGATGAAAACCCATGTGATTTTAGACACATCCTAATCCCTACAGAGCTCTTGAACCCTGGAAGCACACATGTCCCTCTCAAGCATCTCCTGACAGCCCATGGTGTAATGTGATACCAGCACACAACACCACGGCTCAGCTCCCTGTAGCACCGCATGTGTCTCTCAAAGTTAGCTGAGCCAAACTCCACCCTTGTCATCCAAAATCACTAGCTCAGAGAGCTGCAATCATAGAATCATAGAACGGCTTGGGTTGGAAGGGTCCTCAGAGACCATCTAGTTCCAACCCCCCTGCCATGGACAGGGCTGCCAGCCACTAGCTCACTAGATCAAACTGCCCAGGAACCCATCCAGCCTGGCCTTGAACACAGCCAGGGATGGGGCAGCCACAGCTTCTCTGGGCAGCCTGTGCCAGCACCTCACCACTCTCTCAGGGAAGAATTTCTTCCTGATGTCCAACGTAAACCTCCCCTCTTTCAGTTTTAGCCCATTCTCCCTTGTCCTACCATTGTCCACCAGTGCAAAAGGTCAGTTCCCCTCCTGCCTGTAAGCTCCTTTTAAGTTGCAAAAGTATCATTTTGAAGACCAGGGCTTTTTATTTAGAACCTTAAAACTATGAGTGCAAGTACTTTAACAGCAATGTGCAGCTCTTCCAGTGATGAGACGCTTGTGCATGCAGCCGGTATGGTTTTGCATATGTGCAAAGTCTGACTCCTCTCTTATACCTGTTTGACAATGATAGCTTTCATCCCAGTTTGTAACTGCCAGTAAGGACAGAAAGGTCTTAATAAAATTTTATTTGGCATTAGAGGGGCATATGATTGCAAGGGTTTTAATTTGATTATTTTCTGATTTCCTGAATGAATCCCTGAGACACCTGTCTTTAAATCAGGAGCTGAAAAATCTATGCAAAGCCAGAGAAAGCAGTTGAGGAGTTTACGCTCTAGGGGGTTTGAGTAATGTTTACCAAATACTCTCATTTGAAGCAAGCATTTAAGAGACACTCTGCTCTTAAACTTAATTTTGTCTTCCAGAACATAACCAATTTGAAGACTAATAATGAAAGAAAATGATTTGGTAATGAACAGATAATTTGTTCAAAATCAACATTTGTTTTTCAATATGATACTCCGGAGCTTTCAGTAGGATTCACATCTCCCAGCGAGGTGTAAGCCTGTACTTACAGCCGCAGACTGCAAAGGTGGCTGCATGAATATAGATTGTTTCATTATTTGCTCCTGCTCTTGAATTTCCATCCCAGCAATTGGCACATAAGCTCTTTTTTATTGACCATGGGTGGTGCTTAATTTTGGTCCAGTGTCTTGAGGACCAGATTCTGACCTCTCTGACAGAGCTGTGCAAGGAGGAGAAGTTCACTACTGTCAAGAGTTACACTGATGGCCAAACTTGATGAATTCACAACTGAGATGAACTACTCCATCCCACTGCCATAAAGTGGCTTCTGTACCGCTTACCAGCCTCCTGTGCCGTAGATGACTCGCATAATAGGAACCTTTCTTATGGGTCCCAGGATGTCATGCAAGCCAAAAATTTAAAAAGCAAAGACACAAGAAACAGCATCTTCCAAACTATTGGAGAAGTCCAAGATCCACTTACTACATTGGGTGTTAGGTACTTTTGAAAATCCCAATGAGTACCTAAATGCCATAACAAATCTGACCATTAATCTCACTTCTTAGTCCTGCAACAGAGGTAATAGCACTTCCTAACCCCACAGGGAGAATGGAAAGGTAAATACATTAGTGGTTGTGAAGTGGTTACATGCTGTAATGACTGAGGCCAGGTGAGTACCATAGCCAAAGATAGACGGCTGGCAGATGGATAACTGATCTTTCCAAAACTCCAGTATTAAGCTCTTACCTTCATCAAAAACACTGTTCCTCCCACTGAGCACACTCCACCTGCATAGCAATGTGCAAGATGATGTATGCGGAGGAAGCCTTTCTCCAGCTCACCATGCATAATGGACAGTGCCAAATGTGCCTCTTAAGCCCTTTCACTCAAACCTGCCATCGAAATCTCTGATTTTAAAGAGCTGTGATGGCATATGTGCATTCCACAGTGTAATCCACTCCTGCTACTGCTGGAAAATCTGTGTGCCTGGGAGTCAACAGGAGAGAAAAACTTTGGGTGCCATCTCTGCTTTGTTTTGAAGACTTCAGCAATAATTTAAAAGAGGTCAGCACATCAGTTTGTATTGCAGTTCCAGTGAAATTCATTCTCTTGGAAAGATCATTACTTACCCAGATTTCTAGTTTTCACTTCCTTCATCATAAACAGCCACATTAATCACTCCAGCAGCATAGATTATATTTCCTTCTTGTCCCTTTCCTCTCCTCACCCCTCTCCAGAATAATCCATCTTTTCCCTTACTATTATGAATGGCCTTTTGAATTTGGGGAGCAGAGAGGATATTACAGGGAGTACCACCAGCAGCTAGGGGCTCCTGATATGCTTCCAGTAAAATGGATGTCCTTAAAAAGTTTAATGTGAATATTTCTGGGGGTAAACACTCACCTGAGTCCAGTGCTGATGCAAACAGGACTTGCAATTTGCTGCTAAAATACGAGCAATGCCCTCGAGTTTCAGAGGTTCTTGTCCCCAACAGGGGATTTTTCTGCATTAGGCACAAACTTTGTTTGCAGTGTGGAAATGGGAAGAGAAGCCTGCTCTCAGGAGGTGAGAAGCATATGATGCAGCAGTGTGGTAACATGAGCTAATTTAATTTTGCTTAGAAACCTCTGGTCTGAGAATAGAGCATGTATTACTGCAGCTGTAGCCCATTATTTCTAATGACTCTAATTATTTCTTATGGTATCCATCTGACCAGCTATAAGATTTCACATTGAGCATAAAATTAGCCAATGTTACCACTGTGCCTGCTTACATCTCATACAATTGGTAAATTATGCTAGCAAGTAAATGTAGAGCTCCATCAATTTGCTGGTAATGAACCAGTATCTCAGGTTGAAATTTGTTTTCAGTTTTAACTCTCTTGTTTCAATGAAATCAATGGAATCACCCATTCCCAGTGACTTATACTTCTGATTCCATTATTTGTGTTATCTTCTATAATTCTATTTATAGAAGAAAACACAATACTCCCCATTAATTGTAAGGTAATTAGCTTTTACTGAAGGGCAAAGAAACCATACTTAATTTCCATTTCCAAAATGCATTTAAACTTTTTTTTTTTTTTAATTGCCTTACCTCTGCTTGGAGTGAAACAGAAACAGTGAATAAGTTTGGAAGGATGGACAAAGGTTTGGGTCTGGGACTCATCTGGTCAAAACCTCAACTAAAGTTCAACCACATTCTTTTAAACTTACAAGGAGCAAAAGGTTCTGTCATGAGCAATACCCTTCTGCCCTAGATTTCTTTCCCACTGAAAGGGATTGCCATTTCATGAAAACAAAATGAGCTAAAACATGGCAATGGCACAGATT
>VXAV01000115.1:18456-39992 GCA_013399715.1 Alectura lathami
AGAGGAGGGGGAGCTGGCCTTGGTACATCAAAGTGAGAGGTTGAAATAAAAAGGGGAAAATACAAAATCTCTCTCTGTCTCTCTCCTTCCCAACCATGATATCAAAATTTTGACAAAATACCTTGTCACATATGGCACAGTACAAAAGCAGCAAGTACTCTGAAAGCTTATAGAAGATATCATCACTAATGATAAAATATGTATCCCTGTTATTTATTCCCTAGCATTGACATAAATCTTGTTTTCAATTACATTTTAATGAAGCACACCAATTACTGTTTGAATGGGGACATCTGATTACAGTTTCAATTAACATAAACAAATCTTTCTTATGAAAAGTTTCCAGGGTATTTTCTCTAGGAACATTAATTAGGGAATTAAAAAGGATATATTATGATAATGGCATGCAATTGTAAACGCTGGCTATAGCTGTAAATACTCCTTAGTTTGACAGCATGCATCACAATGCAGTTTCCAGTGTTTATGCTGCAAATCTATTAAGTGACAATTCCAATGCAGCCATATTCTGAAATAGATTTTTATGGCCTGTGGTCCAAAGCCATACCTAATTCCTGCTAAGATCTAGGGGACAATGAATTAAAATTCTTCCAGCCAACAACCTCAAACCATGGTTAATTCCTAAGGGAAATCCAATTAAATCTGTCAGAGACCTGACAGGACCAGAGGTCTGATGATGCTTTATTGTTAGTTACAGATTTCTAATTGAGCCAGAGATAAGTCTGGTTCAAATGGCTTTGCTTTTCTTTATTTGGACAACACAGACTGTAAAGAGATTTTGTACAAAGCTGAGTGAAGAGAAAGAGAAAAAATAATTGAGAAAACGATGTGAATTACCTGTATGCATAAAATTGTGGACAAACTTTAATATTTCCTTGGACAGGAAGCCTGGGGAGCATGTTGGATGAACAGTCCTGCTTTGGCTCTGCAAGTGCTGCAGTCCCTGATGAGTGAATGAATGCGTGTTTATGGGCACCTGAGCACTTGCTCCAACCTCCCCTTCTGCCAGGCTACGTCTATCAAGTTCTGAACATTTCTCTTTGCTTCAGCTCTGCTAATTCAACCTCAAACTGATGCCTTTGCAACTTAACTTCCCCTTTTTTTTTTTTTTTTTAAATAGAGCTCTCATAACAGCAAAACAAAAAGAGGTCCTTAACCTCGAGAAGCGTTATAAATCTACTGCTGGTTTTGCTAGCTTCAGCTTACCACAAGAGAAACCAGTTTGTTTATTTTTCACCTAGTCTGAGCTGTAAGTATTGTGTTTAGTGAACTTTTCCTAAACAGAGACCATGCTGAAATAATACCCTCCTGTCTAAATGATAGAAATACCTTAAACTTCAGAGCTTATGAGGCTCAGCTGAAGTTGAAAGATTTCAGTGGGTCTAGATAAATGAGATAAATGGGAAACCACCGGAAACTCACAGGACCTCAGTGCTGCAGCTTATTCAGAACACAGCAAAGCAGGAAAACCAAAAAAACATGGATGAATCAAAATACAATGTAAATACATTGTAACTGCCTACCCTGCTAAAGCACTGGAGTTGCCGAAGGAGTTGTAATTATGCAAAGGTGTTCTAAATGGATTTTTTTAATTATTATTTTAAAGTAATCTCTGGAATGGTTCACAAGAAGCCACATACCGTAGTTACAGGACAAAAAGAGAGATCTAATGGAAGAGATCAAATTACTCCAGAGAGAATAGTGTAGTGTGTAATACTATTGAGATCTAGTTTAATTACGTATTGGAGAAGTGGTGAAGGGTAGAGACTGTCAAAGAAAAAAGTATGAGATCAATGTTTTACAAAGAAGAGGTATGGCTGAGGAAATTAAAATCATCTGGATAATTAAAAAATGCTATTGCTTATAAATCAATGAAGGAAATTATCATAGAAATTGGGAGACAGTCAAAAATGATATGCCATAAATACAGAAGTGGTTTAAGAGGAGGATGTGGTTAAGTGGCCAGCAAAGGGACGGAGGGATGCAAAATGAATTGTTCCTATCGTAGCGTAGCGATGACTGCAGTGACACTCCTCACCTGCTGGGCTGCGAGCAGATTGGTCTTGCTCCGAATCCCCACTGTGCCTGACAGACCTGAGCAGAGAGCTATCTGCAGGATTCCCTCGGTCTTGCTGTGCTCAGTCTTTCAGCCTTAACTGATAAGCTCCGACACCCAGAGTCATTACAGGGCCAAGTGGTGGGAAACTTCCATGAAGCTGGGGCAGGAGCAGAACAACCAGGGCTGCATCCTGGGCAGCACAGCCCTGTGGGTGCTGATGCCAGACGCACAGCGCCAATTTGCCGAGGCAGATGAGTTGTCAGCTGGGAGCATGGGGGTGATTAATGAAAGCACAGCGGTTGTAGGCAGGACTGAGAAGATTCAGTCTGTGGAATATAGCTCTATGTACCAGTCCATGCCAGGAATCAGCCACAGGAGACACTGTGAAATACAGAACAGAAAGTCTGCTCTGGCTGGAGGAAAAGGAAGCGACAGATGTACCCTTTTCTGGCATGGTCAAAAGTGGGACAGTAAATGACATTATCACCAAGTGGATGAATAAGAGCTGGTATCTGAAACCACTGCTACTGATGCCAGGAGCTGGAACTTCAGAGCCTGTCTTTTATATTGCAAAAATCTCACCACCACATGTCACTTGGCACAAGGTTATGTGTCCTGGGTCGAAACCAGTCGAGTAATGGTCTCAGACTGGCAATTCCTTCATGGTGGTGGGTGATAATTGTGCAGTGTTGAGTGCAGCTTCTCTGTACTCCCAGCAGGACCAGGTAACGGGCTCAGGAGGTACCACAGAAAACACCTTCTTCTGCATGTCTGCTACACCTTCTTATGTAACTTATTGCAGTAAAATTAAATAAAAAATGAAACAAGATAAATTCCTGCTCCTGTTGGGTGCGTTAATGAGCACTCTCATTTCACACATGGAGAAAAATAATTACTTTTTATGTTACTATAATTGCATAAACCAGAAATGCATTTTTCAGAAACAAAGGTTGGGCTGGTGTAAGTTTCTAATTACAGGTTGAAAGCTTCTAATTAAATGGCGTAAATTGGAAGAAACCTTTTCAGCCAGAGTTGCAGAACAGGCTGCTAGGATTGGGTATTATCTTGATTCACTGTCAACAAGCCAGGGAGGAGATAAAGAAATAGAAACAGAGCACGGCAGCTCCTCGGTGGTGCCACTGGCACTGCTTGGTACCCATGTCAAACAAACTGCTGCCATCAAAAACGTGGAGGAGATGAGCACATCACAAAGCAGATTTGGGGAGCCACTAAATTTCACAGTAACCCTGAGACATTTGCATGGGAAGAGGGACAGCTGTGTTGTAGCCTTAAGGTAACAACTGAGGCTTAAACAGACCTTTTCCTTACAGAAACAGGGTGAAATACCTCCTATGCTGAGGTGTCACTTAGGGATATTGAGTCAAATAATAAACCACAGAGGCTAATATTTCAGGCTAGGGTATTTCACAGAGACCTAAGGATACCAAGCATGAATGTCTGGCAAAATTTCGGCAGGACTTGGGCAGTTGTAGAGACGGGTTCGTGGGGTCAGGCTGGGCCCAAGACACCCCCTGTAGCTGTGAAGTCAGCAATGTGGGTGTTAGCTCAGCCCCACCACCCTGCAGGGTTACAGTAAGTTGGGGCTGGGCTATGTGGACGGGGATAAGCGCTGCATTAGTTTTGGAGCATGTAATGGAGTTTATGTTGGCTTCAGGATGGTTGCAGGAGGACAAATGCCACTCAAGCTGGTGTAAAATTAGAAAATCCAATGGAAAGATGACTCGAGTCAGATAAAACTTGCTAGACTGACCCATCAAGTATTTATTAACCTAGACATACGCAGTGCTCTACTTTGGGGTGCAGTGCAGGCAGCGACTCACCACTGAATCATTTCGGGGCAGCTCTCCACTACTTTCAAGGCTCCTTCTTTCGTCCTACTTCACAAGACTGCATGATGCAATTTTTTAATCTTATTCTTTTTTTTTCAGGGTGTTAAATAATCTTGCAGAGCAGATCAACATGCTGTCGCTGACAGAAAAATCACTTTCTCATAATAACCCAAAGTACTTGAATTATAGGACTACTGGCAGGGGTGCAGTGCTATGCAAATATTGCAGTCATTATCATCAGTAGTTTGCATGCAGCCTTCTACATCAGAATTGCTTTATGAAGAGAAGAAAAGTTTATCTAGATTTGCATTTAAATATTCTTTTCGAAGTCTGTCTGTCATGGGATTTTTACTTGCCATTTGGTCAAACATAAAGGACAAGGGTCAGGTAGATTCCAGTCTCATGCGGACAATGTAAAGGTTCAGCCTACAGTGCTTTCTACAGTGATTACTTACTCTTTCACCTCCTAGCTGATTTATTCTATTCCTGCTAAAAAGATTGGACTTAATAGTAAATCACTTACAATGAGAAATACAGAGATACCAAAACTGGAAAGGATTTGAAATGGTAGAATATAAAACCTACTGGAAAAAAGGTGTGTCTGTATGCATCATACACTTGGTGGTGAGCTCCTTTGGAAGCATGTACAGACTTCCATAAGTGGATTTGAAAAGCTTATTTAGCATGACAAATTGGCTACAACCTGGTGGCTATTTCTGAAAACCCATTTATAGACCTTCAGACACTGATACTCCTGTGGCATATCCATTCATTGTACAGTCAATTTATAATGATTCCACCAAATTAAATCTTTATTAACAATCTTATTGACTCTGGCTTTGACTTTTGTCCCCGTTTTTAATTAACCGCAGTAATAAGACAAGCAATATCCAATGTAACAACTGACCAAACATTTTGTTTCAAACCTGCAGTTTATTTCAGGCAGCTTCACAAAAGATGAAGGCTGAATTGTTATTTGCTAAATGTCAATTTTCACACTCTGCTGAACCTTTTCTGAAGCTTGTCAACCACAAATCTGTAGTCATTTTTCCCCTCTGATCAGAGCTATATAGAGCATGTAACAGATTTCCAGTTACTTTTCATTTTTATGCAGAAGAAGTACTGTTTGCTGTCCCCAGTATACTTCACAAAATGGTATATATGCATGATTTGTAGATCTAAAGGGATCCATATGCCAAAGCCGTGGCCTCTTTCACAGTCACAATTTACACCAGGAATTCAGTTTTATGTCTGCATGCGTAAGGTCTCAGGAATGACCCAGCCTCCTCAAATCCAACTCATTACTACACAAGAATACTGCACCATCCAGTTTTCTAGCGTGCTGGGCTCCTACTCAGAGCTAGGGAGGTATTTCACCCTCCACGAGTCCCAGCAGATGGTTCATTTACAGACTTGCTCTGTGACTAGAGGCTCTTCTCATATCTGCAATCTAAGTTCCCCTCCCCTGGCCTGCTGCCTGGCAGGCACAAAGCAGCCTCGAGTAATCATAAGCATCCACACCCTTCTTTGTACAGGTCTGACCGTGCACAGAGAAGAAGGAACAGGAAAGACTTTGGAGGATAGAGGATGAGAGAGGGGACCAGTGCTCCTCTGTGTGGTCAGTTCTGAGCTGCTGTGGTTTGGGCACTGAGGAGTGAGCAGGGCAACAAGAGGGACAGGGAATATTTGAAGAAGTCATTCTCCAAGTTCTTTGAAAATCTTAAAAGTCATTTGAGATTTCCAGCTAATTACTTGCTTTCAAAGATGCAAAGGAAAAATAGGTTGGGAAATGGTGCAGAGAAGATAATAAAGGGATTGTGTAGGTGGGTGGAGGGAGGAATGAAGTAGAGAGAGAAAGAGATCAGGCAATTAAAAAAAAAAAGCCAACTTGCTGTAAAAGAGAGTATAGATATGTCTCCAAAGGGACTACTTTAATTCTAGGAATAGGATGTTTTGCAAATTCTAAGCATCAATTTATCTTCAACTAAAAATGAAAATGTTTTCTGTTTGTCTTTTGCATATAATCACTCCTGAGTAACACATGCATTTTAAAATATGGTTTGGCAGTCTTTCAAGGGAGATATGCTAGACGATATTTCTCTTAACTGGGTGACAGTCTGAACCTAGTGGCAGCAGCTCCCCATGGGAGATGACCACAATGACATGAACACAGGGAGGTAAAATCCCTGTCCTGCTCCATCTGGAACAGGTGCCAACAGAGATCTACTAAGCAATGCTGCTTCAGCTGCGTGCCTCAGGAAGCTGTGATCCCTGCTCTTGACTCCATTTATGCCAGCATCCATGCGGTAAATTGCTGATCCTTGTTTTAACTTACAGAAATCAGTTCTCCAGCTCCTTGCCTCAACACAGCAAAATGAGAAAATGTTCAACATTTCTTGACTTCCATGAGGTTCCTTCGATCCTTTCTTGGGCAAGTCTGCATTTTCATTCTAATAACCTCCCCTATATGGCTTTTTTTTTTTGTGGATAACAAAGAGACAATTATAGCTGCTAATGGAGCAGGTCAAGCAGAGATGAAATGAAATGGATTAAAAAAAAATGAACTGATGTCAGAAAAGCCTCAGTATCCCTCAGTGGCATAATCACTTCCTAGAACAAGTTTTTAGCAGGGAATTTCATTTCCTTCAACTCTATTTTATTTTTAAAACGAGGAGGATGGGCTTTGTGGCTGAAGCACTGGAACTCAACTTCCAGCCCTGTGATGAACTGCCTTTGTGACCACGGGTGAGCACATTCAGCACTTCCTAGGGCTGCTGCAGTACGGCAGTGGTGGGGATGGCTCAGCACAGCCCAGGAGGAGTAATACACCCTTCTCTCCACCACAGCAAAGTGATACAGGCAGCTTCTTGCCACAGATTTCTCCTGGTACCCAAGACAACTCATTTAAAACTTTCTCATAGGAACTGCCCCCTCCACCACAGAACACGGCCCCAAGCCACCATTTCCACAAGGACATTCATGAGGTGGCCTCATGCTAAGGGAATGCCCCCAGGTGAACAGACATTACCCCACTGACTTGCTAAGTACTGCCTTTAAAAGAAGTCGATAGAGTTACCTTGGAAACATAACATGGGAAAGAAGATTGGATTCCAAACCTCCAAAACAACTTTAATTCCTCTTTTGCCTGGCCAAAAAATACCCAGAAGAAATGTGCAAGAGAAAAAAAATAATCATGGTTATTTTACCACTTTCATGAACAACAATCAAAGTTGTAAGGAGCAGTTTCTTTCTTCTTCTTCTCTTTCTTCTTTTCCATATGTATATATATATATATATATTTCCTGAATTGCTTGCACTCTTAGTCTCTCTCAGCAATCACATTAATGCTACATATTGACTGTATGCTTGGTAGGCAGGAGGGAAAATAAACTAAACGAGAACTTCAAATCTGTTTGGGTTCCCTGAGCACACACTCAATCTCGACGATCTTCTGTGGTGGCCACCACGCTGCTAAACTTTTCCTAGTGAACCTACTGCCATAGTCTCGTTTGTGTCAGTAACAAAACATTGCCAGGAAGAAGCTAGGGTATGCTTCTCCCCTTCACTTTAGAATACAGGTGTGCTTCTATTCCTTCAAGCAAAAGGAATGCCAGATGTCTTGATTTCTACCATCCGAAGGTACAAGTTTCCAAACGTTACCTGCCTCCCACAGACACAGCTACACGCTTAAGTTGGCACATCACACCCTTTGCCCTGGGAACACTGAAATTCAGCATTCCCTGCAACACCCCTATGTCCCAGGAGCATTAATTCCTGCTCCAGAATAGTGAATCCAGTCCTCATGTGGTGGCTCCAGGGACTTCAGGACTTCTGAGTCACCTCCACGCACCACGCGGAAGAGACATGTTCAACACTGGACCTTCCAGACAGAACCAGTACCACTGACCGCTTGCTAACACTACACAGAGAAACTGCTGGGATAAAATACTGAAAAAAGTCACTCAAAAAATTACTTGTTTGGCCACTGAACATCATGCCTGCTGTGTAGAGCTCAGAGAAATCTATTTACTTGTATCAGACAAATGCAGATACTGAACTGCTGAGTCAAGGAAGGAGCTGGTCAGAAAACAGCAGGAAGGGTGATAATTGAAATTTTCTTTCCTGTGTTTCAGGAAAGAATCTGTGACATCTGTAGTTGCTCATATGGTACAGTGCTGGCAGTCTGAGGTGGAGTGCTGGCTGGGGCCCATCACTGGTTAGGGAATTGCTATGGATTGGTGCCAACTTCATGCAACTGGAGAGTTTCCCAAAGCTTATACATAGACACAAGTGAAGTGTTTCCTCTCTTCAGTTTCAGTGTCAGCTCTGGCAGAAATCCCCATAACTGATTCTTTGTGGGGGAGTTCTCACAAGTCCCAAATTCCTTCATGTACAAAAAGCCCTTCACAAGAATATCTGATTTAAAATAACTGGACCATTACAAAAGACTGCAGAATTACAAAGATGTTTACGTGCCTGCTGGCCTGTGTTTAAAATTCTAGTGTTGCATTTTCCTGCACCCACTGCACACAAAGGAGGTAATTATATCTTATCTTTATGTAGTATTTGCTGCTCGATCTTCTGGCCTAACTGATTTTCATTCTTATGTAACATACCACGCCAGCTCTCAAGGGAAGGAACCTATTTCATCCCCAGACTCTATAAATCTCCAACAATAGGACCCTGAGCTCCATCACACAGGACAGTCAATAGAACCTGGCTACGGCTGAAACAGGAGGGGAGAGGGAAACAGCTGCTTCTTATAAAACTTGGTCACTGCCAAACAAATACTTTTCTGTTCCTCAGATACTACTATTAAGCTCTCTGCAGCCCTTCCCTCCTTCTTGCACCAACGATTCCCACAGCCCTCTCTTTTCCCCTGTATAATACTGTAGAGCAAGTCACCAGGTGTAAACAATGCTACCCTGAAAACAAGCATTTGGAGTTTTAGCTTGTAGGTGACAACAGTAAGAGAAGTACCCAGTACCCAGGATGCTCCCCTGGGGACCCTGTAGGTCCGGGAGCGTGCAGCTCCCTCTTGGAGTTGCAGAGTGAAACCTGGGGCAGGTTTCATCCTGCATCAGGATTGCTCACCACACTTCTAGCACACTTCCATAGATGACATTATATGGAGTATCTTTATTTCCTATAAAGGATATCTTTCATAAAGCAGTCACATCCTGACAGTCATGCTGCTTTAACTTTACTGCTCTAGTTAGAGGTATAATGTGGGGAGAGCTTAAAAAGATATTGCCGGACAGGCCTGTTCTAATTGTTCCCACTAGACCTGTGCTCCATGACCTTGGACATCTATAGAGCCATAAATATGAGCTTTGATTGCTGTTCCCATAGTGACTGGTGGGAAGAACACACTGGAGGCTGGACTGGGACTGCTTCAAGCAGGCAAGAAGCAACTGGAAATGATTAAGTTCAGAAGCTCTGGGGAAACTAATGTCACTGCAGGCCAGTCAACCTGGAAGATAAACACTGCTGGACACTTTGAAAAAGACTGTTATATTTGCTTTCTGCTAAGAGAGTGGACGAGGCTACACTGCAGGCATTTGCCTTGGCAAATGAGACCTCTTCCGAGGCAAATTTACCAGTCCCTTCTGCTGCTGGAGGTGACAAAGCTGCTAGTTGTGCCTGTGACTTCTGCGGCTGAATTATCCCCTGCAGAGCTGCCAGGTACCCATGTTGTCCCTCTTCCAGCACAAAAAGGTTATTTCTATAGTGCTCTGCGTCGTGCACACAGTGCTGCCACAGGCTTTGGTATGGGAAAGGCAGACTTTCGGTACCCTGCTCCAAAAGGGTAAAGACCTGGTGGATGCACTCAGGGACAGAAATGCAGTGTGTCCTGTGACTGTAATAACCATCTCTTGCTCCCACTGTGCTTCGTGCTGTGAATACAGAAATAGAATTCTAATAGCTCTATATTCTCCTATTTCAATATAAAAATGGCAGTTGCAATAAAATAATAGGGACACGTACTGAGTATATATAAAAGAAGCTCAGGAATATTTATATCAGCCAAGTGCACAGCAGGAAAAGTATAGCAGCGCTAACGGCAAAGCTGCTGGTACACTTCTGAGTGCACGGCGTAATGTGTGGCATGTTGTGCTCGCTGGCTGCCTCTCCACACGCTACTGGCTCTGCACTGCGCACGTGCATTGCATTGCTGGCCACCAGGGGCTGGTACATCATTGAAGGGAATTTCCACATGCCCAAATCCAGCATTGTCCATGGATCACTCAAAGGTATAAGCCTGAAAAGAAAGGGTCACCATCTCCGTGAGTGTATTAAGGTTTGACACTGGAAATAAGGTTCACCACTGGAGTTGTTCTACCATCCAGGACAAAGTAACAATCATTCCGCTGGAAAGTAGCAAAAGTGATTCCATTCTGTGTCTACATCTTTTACACTACACAAAGTCTCCAATTTGTATATTTTAAACTCTTCAGAAATTGCTACTGTGGTAAGTTTAATGCCAAAATAAACCAGACAAGCCAATAAAAGAACAAGTACCAGGCAATACTTTGCTCTTTCTACTCCTTTTTTGACTTTTACAGATACACATAGTCCTGTGAAATAAAACAACCAACCAAACAAAAGAAATCAATGGTACTTCTAACATGTTTTGAAGATGATGTTATCTCTTATCAGAAGAAGCTCAGCGGCATGTCCCTGAGAGACACTATACTACTCTCATACAAAGATCAGTTATCTTGGTTTCTCCTCAATGCCTCCAGCCTTTCACTGAAAAGTGAGCCCCATCATTTTTCAAGAACTTGAGTCAGATTTGCAAAGTCTGCACATTTTTATAGTGACCACAAGCACTTAAAGCATCAGCTACATTTTTTCTAGCTTTTGTTCCTCTTCTATTTTTATTTTTTTAACCAAGTAGAAAGTGCAAGAATTTGGCAATACTCTTTTTTAAAATGACCAGCTTGTGGCCCTGGTATTTATACAGTATGAACCATTGTACTCTTAAAATTCAAGTATTTTAAAAAATGAATTTCTCATATTAGGTGCTCAAATACCTTAAGTTACTTTTGGAAATATTGACTAACAAATAATTATCACCTTTTCTGTTTCACTGTTATTTTATCTTGTACTTTAAGAAGATGTACTTCTATAACTATAGAAAATGACAGTTTTAAGAAGAGCTTTGCATTTTTCTGGCTGCAGCAAGCCATATGGAGCGTGGCGGATGGGTCCTGATGGGTGACACGTATACTAGCAGCCTCCCAGAATACTGCTCTCTGAAAAGAAGAAAACTCTTCAGAAGTAGCCTGGATATCTCCACAAATCTCACTGCTAACTCCTGACAGCTATTAAAAATTAAGGGACAGACATTTTTAAGGACTGGTCCTACAAACCTCTTGTAGTCACACTTTCAAAAGAAACCACCTCCATTTGGGGAGTGAGAGGACTATTATATGTGAGTGGCTCTGTCAAAATTTCAGCCTAGCTCTTGAAGGCTAATTTTGCTATTCATCACTCTAAGTAAAACATAGCACAAGACATTTGTTTATATCATATTTTTTTTTTTTTTTCTGGAAATGTCAGTAAAACAAAAACAAAACAGAAAATCATTTAATATTCTGTGGAATCCTTCAGCCACACCTTGCAGGTTAGCTGGAGCTGTCATGTACCATAGCCTAGACTGGGAAAGCCAGGCACTATGGGAACAGCATGGGTTTTGCTTCACACAGAAACAGAGAACTATCATCCCACCAGAGGAAAGCTTCCTTGAGGAGATGACTATGAAAGCAACACTCTCTTTGGTATTGCCCAGACATCTGGACCTCCTGCACCAGTCAGAGAAACACTTTTAATGTGTATCAGAGCACCTTTGCCTGCAGAACTCCCATTACATTGACACTGCTTCCTTTTTCACAGTACATCAGTTCACAAAGCATGATGCAACATCAGTGAAAATGTGTGCGTATTTATTAGAGGTTGCAGCATAAAATATATGCAGGCACCTTGAAATGTATTTCAGACTGTACCAGCAGGCAGAGTGACTGAATGCATGTCAGGAGTTTATGATGAACTCTGAAGCATCTTCATTTCAGAGAAAGCACCCTTTTATACAGGCATCTTTTATTGTTTGATTTATTCTTTAAATCTTTAACTAACCTCTAGACTCGAAGATTTAGACACGTGTGACGTTGCCTGAATGCCATGCATCTCAGAGCTCTGCAAAATACTCTGACAAAGCCATTGCTTGGTCCTTGCTCACTGTTCAGAACAATGCCAACAGATGGAGAGATTAAACGATTGCTGACCTAAGAACCCATAAAATCAAGATATTTAGTGGGTGTGTAGGTGCGTCTCATGACATGTATAGGAACTTTTTTATTTTTGAATAGAGGCGAAGTATTGCCTGCAGGATTCAGTCACTTAATGCTCACACCAAACCCACATAGGTAATCCCACATTACCAAAGTTTCTGTACTTTAAAAGCAATTAGAGAATAAAGCCAATGCCTGCATTATGCTGCAAACCTAACGTCCAGATTTGATGAGGAGTGAAAACACAGTGCTGGAACCTGCCTGGCACAGCACTCTCGGGACTGTTTTTTTCCACCATGCTCCCAGCACAACTCCTTCTGCCCTGCAGGAAAAAGAATTTATTACCTGGTGCTAAGTGGTTTGGAGGGTTTAGGCAGAAATGAACATCAGTTATGAAAGAGTTCTTGTACCCTGGAAGGATCTGCCAGAAATCTCATTTGTAATTATTTAGAAGTATATAAACTAGATAAAAGCCCTGGTGATTATTCTGGAAGCACTTGGGTTTCCAAAATGAAATTCTTCAGGTTTATAAAAAAGTTGCCATCTTTTAGACACAACTCCTCAGCTGATTCGTGTATGATAGCCTGTTTTTCTGAAGAGATTTTTAATTGCAGTATGAGTTTATTACAAACCATTTCACATGCACACATTTTCACTTATTCATACCTCGTGGGTCATAAGAGAGAGAATTTAATTTTAGAAAACGTAGGAAGTAATAACAATCTTTAACCTCTGGCATTGCATGAAAAGATACTGCATATTTTCTATCAAAATGAACAGTTCTAATAACCTTTCATTAATATCCATTTATATTTATTACTCTTTCATTAAAGACACCAAATTCTTAATTAAAAAAAAAGTTGTCACTTCTTTCTCTGTCTTTTAAAATGTTAATACTTAAGGAGGTGCACAGGACATAACAAATTTTTATCATTGCCACACAGTTCAGCACTAGCAGCATAAACTCTTTCTGTCTTGCTTTCTGCACTTATTATATCAAATATAAGCAGATTTTCACGGAGTTCACTGGCAGGGAACATCTCCTTACAGCAGCACATCTCTTCATTATCCAGCCCTCTCAGCTGTTCTCAAACCCACCAGGAGGCCATTTCCCCTCTGCTTTACAACCCCTTTTATGATCCTTGATGGCCTAAGTCTTGTGGTTTTTTGGTTTACTTTCTTCCTTGATTCTCCAATGTCACTTTATAACATGTCCTCAGCCAGTTTTCCCATGCAAGTCCTTAATGACACGAAACCAGACGAAGAAAATGTGTTTTTGTATTGTGAAATGCAAGAGAGAACTCATGAGCCAGGGTCAATTCAACACAATAGACAGGGAATTGCAGCTGAGATGGAGAGTTTCAGCTGGTGAAATAGCTGCTGGGTCCCAGGAGCCTGACACCCATTTGTGTTAGTTTAACACAGGGGAAAAACTCCTCTCCTTTTGCAGCTACTGTCCACACCCTGGGAATTTTTCCTCCTCTCTGGAGAGCTGAGCTGCATTTCTAAATGTATTTTTCAGTCTTTCTTGGAGACACTCACCTGATTTTTGGCTTTTATTGGGTCGCAATCACATTTCTGCTTCCTCATTTCCTGCACGAACTTGAAGCCACACAGCACTGTGAAACACCCAGTTTATAGTTTTGACTTCTTCTATTCAAGAAGTGAAGTGAAACACTTCCTTATTTTACTTGCCAGCAAAGCCATGTGTAGGTACTGAGGTATAGATTTACAGCAGCCACATCTGCTGGTGGAAGAATTGTGACTGCCACTTTGCCTCTCACACCTGCAATGCTCCACCTTTGCCATGGTGCTTTCACATGTTTGGTATCTAAAACCTGTTGATTTTTTCAGCAGGCCACACCAAGCCTAGTTCAGCTGGGAAAAAGAGCTGCGGTCTGCCAACTTCAGAAGCATCAACAGAATCTGGACATCAGACGGTGAACCAGACGGCCTGAGAACTCACTCAGGGTGGGCTAAATGGCCACCAAAACTGGTTTCCAGCCAGAAAGTTTGCAGGATCTACGTGTTATCAGCCCTGGCACTTGTGGTTGGAGGCTTTCCATGCAGCATTTCTAAAGCACACGTGCATGGAAAAAGTAGAGGATTCTGTATTCTGAGCTGAATCTGAACACGTATTTCCAATCCCAGCCCATGGGAATTGCTACAGTTTGCCACCTTCTTGCTCTAAGTACTGTCCTGCTGCCTAAGGGACACAGGTTTGGCTGCTGAGCCATATTTAGAAATGGGTTCTCACTCATCAGGCACGTGCTGCCTCTGTGAGGGAGGCAGAGCTGAATCCAAACACCACTTGAAAGTAAGGAGTGATGTTCCTTGAGTGTAACCTCAGCAATTCTATCTGGTAGGAAATTATCATTACTCAAAACTGCCAGAGGTGCCACAGAAACCCATGGGATAAATCTATACTGCAAAATATAGTATGGATGTATACAAAATATAAGGAGTGGAACAGCTGCAGCAACCACACTTTAAAAGGATAAAATTAAGTTTTAAGGAAACAACACAGCCACCCTATTTGGCCTAGAGAGAACAACTCTACTCCATATGACACAAATTTGGAATAAGGATTCTGTAGGTGTAATAAACATTTATGTTTTCTCTTAATATGTATACAAAGCACTACTTTCAAAAGAAAGAATCCCATTATAGTTATAGATACATATTTCCTTTCTCTTCAATATAATTATACAACAGTTATCAATTCCTGCCTAAGGCACAATCAATGTTTTTGTAAAAGTGTCCTTTTTAGACACAATGGACTCGTACAGTTCAAAGCACCTCACTCACACTAAATAATAAATATGAGTGCCTTGATACAGCTGAACACTTGGGCATGAGTAGAAAGCAGTCAGAAACAAAACCCTGAGGAACTCACTTGGGTAGGAAAGCATCTAAACTGCCCTTCCCTATTTTGTAGCAGGTTAATGAGAAGCCCATGTTAAACACTTGATTTGAGGAAGCTGGTTCATAACTATGGCAGCAAAACCGCAGCTGTGGATCCTGTGTCACGCTCTGCTCCAGGCGCTGACGTGCAAGGTGCCAGCGGGGAGATCGTCCTTCCTTGAAGGCAAGGACTGAGAGCTGAATAAGGTGAAGATTTTTATTTTACCTACTTTGCTCCTCACTTAAGGTTTTAGAAACTCAAGATATACAGCTAGAGGGAAATAGAAAAAGACAGAGAGAAATATTAAAGCAAACCACATATTTTTCTACCCAAATGCAAACATGGTACTCAATGGATTACATTCCTCTAATTTCTCTAAGATAAGAACTATGTTCAAAGGAAAATCTTTCCTGAGCTATTCGTTCATTTTGAAGATGAGTACGTCCTAAATATAACTATTTGCAAAAGAATTAAACAGGGGCAAAGTGCTTCCCTTTCCTCCTCTCTGTTTACTTCTGCATTTCATGCTCGCTATCCTTGGCACAAATACCTCTTTTTTAAGTACAAATGTTATGATAAAGCAATAGTTATTGAGACTCTCACAGAGCATTACAAATGCCACATCCCACCCCAGCACACTGGCTCATACCCAGCACATCATCTCCTGGCTACCCCACACAGGTGCAGCGCTGGCAAGGTTGTGCTGCAGGGCAAACGCATTGCCCAGCTTGCACTGAAACAAATGCTTGCTTGCCGGCCCGTCTCTCTGGGTAGTTGTTTAATGATTACTTTTAGGAGGCTTATGGCTGCAGTTAGTCAATAACCTGCAGATCCCATTACAGTCAACACCACAAAAATTGTCCTTAGAGCCTGCAGACCTGGTATTCCTCCTAAGCACAAGCTAGAAGTTATGCCACTCCTCAACGTGTTATCCCTGCTTAATCATGAGCAAAACAGAAACATCTGTGTTGTGGAGGCTAGAGGGTGTTTTTATTATTTTATCTAAGATCTTCCTAAAAACCAAGCCCTGGGGAGCAAACTGAAGCACCAGACAGATACACAATGTTAGCTGGGTGTTGCCACATCCTTTTAATCAGAGCACAGTCAATATTCAGTATTATATGAATAACTATTTAGCTTCTCAACTTATTTCCACAGATGTCATTGCTGAATCTATCTGACAAATGTCATCTGCACTTGAGAGAAGGGCAAGCATTGTAATTAAGCATTAAGCCATTTCACCAGTACGAGTCTGCCATGAAGTGTGAAATGGCTATAATTCACATTTTTAAGACCTTGCATTTATTAGCATCTATTTTCTACCCAAGGTTAGCAGAGTGCTGCACAGAGAGTTAAAAAAAATCAAAAAGAGTTTACATTTTTGTTATTCAAAATGGATGTGTCTATCTGACTGTACAGATTGTTAACACTGATAGGGCTTCTCTCAAGTCCCAGAGGACTTCTGGCTCGTACACCTCTGTGAACAACACTCGAAGGTTAGATGAATGCTGTGATTGTGGAGCAAGCGATATTCTGCTGTTGAAAGCTAATGACAAGCACAGGCGTAACACACCTGGGCAGGACACAGATCTTGTATACAAGAAAGATATTCATCCTGAGATAACAAGCAGGATTGATGATTAATATCTCCCAGAAAAAGAGTTTGTTTGCATTAGGAAACCCCTGCAGAATAAATGCAGAAAGCAAATAATGAGCCAGTCTGTGCTGTTGTATTGAGGGACCAGGAAAAGTTATGCTGGTCTCTAGCTAGAGAAAGGTAATAAGCATATACTGTTGATTATAATGCTTAAGCATATACTAAAGGAGAGTAATCTTGTGTATCTTCCAACTAAATAAGAAAGAGATTTCCATTGCTCTCCACCCCATAGTCCATGCCATTTGTAAGCAATTCAATTTAGAAATCTGTCCCTTACTGCCCTGTTTCCACTCTTCTATTTTCACTTCAAGGCCATGTAGCTCTGGTGGATGTTCCTGCTGCCACATGCCTTTACCCGCACGGGACACAGGTGCAACTGAAAAGAACCTGACACCTGACAGCAGACTGCTCAATCACAAATTCCAGCTTCTTTTTCTTCTTTGCCTAGTTTGAGATTATCTCATTTTCTACTTCAGCAATCGAAACACCTTTACGCCAAGCTCACCTTCCTGCCAAGACTTCTTTCACTGTCCGTTAGCCCTCCTTGAAGAGGATCTGCCTGTCAATGGACAGATCTTATTAGCAGCACAGTGAGCAGGGCAGTGCCATGATTTATACAGCTGGGATAGGGCAGCAAAGCTCTGTCAATGCCTCTGCCATTTGCCAAATGTGTGCCTCCTGATTATCTCATCCATATCTAGGCTTCACCTGCTAAAAATAGGAAAGGACACCAAGAGCTAAATCCCCCATCTGATGTTGGATGTGAAAAAGGTGATGGGCATTAAGAACAGATCAGCTGTGGCCAAGAGGGGGAACAAGTCCCCTCTGCAACAGTTACATTTTAGCAGATGGAAAGCCTCTGCAATCAACTGCTTCTTCACCCCAAGCCTTGTATTGCATGCATGGTGTAAAGTGCTCAGTACACCATCCACAAGAAGCCTTATGGAAAGACACCCTTTGACTTGGGAGGGCTGTGGCTTGTCTCCTATAACAGATGAATGGGCAGCTATTTGAAGAGGTGTTGACAGAAGGAAAGGCTAAAGCAAAGTGACTGTGGCTGTGAAATCAGTGTGAATTCTCCTCTGAGAAATTCTCACTCAAAAGCAAGTGCTTCAGGAAACCTTACCTGTCAAAGAAAGTTGTCATGTCACGTGTGGCCTCCTAGACTAGCACCTTAGGAGTGACAAGGACTTCTGCCATTCAAAAGAAACTCATCAGGGTCTGCTTAAATTAGTTTGAAATTTAGAAACTAGGAGCCTGTTCTCTCATTTCAGTTGCATGCTAACAGGTTTGTGATGACTTGAGTGGAAACAGTCCTATAAATCCTGCCCCATGTCATATGAAAATAGCTATTACATATTTGTTACAAAGTGGAAGGGAAAGCTCATCCCAACACAGAAGTCTGCTTTTTTATAAACTGATAGGATTGTACCAAGATTACTGAGACTGCAGTGGTATAACAGAGAAAAGAATTGCATCTTTTTTTTTTTTTTTTTTTGCCAAATCAATCCAAAAATAACACCAGCTAGTTACAAGGCTAAACTGACCATTTTCCCCTTGCTGTAAACTATGTTTCAGGATGACACACTGCTCTTTATAAATGACATCCACTTCCCACTAAATACTTCCTCTTTTATAAAATTCATTTTTTGCATTTCCTCTAATTTTTGTTCCTTTAATCTCATTAATGTAATGGTTTTTAGATAGAAATATTATTTGTGTTCGTACTTATTGAAAATGTCTCTGTTGCTTTGTGAAACACAGCTGAGAGAAACCTTAATTTGATAAGAATTATTACATTACAAAATGAGTATTGTTGCATTAGCTAAGCACTGTGTTTAAATTGTTTTTTGGTACAATGGGTCTCACTTGGACTATTTGGATAGTTCAGTACTGCACATGGTAAGGTAGAATTGCACTAATAAAATCAAGCTGTAAGTGCATTTCATCTGCTATCTGGTACTTTCAGTGCTTCATAATTAACTTTGGTCAAAAATTACCCCTTCAGGCCCAAGGGATTAATTCTCTCTTAACTATATTTGTGTATTAGAGGAAAAACAATCATCCTTTGGTTTCCCAGCCTTGGATGAGCAGTTTACTGCACTTTTTAATCTGCAATAACTGTGGATGAATTCCAGGTCTGTGTTCACCCCCTTATTGAGTGAATTTCATGCTAATTCCTTTTTATTTAACTCTGGGAACAGAAACACTCTAAATCAGGATTCCAGCAGCATTCTCCAAGTGCTCTTGCCTGGAACAACCTGCCTGTGGGGGAGATCCCTATGCTAGGAGTGAACAAGGCATTTTGGGTTGAGGAAGCACGTTGCTGATGTCCCAACCTGTCACAGCAGGACCAAGCAGATGTAGCCCACAAGCTCCCACCCTGTGACGCAGCAAGGGTCCACCAAGCCCAGGAACCTGCCCCTACCAGGAGCTGGGGACAGGTGCTACTACACAGCACCCTCCCATCTTCCAGCACTGAGCAGTTTAACATTCTCCTGATATTTTTTCTTATATTGAACCACTCACTTTTTAACTACGCCCCCACCTCCAATTATTTCCCTTCATCCTCCCTCACCAGCTGGCCTATCCCTTAGACCCCACCTTGAAGGATGTCCCAATGGCAATGAAAGCACTGATCTGATGATTGCCAGACAGCTTCTGTTACCCTCCTTAATAAATATTGCGCTTTGGAAGAAGACAAATAGGGGAAGCCAGGTGGCTTTTGTTAGTGTCAAGGAGCGGCTTTCAAGACAGGTTCTTATCAAGTTACTTGGGGTCTATTAAAACAAGCCAGTGGGAGAAGGGCATCTTGAATTCAAACTTTATACACAGACAATCTCAAGAACACCAACTTGCATTATGAAGAGTCAACACAGCTTGCTACAAATATTTCAATATCCTAAACAAATCTCCCAAATTCTCTCCCTAAACTATTTTGGGATAATACTGAGTGGCAATGTTATGCAGTCCAAGAATCTGAAAATAATTCAAATTTTTTGTTTTCCTTACTACTGTTTTGATCACCTGGCAAACCAGTGAACAACTTCCAAAACTTTCAGGTCTCTAAAATTACTTCCAGAAAGTAAAATCTCAAAAATATTCACAAATATGTGTTAGGTTTTCATATATTTCTACCCTTAGTTTATCATTAAAAAACACTCAAGATCAGAGAAAAAGGAAATATGAATCATTAATAACACCCACTCCTACATTAAACCAGACATTTATGAGCTCTGCATTTCCTAATGGAATGGATACTGGATTCTTGGATTCTTGTTCTGGGACACACGAGCCTTTCTGTAGCATGGGAGTCACTGAAAACCGCCTGAGAAGGCTCAGCAGCAAAGTCCAGACCTGGGTCAAACAAGCACCAAACCAATTCTTGCAGCCTTACAGCCCTCTTATGGGCTTAGCAGGTAAGAAAAAGCTATGCACGTATTGCCACCTGAATTTTCTCCATAGAAACCACTGCACACAGGCGTATTTTAGGAAAAGCACATAGGAAAAAGGACCACAGAGCTCCTACTGGAGCTCCAGGAGGACAGCTACCTTATCTGTTCCTCAGGACTGTGGCCACCTTGTAGAGCACCCAGTTGCTAATAGATGAATTGAGCTATATGAGCTGAAGATCAGCTAAATGGGGACAGAAAGTCTATCGAGCATGTGTGTCATCACTGAGAGCATATCTGTCTTGGTGATGCCTGGGCATGACTGAAGGCCTGTGGGATATGGGAGAAAAAGAAGGAAGGAAGCAGAAATGCCTGGCACGATGGCATACTGCCTGCGTTGAGGGGGAAATCAGTCTGTCTGTTACACAGAGGAGGAAGGGAAAGGAGACATACAGATGGTTTGGCTCCCAGTGGTGACAGGAGCAGTTGGTCTCCTCTCTTTCTGCTAGTGACCGTCGTTGCTGTCTTATTTTGAAGTCTCCTAAAGAAAAAGTGGGAGTCACTATGCCACTGAAAAGAGCAAATGGATCAAAATGGATAATGTAACTAATTTTAACTGTTTGGAACAGTGACTGAGCTTACTTCCACTGCGAAATCTGTTCTGCACCTGAAAGGCACCATTTCACCTAGGAAGGAGGCAGTAGTGCCCAAGCAAACCTGTGTACATGTAGAGCGAGAATGGTTCTTGGTTTGGGGAGGAAATGTTACTTTCTCTACACAGCAGTACCTTTGCCTCTTTTCCTTTCAAGGTGGTGGAAAAAAAAAAAATATTTTTGCAATGATAACATTTTCGGAAGCACAAGAAATGCTTTAGGACCCTCTTGGCCCTTTTTTGAAATAAATCCCACTTTCAGTTATTTTCCCTTAAAAAAGGAAAAGAAAAATCAGATTTTTAAAGGATTTTTTTCAAACAATCCACTAATTTCAAACAAAGACAGTTATCCAACAGCTTTTTACCTAGAAAGAGTGAAATAACAGGAATTTAAAGCAGATTGAATATCAACTCCTTGCATGGATACCACCATTAATTCATTTCAATTTCATTTATCTTAATTCTCTTTGGAACAGAAGCGTGCTCAATCAGATTAAGGCTACTTTAATTCACATTTGGCCCCTCTAATGTGACACCTTACAGTTATTTGGATGAAATTCCCCTCCCACATATAGAAAAGCCCTTACCAAGCACAAACTTGGACCTAAATCGCTACCAATAATGGGATCTGATTTTGTAAGTTATTCAGATGCTAATAGGTATTTTAACAATGACTTTTTTTTTTTTTTTTTTTTTTTTTTACATCTAT
>VXAV01000115.1:49605-66864 GCA_013399715.1 Alectura lathami
ATGGGAGAAAGGCTTTTTTTTTTTTTTGAAGAAAGCATCCACAAATTCCATCCCAAACTCTGGGGGAAAAAACAATCCCATTCAACCAAATCATGTTTTTTTTTTTTTATTGTTGTTTGTTTTTAATATGGTTTTTGAATTGGTACATACACTGCTGATTACAGATTAAATTGCTTTTCCATGCCTGACTTTTAGTTTGATACGGCAATAGCACAATTCCTGAGAGCAAAAAAGAATTTTCTTGTGGCTTTAATCATTGACAAGAAACATTTTTTTCCCTGCTGCTCTTTACTTATGCTAAGCATGAATTTTTTTCCAGCACAACAGCTATGCAATGAGTGCAAAGAGATTTGATGAAACCCCACTGCCATGAACAAGCGCTATGGATAGTGGAGGCTGTTCCCAGTCTTGTGGTGCCAGTGTTAAAATCTTTTATCAGCATTTGTCAGCATCTTTCCCCAGTTTTGTCCACTGTCCTTTTTCCTCAGGACCAATGACTACATGACAGCTTGGCAATGGTTCCAGGACTGCATTAGTATTTCTGATTAATTGCCTATAGAGAGTGAGTAGCAAATGTTCATAACTGCTTCCTGAAGAAGTTCATACATCTTCAGCAAAAGGTCAAATGCCTGTCCAAGCTTCATGATCAGCCCGACTAACACAGTCACAGCACACTTGTTCCTCTTGCCAGGGCACAGAAGGGATTTTGGAGCAACTGCTGTGTCCAGGTGTCTTTGAAGCAGCAGGAGTGAGCAGGAGCTCATTTGCAACTGGAGGAACTGGGAAGGGCCTCTGACACAGGGCTGATAGACAGTCTAACATTCGTTTCCAGAAGCTCAGCATGGTGCCACAGCCATGCTTCGGCTGCACAAAGCTGTCTTCAAGCCAGTTGCAAGACAATTTCTAAGCTGCTTTTGCATAGGAGACAGATCGTGGTCAAAAAATGTTTCAGTCTGCTAAAAATTTCTGCTTTGAAAAAGCTATCTACAGACCCATAGTAAGGACTTTCTTTTTTTTTTTTTTTTTTTTTTTTTTTTTTTTTTCTCATGTACAAAATCCACAGCACAAAGAGTCAGGCTTGCCATTTATCCCCAGGCATGGAGTTGCAGGAGACAGAGTGTTGAGGCCAGAAAGCTCTGTTTCCACTTTGGCTGAGCTCTGATTTCAACACTTGCCTACAACAGTTACTCAGCCTGCTATAAACAAATCAGCAAAATACCATTTTGAAATCATAATGGATGCTGTAAAGGGCAACTGTGCTTGTTCTGACCCATAAATAATCACTTTTGAGGAAGGGTGCAGGCAGCAAAAATGGGTGGTAATTCCTGGAAGTTGTTAAATTTCTAGCCTGCACCACCCTTTAAAATGACTGGTACCAAACAGCTCTGCAGATTATTTTCATGAAATATAACTACTCTTGCACTCATTAAAGTTACTCTGCTGTAAATATTGCAGCAAGCATAGGCTAGAAAGAACACGCCACAAAACTACTAACATCATAATATTGAGGAAATGTGAAGAGAGTTCTTTAACCAGGCTGGTATTGCAACAGCAGTTCTGCAGGATTTCTCTTATTCCTCCCAGATCAAGCTAATTCAAGGCTTCCTATAAATGTTTGTGAATGTGAAGCTTCTGAGACAGCTGGGGCTGTTTGCACAAACACATTAGTTCACCACATTCACATTAAGTGGTGTTCTTCTCCTGTCTGAAGAAAAAGTGCTGCAAATGCTTTTTTTCTTTTTTCTTTTCTTTTCTTTTTTTTTTTTTTTTTAACCCTTCCATGGGTACAAAAACCCAGCACTTATGAACAAAAGGTGCAGCAAACACAGAACAAGTTAACCCCTCCACCCTTAGCAACAAAAAATCATCCCTCAAGCCCTTGCATTTAAATAGAACTTTCCATGGGACGATCATGAATCATGCAGCGAACCCTTTTACTGTAGGCCTGGGCTACGTGGCTCTAATTGGTGGTGTTTCTCCACTAAAGGCTCCATAGTCCTTAATGTATAGCCCTCATGAAGAAAATGCTAGAAATGTGCCTTGGATTCAATTATTCCAAACCTACTGGGAAATTTGCAATAACCTTTTAACAACTGATTCCCTTTTCAGGTGTATTCCCAGGCAGCTGAAGAGAAACAAGAACAAAAAACACTCCCAAAGTAACACTTCTGAGACTAACCAGTGGCCAGCATTTGCATGCTTCGTGTGCAGAAAGAGCAGGTTCATAGCCTAGAGGGAATATGCTACAGTGGAAAAAAAGCCACAAAACTGAAACAGAGCTGCTGGCTAATTACTTGAAGGGAGAGTATAAAAGATGTTGGCAAGATCAAAGGCATCTTCTAGGCACCTGTGGTGCTGGGCAGGGCTGCAGTGCAGGGTGGGTGGTTCACACATCTGCGGAGGAGCTCCTGCAGTCCCTGTACTGGGGATGAAAACCACACTACTTGAGCTAGGGCTTGCCACAGAGCCAAATTTTTAGTTTTACATGACAATAGAAGAAAAGTTATGGTATGGTAGTATAAATGTCTAAGTGAGAAGCACCCTTTCCAAATGCCCAGTATGGGAGCAATCCCTGCATTCATCTGTCACAGACAAGGGATCCTGTGGTTTTGTGACCAATCCTAGCCCTTACCATAAGGGGAAAAAGGTAATCTTAAGAATGGTTAAAAAATGTGGCTGATGTGCAACAGGACAGCCTGTAAGAATGCACACTCTGTGCTTTTAGCTCAGCTCGTTGCAATGCATCCCTACAAAACTTAAAAAAAAATGGTTTATAAATCCATCATAAATATTAAACACCAGAGTATACTGGCAAGTTTCCCTGAAAACAAACTTCAAAAAATAATCTCCCAAAAAGATGTCATGGCCCTTGGGAGAACTGACACTGGCATGTCATCAGATGTTGTCTCACAAGGCTAAATTAAGCATCTGACCAGATTTTAATTTCTGTAAAAACTCATGCTAATTTAAATTGCTTTAGATTTAATTAAAAATACTTTTGTATAGAGATAATAATGTAACTCTGTTAATTAGTATCAAGTGGCATCTAGAGGGCATATTTAAAAACTAATCTGGAGAATAAATAGAGCTAATTAACAGTCAGAATAATGCTTGGTGATTGTCCTTTGTTTATAAATGCTATAATATTCAATATGCTATTAAATTAAGTTAGTAATTAATATATATCAAAGTTATTTTTAATGCTCATTTAACTAAAGAATGTTTCTTATGGGCCATTTTTCACACGATCCAAACACGCTTCAGTTCTGATGGGAGGGAGGAGGCGGGAAAGGGAATCACTGTATGATGAACAACATGCAAATTCCATTAGGAGCAGCTCATTCATCTCCCATAATGCAGACCGTATGTGCTTATGAGCCCACTGGGGGTATCGAGTGAGGCATTAGTTTGTGTCTACTTGTTCTTTGCCAAAGCAGGCATCTCGTGCCACTGAGCACCCCTTGTACGGCACCGCAGTGCTGTCCCAGGAGGAGAGCGGCAGCAGAATCCGCCTTCAGGGTCTCACAGCCTTGCAAGAGCCAACAAAGAGCTGCAGTTCAGAGATGTGAGAACTGCTCTGAATTTTACTGCAGTATCTTTTAAAAGTGGTGAGGTGTTCAAATACTACAGGAGTGAGGACTGTAAAAGAAATCAGTGCTAGCAGTGGTGATGTGTTGCCATCCTACTCCTTGGCAAGAGTGGAGGAGATGGCTGGGCAACTGCAGGCGTGGACAGAGTTGCTTAGAAGGAAAAGGGCAGGCCAGATTTGGCAAAAGACTCACTTTCTGCATGACTTTTTATGTCAAACATGAGCTCCTTCTGAGTCAGCTGGGCCAACACAGCTGCTGTGCTCCCTCCTGGCTTTGAGCGAGGCAGAGGGAATTAGTGCTGGTGTCTGGAAGAGCTTGTGTAGATGTCATCAAAGGTGACTAGGGACAAAGCTCAGAGAGCTGTACTTGTCCTCAAACTGAAGTTCCTGCTATCCTACAATCTCACCTATAATGACAAATTTGATGGGATCCACCAAACCAAATACAGTCACTGAAGTACTCCCAACTGTATCATGAAGGCAAAGCAGAGATGATCAACTCTGTTTTCGGTGTCCTATAGAGGTTAAAAATCAAAAATAACCCCTCCAAAAAGAATTAAAATAAAAAGCACTTTCATTTGGTAATTTGTACCCATACAGTGCAATTTTTGAAGCCCCATCAAATGCAACATATGTCCTACTTGTGTCTGTGTGTTATCCATAATTCTGTGCATTCCTCCTTTCTCAGTGCCTTATTAATGATGAAAAATCCTCCAGCTACCCAAAGCAGAGTCCATTTCAGAAAAAATCAAGCACCTCTTTCTCACGTCAAGGCTTCAGCATTACTTTGTAGAACAAACTTTCAGAATCAACTTTGAACAGCACACAAAGAAAAAGTAATTATCGTTAACAAGATTAAAAGCTAGACACAGGTCCAATAACTGCAGCTCTAACCTCTGTGAGATGACTTTCATGCCAGATTGCAGACACACGCTTCCTTCTGTAACAAGTACGTGTTCAGCAATAACAAGAGATAGCTGAGATTATTTACATAGCGTAGATAGGTGTCAGCAGACACGTACCAGCAGCACCTGAGATCCCGAACACCAGAAAAATGATCTAAGGAATTTGTCTGTGTACTACAAGTTGGACTAGCCTCAAGTGCAGACAAAAGCGCTGGAAGAAATATGAACATATGGTATAACACTTCCCAGCATGGCAAACAGCCATGGCAACCACTTTTGTGGATATAATTAGATCGGGGAAGCAAAGCTGGAGAAAAATAAAGCCAAGCATGAACTCTGAAAACACTTCAGCTCAAGGTCATTGAAATACTCGCCATGTAGCATCATCTGTGATACTGTTCTACCTTTTCTTTTCTGATAGTTTTCCAAATCCAAATAAACCCTGAGAAACACACTGTTGCAAATAAAAATGAAAGTGCACTACAGTGGTTAGTAGTATTTTCAATGCTGTTTATTCTGGAGACTAAAACAAGGCAGAAACTCAAAATAACTATCAAAAATAATTGCTGGTTTCTCTAAGGTGGAAAGCAAATAAAAAGCAATATTTTTGTTGGTATGTAATCTGAAAAGGAGTACTTGTAAATAAAAGTTTCTGTATTATTTCAAAGAATCAATGATATAAATCTCTCTAATTTTAAGGCTTCCAAGAAAACAGTTTAAATAGTTCATTTCTGAATTCATCTACCCTGCCCAAAGACTACATGATTTAAGAGTTCTGAAAGGTGCAGCATGAAGGGAGATTTGTGGCAGAACTTGGATTGTGACAAATGCTCTCCAGCTCTGAAACACTGCATGAATTTTGAATGATATTTTTCAAAGTTTTCTACCAAAAAAATGCTGCTAAATTTTTGAAGTTCAGTGTTTATCCTATAAACGTTGGTATATCTGGTGACTAAAGTGGTCCAGCATGTATCAACAGTGACTTACAATTCGAAAGAGCTACAATTGCCCTTTCTACAACCAGGAAACCATCTAGAACAGCACATCATCAAGTAACAGCCAGTGCTAAGGGTTGGATACGAAGCCCCACTCATGATGCTTAGACTCTTATATCCTCATTTTATGCTTTATACTATTTAGTATACTAACAATACACTATATAATATGGGGTAAATAATGATAATTAAAAATACTATACATCATTCTAAGCTCCTTCATTGATCTCTCTGTTTTCAGGAACTTCCTAGAGAAGTAAGGAGCAATATGGAGTGACGCATCCAAATCAATCCACTGGAAAACAGGCGTCAGGGCATCCACAGAGACCAGTGGCACTGTTACGTGACTAACTGCTAGCAATACTGAGCTTACCCAGTCTGGTCCTATGTGAAAACATTCATGAATAAATCTTTGACTAACCAAAGAGCTTGGATTCAACTGGAAAGTAAATTCACCAAACCCAAAGGGTATCTCCAGTTTCTATGAGGAATTACAAAGGTAAGGCCTAGCAGGCAGGACATCTGGGGATGTATATCCTGCACAGGAATAGAAGAGTTCACGCTGCCCTCTGTGTTTGAAAGGAAGATGGGGAGGCCATGGTATTGGTAATGTGGACTTCTCCCATGCACGAGACACTTAACCATACCTATAAACATAGCTGGAGATGGCTCAGAGATGCACAACATGGTCTTACATCTGGTTAAGGAAAGCGTAATTAATACAAAGGCCCGCAAAAGTTTCAGAGAATCAATATGCGTTCCTAATTCATATAGACTTTTTCACTGCAGATCTCCTCCTTGGTGTTTGCTTTAGAATGAAGGAGGAGCGGGTGAGAAGTGGTGAGATTAAAAATACAGAGCCTGAGGTTTCCCTATGCACAGAGACAGTGACTAGTGCCATGGATCATCCTTATAGAGTGGTCCCATACTGGCCCTCATCCCAGAACCAAGAGATAAAGTCATCTAGTTTCCAAAGCTGGACTTAAGGTTGTTATACTGGTCCAGATAAACCACTTCCAGAGGAGTTTTCTTTCCTTTTTTTTTTTTTTTTTTTTTNAACTCTGGAGATAGAAACTCCTGGCCATTATCTGCCTGGGGAAGATTCAAAGCAATAAAGACAGTGAAAGGCTTCATATTCAAGTAAGTGCAAAGGAAAGTCAGGCAAAACTATTCTAAAATTGTAAGTGGTACATATTAAAACAGTGATTTAGTGAGTAATCTTTTACCTAAAACTCTCAATCTCTCTGCTCCGACTACCACCTCGTTGTCATCTGCAGAAAACAGCAATTTTCCGGAGAGGGTTTTCACTTCGAATTTTTGGCTGTGTGCTTCCACTGCTTGGGGACCTAAAGAGAAGAAGAGATTTAGTATAAGCTTTGAGTGAAAACTGTAAGAAAATCACAGTGTAGCTCCATACATTTAATAACTCCATATGCCGAGATTACTGTAATAGCTCTGCGGATACAACCTGCATCTGACACAACAAGCAGGGACATCTGTGCTTTTCTGAGGCTGACCTCTCCAGAGAAAAGGGCACAGTTTTCTACCCAGCAACCCCTCAACTATTTCTATTTTTTTTTTTTTTTAATGCTTATGTATGTCATAAATTTGCCATTAGGCTTGGCATAGCTGGGAATTTTTTCCTAACGACAGAATCACGAATAGCAAGGTGTGTACCCAGGCATGCTTTGAGAGTATTGGTACTGTGAGAGGCATACAGACTTCCTGAGCACATTGTGCATGGACTGGTGCTGCAGTGTAAAAGATTCTTGGTTCTGTGCCCACTGAATATGACACTGATATCATGAACAGTCCAATTAAAACAACAACAGAAAAAAGCAACATCACATGAGCATCATGCTTTAAAGCTGCTGTTTAAGCTCGATCCCCAGAAGGGTACACTCAGGAAAGTGTTGAGGATTTCCCTCAGGGCACTGCAGAAGGATGAGCCATGAAGGGAACAGAACCATGTGCAGACTTAAACTAACAGAAGGGTCTCCCACAATTCTGAAAGTTTTTAGATAAATAAAACTTTTCCTCTTAGCTCTCATTTTAATTCCACAGCTTCTCCTGCAGGCTACTGTGCAGTGCAGTGCTGAAAAGCCTCTGGCAAAGCATTTTGTTGTAGAGCCTGATAAACATCAGCTGCCCAAATAGCAATTCTGTGCAGGTCTGAGGCTCAAACGCTGCAAACAGCAGACTGCTCTGTTACCTGACCTCTGCTAAACTTTGCACAAATCACCATCTTATGGCTCTGGCAGCCTAGTCTAAACCCCAGCCTCCCTGGAATGTGCTGCTACACAGAGTGGTGACCGGACTTTGCTTTACTCCTGCCACCTTCCTGACTAGTCACATTTCTCAAAAGTATTTTCTTACAGGCAGCTTCTAACTCCATCTGTACCCAGTGCTTGCCTGCACAGCTCATCTGTATTAGCATCAGGGCACACAAAGAGTCGTGTGTGAGATTTGGACTACAGAAAAGTGAGATCTCTGTACATTTAATTCTGCATAAATGCTTTAAGAATCTGCAGCCATTCTGAGAAAACAATGTACTTTTGAGTTTTGATTTATATTTTGCTAACTAACTGCCTCCCTACTCATCACTGCAGCACACGCTACACAGGACCAGGTCTTCACTCCACTCATTAAACAAAGCTGATCCAAACACAGAAGTGAGCTCAATGACCATACCAGGGATATCACTGACTGTGTCCTCCCAGTGTCTCCTGAAATGGAGACACTTACAGGATCCAAATACTCTCTTGTAAATCTATGCAGAACCAACAAACTAAACGAGTTATTTCTGAACATCAGAATCTGAGAGCTTGGGGTTGAATTTATTCCCTTCCTCCAGGCAATTTTCATGCATGCCGCTTAAATCATTGCTTACTGAAGCTGTATATTTAATTATTTAATACTGTAACTAGAGGCCAAAATGTTATTTAAGCAAACCAGACAACTCAGTCTTACATAGAAACAACATGTTTATGGATTACTGACTATGTCACACAGCAATACTTCTCCTAGTCCCCAGATAAATCTCAATAAATAAATATCTAACCTATACCAAATACGTAATATATTAGCATTTTATGTTCTTTCAACTCAAATTACACATGCACCCATTCAAATGCTGCTGTGCACTGGGGATTTATGAAACATCCATTTATCCATCAAACACATGAATGCTTGGGAACATCAGTGCTATTCATCTGGAGAAGGGCACAAAAAACTCTAAATTGCCAAGTGTCCGATCCCAGCAACAGTCAATCAGCAGAGTTCCCAAGATCTTAGGCAAGCTAGAAGAGTCTCAGGAAAATCCTGTGCCTGTTAGGATTGGGACCAATAAAAGGCAGCTGGTGATCGGGGTCTACTACAGCTCACCTGATCAAGGGGAGCCTGTTGGTGGGGCCTTCTTGCTTCAGCTGAGGGAGGCATCGCAGGCATGGGCTCTCATCCTCATGGGGGATTTCAACCACCCAGATATCTGCTGGGACAACAACACGGCAAGCTGGAAGCGATCCGGGAGGCTGCTGGAGTCCATCGACGATAAATTTCTGGTTCAGGTCTCGGACAGACCGACCGGAGGGGATGCGTTACTGGACCTAGTGCTCACCAATGTGGAGGAGATGGTCAAAGAGGTGAAGATTGGAGGCAGTCTGGGCTGCAGTGACCATGCCCTGGTGGAGTTTGTGATCCTGAGGAGGGTGGGCCTGGCAAGGAGTGGAGTCAGGACACTGAACTTCAGGAAAGAAAACTTCAGGCTGTTGGAGGAGTTGTTGGAAGACATCTCCTGGGAAACTGTCCTCAGGGACAAGGGATCGGAGCAGAGCTGGCAGCACTTTAAGAACATCTTTCTGAGAGCACAAGATCTCTCCATCCCTCAGAATAAAAAACCAGGCAGGGGAGGCAGGAAATCAGTGTGACTGAGCAAGGACCTGCTGGTCAAGTGGAGGGAAAAGAAGGCAAAGTATAGGCAGTGGAAGCAGGGATGGGTGGCCTGGGAGGATTACAGAGGTGCTGTCAGGGTATGTAGGAATGGGATCAGGAAGGCCAAGGTGCTGGTAGAATTAAGCTTGGCGAGGGAAGTAAAAACAAACAAGAGGGGATGTGGGGAGCAAAATCCTTCCCTATGTAAGAGCGGAGCAAGTCCGAGACCACCTGATGGGACTGAATGTCTACAAGTTTATGGGGCTGGATGGGACGCATCCCAGGGTCTTGAAGGAGTTGGCTGATGTGGTTGCCAAGCCGCTCTCCATCATATTTGAAAAGTGGTGGCTGTCAGGTGAGGTCCCCGCTGACTGGAAAAAGGCAAACATCACTCCCATTTTTAAGAAAGGGAGAAAGGAAGACCTGGGGAACTACAGGCTGGTGAGCCTGATGTCTATGCCTGGGAAGATCATGGAGCGGATCCTCCTGGAGGAGACGCTAAGGCACATGCGAGATGAGGAGGTGATCCGAGACAGCCAGCACGGTTTCACCAAGGGCAGGTCGTGCCTGACCAATCGGGTGGCCTTCTATGATGGAGTGATGGCATCGGTGGACCAAGGGAAGGCGACGGATGTCATCTACCTGGACTTGTGCAAGGCCTTTGACATGGTCCCACATCATAACCTTATCTCTAAACTGGAAAGATATGGATTTGATGCGTGAACTATTCACTGGATAAAGAACTGGCTGGAGGGTCGCAGCCAAAGGGTTGTAGTCAATGGCTCTACATCCAGGTGGAGGCCGGTCACGAGCGGTGTCCCCCAGGGGTCTGTCTTGGGACCGGTGCTCTTCAACATCTTTATCAACGACTCAGACTATGGGATCGAGTGCACCCTCAGCAAGTTTGCTGATGGCACCCAGCTGAGTGGTGCAGTTGATACCCCTGAAGGAAGGGATGGCATCCAGAGAGACCTGGACAGGCTGGAAGAGTGGGCCCACGAGGACCTGATGAGGTTCAACAAGGCCAAGTGCAAGGTGTTGCACTTGGGTCGGGGCAATCCCAGGTGTGTGTACAGACTGGGAGAAGAACTCCTTGAGAGCAGTCCTGCGGAGAAGGACTTGGGCGTTGTGATTGACGAAAAGCTGGCCATGAGCCGGCAGTGCGCTCTTGCAGCCAGGAAGGCCAATGGCATCCTGGGCTGCATCAAGAGAGGGGTGGCCAGCAGGGAGAGGGAGGTGATCGTCCCCCTCTACTCTGCCCTTGTGAGGCCTCACCTGGAGTGCTGTGTCCAGGCCTGGGGCCCCCAGTACAGAGGGGATGTGGAGCTGTTGGAGCGGGTCCAGAGGAGGGCCACCAAAATGATCAGAGGGCTGGAGCACCTCTCCTATGAGGAAAGGTTGAGGGAGTTGGGGTTGTTTAGCTTGGAAAAGAGGAGGCTCTGGGGAGACCTCACTGCAGCCTTCCAATACTTGGAAGGAGCTTACAGGCAGGAGGGGGACCGACTTTTCACACAGGTGGATAATGGTAGGACAAGGGGGAATGGGCTAAAACTGAAAGAGGGGAAGTTTAGGCTGGACATCAGGAAGAAATTCTTCACTGACAGGGTGGTGAGGCGCTGGCACAGGCTGCCCAGAGAAGCTGTGGCTGCCCCATCCCTGGCTGTGTTCAAGGCCAGGCTGGATGGGTTCCTGGGCAGTTTGATCTAGTGAGCTAGTGGCTGGCAGCCCTGTCCACAGCAGGAGGGCTGAAACTAGATGATCTGTGAGGTCTTTTCCTGTCCAAGCCATTCTATGTTTCTGTGATTCTCTGTTAGGACAGAAATGTCAGCCCGCATATGTTCTTTTTGACCCTGAAGTCGTACAGCTAACCTTTCTGTCTCTGGACTGGCTTTCAAATGAAAACGATGGTCTGCTTTGTTATCAGAAAGCACCAGCCAGCTGCCTCTCCAGGACTGCTTTCATGTCTCTACCTTTGTTTCTACAAAGTAGAGCGAAGTTTTCATTTGTTCTTCACAAATACACCTGGGTTCCCCTCTGGCGAGCTGTCTGAAGCCAGCACAGCATCCCACAACACACCTGCTTTCATCTCTTTGTAAAAACTCCACGCTGCCTTTCCCCTTCCTTACCTGTTACAAGGCGAGTGAGGACTTTAGTCTTCTCGTTGAGGATGTTCACTGTCACATTTCTGGCAGACTGGAAGTACAGTGGGTTGCCCTGGAATGAGACCATGAGAGCAAGCATGTGAGATGGGGACGAATGCAGGGCTGGGGGTGGGGTCAGGGTGCAGGCTGCCCTGCTCATGCCTTTGTGTCAACTTGTGCCTGTTCCATCAGATGTAACCTGGAATTGAAATAAGCTTATCCAGAAGTGGCATCAAAATTTGCCCAAAGACAGGCAAATTTCCTTTCCTGCAGCCTTCTACACTGCATCTAGGCATACTGGTTCCAGGGGTGTTTTCAGAGACCCCATAAATTTATGTTAGTTCCATATGCTGCATTAATTTTTATCATCCAAGCTAAAACCATAGTCCACACCTCTGGCTCAGAAAATGTTCTAGAGACTAGCCTTCTTTTAGGGATGGTCACGACTCTGATGCGTACTTTGTATGTACACTGCACAGACGTGAGTGAGCCGTGCACAGGGACTTGTGAATGAGAAAGCCTAGAAAAAAATAGTGCTTTGATCCCAAAGCACTTATGAACCATAGAGCACTTATGTTCCTCACCACCCAGACTGGGATACTGGCATGTGCTGCTTCAGACCAGACCTATCCCATCAGGTCTGGAGATGCACAAGACGTGAAGCCTTCCCCACTCCCTACTTGTCCACACAGATTTCTGCCTATTTTTCACTGTTGTGCTTTAAATATACTTCTGAGAAAGGAGCTAGAGCAGCTGTTCACATGCAGGAGCCACGCAGCTACCTGGCACCATCCAACTCAGGTATTTCTCCTGCAGAGTGAAGCCAAAGGAAACCCACAGTGAAAACCATCTGGCTCCTTCTGTGTGCAAATGCATCCAAGACACCTGAGGATCTGTGTTTTCTCCAGCCAGCCCCAGTCCACACAGCTGGATGTTCAGGGGCTATTAGCCACCTAAGGCACTAACACAGGGTGACCCCAACTTATATCAGTCAAAAGTCTAGTGTGTGAGGTGGAAAATCACCGCCAGTAGCTCTTCATAATGTCTAAAGCAGGCAGCTGAATAAACTCATTAATCAACTAAGCCAGGGGATTAGTAGAGGGGATGCAACAACACAAAAAACTGCAAGGAGGTAGAAATTTTATGTTCCTGCACTTCTTACACCAAATTCTCTTCCCAGTGTTTCAAAGTATTTCCATTAGGAATGAACATCCAGGATGGGGATGGAGGATTGTGTAGGTCAAACGTGTTCTCACTGCATCCTGAAATTATAAGGAATATACTTAATATTTGTATAGATGCTGTTTTTCTGGATCATTGCAAAATAACAAGGCTGTTTGCATACAAACCATAACAGGAGCACAGGAATGCACTTATTTGAGGCCTGTGATGCACCAGAGTTTCAAGTGATGGGTGAAGAGTCCTGACCAGGGAATTTAATCTGAACACCTCTAGAAATAGCAGTTTACTGCCATGTTTTCATTTTACATGTACAGGTGAAGGATATTTTTAAAAGCAGTTAGCTCTCTAGTCATTGATGAGACTATAACCGTTTGCACCATTTGACTTTTTTTATAGAGTTATGCATGTAGGCAGAGTGTTTTGGAAAGGCTGGGAAACCTTCTAGGCCAAAATAAGGTAGGAAAAACCATTCAAGCCCCAAAACTGGTTGACTTTGAAACTCTGTTACTGATCTGCATAACAGGAGATTCACTACATAAGTACTACAAGATAAGCCAAGTGACTGCTATGACAAGTGTAGCTGAAAAAATTGCTCCAAAGAAGACTTACAAGACAAGCTAAGAGCAGGCGTCCACCTACGAAAGATTTAAAATACATAATCAGACCCCAAAACGTTTATCCCAGCACAGTCATCTCATTCAGTACTTCAGAGCTCAGATTCATGCAGCTTTCAAAAAACTAAATTTCTCTAATGGAAGAGTTATGTTTTTATTGGTCTGCAGGGAAGGAACATTTCAAGCACTTACTGCAATGCCTGCTCTCATTTCCATAATTCTTCCATTAAGAAATGAAAAATATGACTCCCTTCTGCTGAAAATTCTGCAGATTTTGTGCCCACCATCTTCTGTTTACAAAGGTAAGAACATTGACATATTTTACACATTGAACGTTTAAAAAAATTTCCCCTGTTGCAAGTTCAGTGATAGTGCCAGCTTCCGTCAGTCACACACACACACAAATCAATAAAATAATTCATTCTTAAAATGGTTAGAAACCATAACTGAAAAGGGGAAACCTTTCACTTCTCTGAGTATTTCTTGTTATCATGACACAAAGTATTCTGATGCACTTGAGCAAATGGAAATCTAGATCAATATGGCATCATCACCACGATAACAGTAATTATGTGCAGTGAAGTAATATTCTCACAAACTTTATAGACCTAAAGATAGAATATTAGCATGTAATAAATAACCAAGTCTGACTGGTCTGACTGCAATTATAGCACTGCAAGTAGGAGACATGCCACGTTTCTGAATTATTATATGCTGCAATCCAGTTCAGAATCTTTCCAGATAAATATCAAAGAAATTAAACAGATGTTACTCTTGGACATGATGCAAAGAAAACTGAAGTTAAATTAAAACCGGATGTAGTATCCTTTTGGGTTCAGAAAAATAGAAATAAAAATCTTTTTTCTGTTTGTCTGCCAGTGTGTCTAAAAGAAGTTCCACCCAATTCTTCAGGAAAGCACATTTTAGATACAATAAATCTGATAGCTCGGATCACAGAATAATCCAACGTATTTCACTGCCTGCATGCTATCTGATGTGCTGAGAAATCTCCTTCTCTGTCACTTGCTCTTCTCTTCAAACACAAATGGTACAGCAAGGCTTCCCTGTACCTTCCTTTGGCACAAACACAGTCTGCTCTCTGTCCAGGTACTGGCACTGACGTGCTCTTTAGGCCTGGATTTCATTGTTGAAACTTTAATCTCTTAACAACGTCCATCTTTTAACTTTGGTGCTGTGGCGAGTTAAGAGTTATAACTCATGCCCATGTTAGCCACCCCACAGCACTGACTGAACCGCAGTCTCAGATTTAATTTCCTGTGTGACTTGCAAATTAAATTAGCAGTCACTCCTTTCTGACACTATTTTACATTGCTGTTCCCTTCAGTAGTCACTTTGATCATTTGGATGGAGAAATTGAGCAAGAGACTTCAATGGGAATAGGATATATATTTTTCCCTTCTGCTTGTTTTCCTGCTTACTTCTGTCGTATTTCAAGCATTCTCCTTGCAGGTTGCTGACAGACAATCCCTCCTGCACTGGGTTGCAGTTCCATTTCTGGGGACAGGTGAGGCTGGGATCTTCTGAGGACCCTTTAGGTTGGTTACTCATTTCCAGCCCACCACAAATCTACTACTTACCTCTGCAGAAAGTCCTACATAGTAAACACACCTCATTCTGCCTATTACTCCAACTCTTCATTAGCAGACCCAACAATAACGCAAATGTTTGTAGACAGAAGTTGCCACACCTATTCAATAGATTAAAATGTTGGACATACTCTGCAGAATAAAGGATCTGAGTAGTGCAAAAAATGTCGAAACAGTGTAACTTGCTTCTCCACTAAGCAGTGAGGTATCCAGTAAAACACAGAATACTGCAGAAGATATCGACTGATTGTTTGCTAGGCTAAACACATGGCAAAACAAGCCCTAACAGCTTGCTAGGTGTTTTTCTCTGGCTCACTCTGGAATAGATGCTAAAAAAGCACAGATCAGAGACCAAAACAGAAAAGGCACTTTGATTGACAACCCTAATTTGCAGCTGAAGCAATCCCAACTAGTGCTGTCTTTAAGGAAATTCAATAACAGATGTTTTAGGGAGTTATTAAAAATATGTTGAAATGCCTTGAAATTTTAGCAGACAATTGTAAAGTAATGCATCACAGTCAGCGTCTTTGTATTTTGGATAGTTAAAAGCAGTAGATTTGGTTTGATCTTACAGATTCAAAGAGTCTGCACAGTAGTTGCACATGAAGATTGTGGAAATAATAAAAATGTTGAATATCATGTTGTCTTGAGAAAAATAATAAGAAAATTTTAAATATTAAAGCTTAATCCAACTTGGAAGGGAACAGACTGGAGAAGCCACTCAGAGCTCCATTTTCCTGCTCAACTGCACCTCTCACTGACATTCAGAAAAAAAACACTGCTGTCTACATTTCTGGACTGTCAGAGGATAAAAGCTCGTTTTCTGGAGAGCAAGCAGGCAGCCCACAACAAGAGCAAAAACACTTCTTCACCTGGCTGAAAGCCACAGACAGCCCATCCACTTCCCTGTACACTTGAGTGCTGTTTCAAAGAGCTGCTGATAGAGAGGAAGTATTTGTAGGGGCTATAACAAATACACTGCTTTCATGAATTACAAATAGTCCTACTGTTACAGCTCCACGCAATAATAGTACTAAGAACAGTTCTAACAGCAGTTAGTACTATTGCTCACCCTTTTGCATTTTGTTTCCATTGGTAGGGACAACACATCACCACCCGCAGGGAGAAGAGGTTGAGTCTTGAGGAGAAAAAAACTCTGTTGGTGATGGTGCAGGCAAGGAGCAGCTGCCATGCAGTGCCTTGTGGACACTGAGTTAAACTATTTGCAGATACACCATCCTCTGCACAAAGCCTGGGACCGGCAGCAATATAAAGCGTTTCAAATTTATAACTGATTTTGGGACAGAAAGCAACATGCTGTTAGAAATCCCCAGCTCTCGGTTCATTGCAAATCTCTTTTCCTGGATGTTTGGGGTATGAGGCAACATTTTACAGTTTTGTCTGTTTTGGAGTAGCAGGTAGTCAATGCCTGTACATGGAGGCAAAAAGCAATCATTTCAGGGTACAAGATGTCCTTCACTAAGAAAGGGAAGCACCAGTCCAACTCTCTCCACATGACATGAAATGCAGTTTCCTAACCACAAAGACGTCCAGAACATGCTGTGAGAACAGATTAAACAAAGCAGCCCTGGAGCTCCTCCCAAGCGTGCACTGCATTCCCCGAGTGCTGCTTGGGAGAGTGCCTTGGAAAGCTCAGTGTTGTCTGCATAAAACAGAGAGTGGAGAGGAAACAATCAGGTAAAAAAACCTTCAGAATTCATAACAGATGCTGCAGATCAAGCAGCTGGCACTGCCATGAATCACAGCAAACCTCCCCAGAACACTGCACAGATATCGTGCATCTCCTGAGAAACAGACACAGAACACTGGGTATCACCCAGTTTTGTGAAGAAACCCAACTTGGGAGTATCCAGTGAACCCCTAAGATACCTCTTGGAAGCAGCCTGGCTTTCATCTGCCTCAGGAGAAACCCTGGACGTCAGGCCAAACCTGCAAGCCAGGCACCACTGTTTCTATTTAAGTTGACGTACAAAAGAAAACCAATAGATCCTCCTCCTGCTGCTGATACAGCTCCCCACAATAAGAGCAGAATTTGCCCAGGAGTCTTCTGGCACAAAAATTTAAGTCATGTTGCCAAATCCCTAGGTGCTAGATTGAAAACATCCTTTAATATTATTTGGACATACTTTTTGTTGTTTAATCACTGAATCTCTTCTGATCTTGACTTTGTCCTTCAAACGGCTGAATATAATGTTCATGTCGCTAAATCCTTTTTTTAGTAAAACTTCTGATTTGACAGTGTAAGCTTTTTGTAACAGAATGAAAGCAAACTGTG
>VXAV01000115.1:72408-89079 GCA_013399715.1 Alectura lathami
TTTTTTTTTATTATTATTTTTTATTTTTTATTTTTATTTTTTCCCCCAAGTTGTTGCAGGCACACAGTCTGTGTGACAGGTTTGAAGCAGCTATAAAATGATTGATGAAAAACATATTTTGGCCTTATAGTGGGAATATTTATTATAGAAATACACTGAGTTAACTCTGCAGGGGCATGTTTACGGAAACAGGACACAAAGAATGTCTGGGCCCATGACTGTGCCTCTGACAGAAAAGTAATTTCATCTTTTTCAATTATGATGCAAGGTTATTGGGTTGCATACACATTTGCACAGATTTTATCTAACGACTTTGTTTATGAAATCAATACTTTACTTTAAGAAGGATGTTCTTTCAGCCTGCACGACTAGGCTGAGACTTCCCAAAGGAATAAATACAGAGGACCAAACCACGACCTGCAGTGTAGCAACAGTCTGTGTGTGAGTTACTGTCAGACAGGAACTGTCATGGGGAGGAAGAACTGTAAACCTCCGCCCCAGGAGAGGCAGAACGTTTGTTGAACAGGCAGGGCAGTACTACATTCAAAGAGAGAAAATGGCAAATACAGCTAACTGAGCATGTGACATGACATTGAATTGATTTGGAGGAAAGATGCTAAATCCTGCTGAACATCACTACACAGAGCACGTGCACCTACAGAGATAACATGACAGCAAATGTCTGACCAGTGGGATGTTGCATGAGCAGTAACAAGGTGCTCTGTGGTGAAATTTGATTGCATCATGCACCTGCCATTCAAGAGACACTTTTGAGTATCTACTTCAGGGTTAAGAGAGCAGACGAACGTGGGGTAGTGCTCATGAGCAAAAATACATCCCTAAACATCACTGGGGGCCCAGGGAGTGGTACTTCAATAGATGTTAAGGTTGCATAAAGAGCAGCAGATGCTTTTTTCATGCCTGGAAGAAAACCGGATGGTTGTTTGGGGAAATGGTTAATAATGGCAAAAGCAGCCAGAGAGATTAGGATGTGTGAAGGTAAAATAGAGCACAGAGAGATATATAAAAGCCCAGGACCCAGGATTACTCTTTGGGCAATCAGCAGGGTGGCAGAAGACGTTTGCCTCCCGCTGTTTTTATTCCTGAAGTTCGTTCAAAACTCTGGAAGAACAAAGTGGATCAGTGAAGGTATTAGATCACTGGCTCCCACCAGGAATAGGTGTAGGAAGGGTCCCGTCTGCCTGTGCCTGTTTCTCCTACTTGAGCTAAGCTACATTTCCTAGAATGTTGCATGATAGATAATATTGCAGAGAAAAACAGAAAGCCTGCTGCTCTCCCAACTGTGTACAACGTCAGGGTTCATCATTTATAAATAACTGTTCGAAAGTCAGTTTGCAGTAGTAGCCCAGGATTTCAGGAAAGTAGCAGCAATACAGGTAGAATATTTTGATTTGAAGCAAGAGTTAACATGAAATAAAAGGTGCTCCTCAAGCCAGCAGCATTGACAATATGCATGCCATTGCCCTGTACAGCCTTTACCTTATTTAAATAGTGAAGGATGTTCTACAAAAACCTGGAAGGGAAGGCTCTGAACTCTAAGCCGTAGGAAGCATAAGAGGAAATGAGTTCAGGTTCATCCCATCTACCCACTGAATTACAGCCACGGCTCTCTGGAAACCAGGTCACCAAACCAGCTCAGGCTGATCACTTCCTCTTGAGCTTTTACAACAATTAGTGTGAGTTTTGGTTATGGATTTTTTGGCCATTCCCTGTGTGACTTCACCTTGTGTGTACAACACATCAGTGTATCTACTTAGAGCAAAACACCATTTGCTCTAAGGCAATGAACATCTATGTCCACTTTGTACTCCCAATCTGCAAAACATACATAGAAAAATAATAATTTTAAGAAACATTTTTTTTTTTACACCTCAGGATCAGCCTAATTAAAAGAAAGACAACATTGTTTGGCTAAAGAACTGTAAGCCTTACTGGACAGATAAGCTCGTTCTGTCAGAGAAACAACCTTTCTCCTTCCCTCAATCAACTCAATTGTCTGTAATCTTATTTATTTCTCTGCTTCTAAATATTGATGTCTTACAAAGCTTCTCATTAGAAAAACACTTCTTACTCTTCAGCTGTACTGCCTTGGGCTGCAGCACTGTCAGATCTCATCCAAGAGGAAGGTTCAGCTTGTATTTGTTCTTGAAAAAGACGACTTTGCAGGCACTGTGAAGAGTGATACGGATGATTCGTTGAACAGCATGCTTCTCTCTAAATCAGTTGCCACCCATTCATGGTGCCACGGGCACTTTTTTTGCAGCTGCTGTTGGTTTTTTAGCACAGAAGTAGAACTCAGGCATTAACCACTTTTATTCACTATATGCCCCATGACAAATCCATCACCTGTCTAAATCAAAATAGAGACAATGTGATGGAATATTGTTTTGCTCGAGGAGAAAAAGAACTAGAAGTATGATATTGAGCTGTAGCTGGAAAGAAAAAGACAAAAGCTTAGGTCATATAAACCACTTTCTTGGCATATTTTTAGACTACAGATTAAGAATACAGAAAATTGCCCAGCATTGATACTGTGCAGCAAGTCTTGGTTTGCATTGACTCATCATTTCCATAAACAGATTTACAAATCCAATTCTGCATTGCATGATTTGAAACAAACTTTAAACAAAACCTTCTCTTGTACAAAAACAAAGAACTTTCCCAAGGAAGACATCCTTAAATGACTGTGGTTTCCATGCCAGCGCCCCACCCAATAGTCAATGTTTTGAGGGGGAAAGCTGCTCTGTTCCATTCGGTCCCTTCCAGAACTGCTCATCAACCATTGCTAGTACGCTCTTCACCTGCTCTCATAGTTCCAATAGGAAAAGAAACACAAAGCTGCATGACTCCTAACCACAAAGGAGATTGTTTATCTTCAGCTTTTATTTGAAAATATCTGCCAGCTCTTACACTTCAGGCATGTTACCCATTAAAACGAGCATGCACATGGACACAAGACTCCTCACACAACTCCTCAGCTCCTGTAGGAGCAAACGAGCAAGCCACTTTGCTCACCCACACCCCTATCTCCTGTCCCACTCTCTACGTACAGACACAACAAAACACTTTGGGAAGGGCTCTCTTCTAGTTTGCACAGAGACCAGCAGGATGGACTCCTGCCAGCAGCTTCACTCTGTCACATACATATAGTGTATGTAGAAATTGTAGGGTATAATTCAGGAAAGAACTCATTATACACTTAACCTCATGCATGTGAATATCTTTACCAACTTCAACAAAGTAACTTGTGTCTGTAAATAACACACATAATTAAATATCTGGTTGGACTGAAGACTAAATCAGTAATTCACAGACACATCAGAATGCCCATCTCCGTGACTGGATTTACAGCCACTTCCATCGCACACATGCATAGCATCCTGCACTCCAACACCATGCCACTAACACCAGCATGGGGTTGTCCCTTCCTGAAAGATGCTGGTGTACAGGGGAGCAGACAGTCAGACCCAGTGTCAGACAAATAAAAATCAAAATTAGAGATGTTCCAGCCAGGGAGATGTTAACAGCCAAAGGAGTCTCGCTTTTACTTTTAAAAGAAGCAAGGCAGTTTTCCCAAGAGCCTCAACAAATTTGCCCGAAAAGAACATGAGTAAATTCGGAGTTGTTCTTGTTTTAATCTGAGTTCCTTCTCCAAATCCAACATCTGTCATCTAGAAGCAGAACAATCAGAGAAACTCTTACTACTGGCAAAGCAGATTGTAAATGAAACCTGGAAGGTCTGATTTTCCTGTCCTGTTGCAAATCAAAGAGCAGCCAAACTGAGCTGCCTGTAAAACCAGTTATGGGCGCCTGCACTTGCTAATGACAGCACAGCTTGTCTTGTCAAGTAACACTTGCCTTATGAAATACATAACTTTGCTTCTGAAACAGTTTTGATCAGCAGAAGAATTGCAGAAGTGTTTGCTGTCCTGTGGTAAGAGTACATGAAGCTCTGCTATTGAGGCTTCCTGGAAACATCAGAAAAAAACATTCTGTTTCTTAATAATTGGATCTCACTATTTGCCTTCTAGTGCTTCCTGAGTCTTTTTGTCTCTGTCTTCTATCCATACTGTACCAAGTTTTACTCCTTTTTGATTTTTTTGGTATTAGGAAGTTATTTATGTACTTCAGCATTTCCAAAGCAGCCAAGATCCTGATTGTCAGCAGCGAAGTCTAGAAACAGTAAATCCTTTCACTCAAAGCTTTTGCCCTTGAGAGAGAGAAGTGCAGCAGTACACACCCTCACGCTTTTCCCCGAGCAGTTTCAGGCACTTTGGAAGGCTGACTTCCTTCTGGTCTACAGCTTATGAAGATGAAATTCGGATCAAGTTTTAGGCTGAAAATTCAAGACAACTCTACAAACGCCTTCAATCCAATGTGATGGTTCAGGTCAGCTGTAGTCAAATATCTACATAGTTTCTCTGTTAACAGCAATGCCTGTCTGGCAATAACAGTAAGCAACAGAAAACCCATAATCAGTAGGTGAGATTGATGCATCCCACACTCGTGAAATCCCAAGTAAACTCCCAGTTTCTTTTTCTTTTAAAACATAAAATTAAACATAGAAAAATAAGGAAGATGTTCAGTACCTACAGGTATACATGCCTGTAGGAATACTGAGAGGCCATAATAATTAAGACAAATGAGCTTCACAGGTAGTTCACAGAGGTAGTATGCAGATTGGAGATGCCAAACCTAAGCTGAAATAACAGCCACTAGGACTGTTGTGCATGTTCAAGAATGAAAAGTAACTACCTGCCAAATTCTTTCAGCTAGGCCATTTTTTCTTTCAACTTTAAAATCAATAATTCCATGTGTTTTCTTTTTCCTTTTGGGGGAATGAACTAAATCAAATGTTTATTATCTTCTAGGTTCTAGTGCCTGCACTCCTGTCTCAAGGATCACCACTCAGCTAAAAACAGAATATTAGCTGATTGGCAACATTTCTGTAGAAATATAGCCCCACCACACAATTCAGTCCTGCAGTCATACTCTTCAGAGTTGAAATGCAAGCAGATTCTGGGATCATGGTAAAAATGCAACGCAAAAGCTTAGAGACCACAAAGCATCCAGCCTTAACCTAGCAGCTCACTTTGAGCTGTGGTGCACATCGCTTGTTTTTATGATTGCACAGTTCAGCTGAAAATGTTTGAAATGAAAAGGGGCAGGGAATCAGATCAGAACAGCAAAACAAACATGATCTGAAAAGCTCCCCTCTCTTCACAAAACCAACTCAAGCATAGAAATTTCACCTGTCAATGGAAAAATTCAACCAAAGTCAAAGATCATTTGGGAAATTCTTGCTCTACGTGTTTGGCTTTGGGGCTGTCTAACTACCCTGCATCAGCTCCATGCCCAAACTTCCTACCTAGAAGGCGAGTGCTTATCCAGCTTGTGGGTTTGGGTACTTCTGCAAGGACCATATTGGGTGCTCTGGACACAAAATCTCCACTGATGCTAGGATAAGAAAGTACAAAAGCATTGTGCCCAGAGCCAGTTTAGAGGTGTGCCCATGATGAAAATATAGACAAAAGCTGAGGTAGGTAGCCCACTTGGCACAGCTGATTGACTTTAATAGGTGTTGATTACACTGCTCATATTGCATGAAATTAAAAAGCTTACAAATGTTATGAGCCATTACCCTTCCATTTAAAAGAGCTTATGACATGTTAGAAACATTTAATGAAATACTTTTCAAAATGCCATGGGCAGACTCCACGAGATTTTTGCTTTGAAATGTAAGTGGTAGAGTTATTTCAAAAAAGTTTGTTTACTTCAGAGCTTCCTTTCTCTCTGTTCTTTGGGCTACTCAAGCACATTTGGCAGCTGGTGGGATACTTCAGCTGCCTGTCGTGCTCTCAGTGTGTAGCACGTAACACCAGCTCGTTAGACAAGCAACGGGGAACACAAAAAGCAAGATTTAATTCTGGCGTGATTTGAAGTACTCCTGAAGCCAGCCTACAAAATTTCCTTCAAAAATCAAAGTGAAGAAACTTCTGGCCAATATTGCTATGAAGCTAGAGGGAACTGTTTTCACAGTTGCTGTAAAATTTTCTTAAACTTCCACCTTTTTAGCACACTGGAAATATCACAGAGCTGCTAACTGCCCCCCGAGCTCTGGGGCAACCAAAGTTCAATTTGAAGTAGGATCTCTGGATTTTATTCCTTGAGAATGAAATTAAGAGGAGAGCATATCAGGTGTAGAAATCCCACTGGATGCTCAGAGCCTACTGCCATACAGAGACCTGAATCTGCTTGTGATGGTGATGACGAAAGTGTCTGTGCATCAGGTGAGGGTGCTCCTGCCAAAGCACTGCCTTTTCCAACTAGCTCAGCTGCTCCTGCTTATTTTTACTGCTAGGCCCCTGAGTACACACTCTCCTCTCTGCTGGTGGGCAAGCAAAACTCCTGCTGCTGACACAGAGAGCGGCATTTATACCACAATCACACAGGCACACCTTCTAATGACAAGGTATTTGGAGCGGTGCCACAGCTGATGCTTAGCAAACTCTGTAGGGAGAATATGAGATGGCCAAGCAGGGCTGCTGAAGCTTCCTTTTGTTGGCTGTGCCATCAGTAGCAATGCCTTTTTCTTTTTTTTTTTTTTTTTTTTTTTTTTTTTAATTACGAGGGCTTTTAAACAATGTTTTAACATCTGCTGCCAAAAATCAACTGAGAGAAGAAAAAACCTTTGAGGATGTAATTAAAAGAAGTATCATGCTTCAGAAGCTGACCTTGGATAGTGAGAGTTTTGTCTACCTGAGACAGTGCCTTCATCTGTGAAGCCACTGCAGCAGCTGAGCTGCTCCAGGGAAAAATGCCAGGGGACCAACAACTCTGTGAGTTTGTTCATATAGTGATGTGCATAGATTCTTCTCTTCTCTGAGGGTCTGGTCACTGGAACAGCAAATGCCAAGAGGATTGATGCCAAGGAGGCAACGGGAGTGCGCAGGGACTGCTAAGTGACAGTGGCGTGGTGAGACAAACTTCATCTCCACCCTGTGATGGTTTCAGCGAGAGTGCTGAAATCCTTACGCATTCTGCTAGTCCACATCATCAGGAACTAATTCAATACCCTCTTATTGCTCTGTAAAATCTAACGAAGGAGAAAAAAGGAACATTTTTTCACCTTCCTCAAAAAAATAGCAGCCTGCTTTCACGTTATCTATCTGAGCCTTTACTGAAAGCTAGATTTCTACCACACAGTTTGAGCTTTGTACAAGGTTGCAATTATCTTGCCATCTGCACTGCCTTACCTCATGGGTGAAAGTTGCTCTTTAATCCAAATTAATATGTTATACTCTTTATAAATACGTATTTATTGCTGTGAGGCAGGTTTGCCCCCACAGAGGGCACATGTCATTATATAATCCAAATACATGGTTTATTGTTTTTCAATGTGTATTTTTAGCTTTGGGCAGGTAGGCCTGCAGAGCAAATAATACAAAAGAATACCTGCATTCAAGAACTGCTTCTGTGCTTTAAAATTATACCATTCTTCTTCCAGATTTGAACATAGTGAGACAAGAACACTGGCTAAATAATTATTTATCAGTCTTAAAAGCTTCCTTCAAAATTCCTGTCATTCAAATACTGGCTGGGAAAATGAAAAGTACAGACAAACATATTTTATGCACTTGCTAGTCTAGCTTTTATGCTGATGAGAACTTAGTAAACACCAGTAAAGGGAATAGCAGTTATCAGCCCTATAATTCACAACTGTGAAATTTTTAGGCCAAACAGATGCCCTTGTAGAATCACAGCCAAGTGTTATGACAGGCCAGACCTCCCACGGCAGTCACAAGATATTTCCTCCGGCTTCAGAGATGAGACCAGGCTTGCTTCAATGCTCCAAGCAAGCACTCGGTTCTCAGTGCACGCTCACTGCCCTATCCCAAGGTGCTTCCCACAGCGAGCATGATTGGGACTTTGGCATCACCCAAAGAAAGGAGAATATTAAAAGACACTGTACTTTGCCTCAGGCTTTTTTCTTTGATGTAAGGGATTCTTTTTTGAAAAAATTTTTTTTTTTTCCCCCCCGATTGATTAAAAATAATGGGAAGGAGAACTTCAAAACAGAACTAGGAGATCTCTTTTATAAGAGCTTTAAAATTGACTCAAAATCTATTAAGTGGATTTTGCTCATTTATACCTGGCAAACAACAGAATAGCTCTGAGCTCCCCCAGGGCAGCAGAGGGCAGACAGGAATGTCTGTGCCCATCCAAGCTCTGGCTCCCTGCCCCACACATTGCTACAGGAGTCTGCAAAGAGCTGAAGGGGCAGGACCCCAGCAAGCTTTATACTGCAAAAGATTCTGATCAGGCAAATCCATACCCTGCTTGAGAGTGATCATGTTGTCTTTAAAAGGATACAGGCTAAGAAAATATAAGCCTAGGTGTAAACATTTGCAAACAGAGGTTTATTTTTTCTCTCTGTGCACTTGAAAGGAACATTCAAAGGGCAAAACCATCCTAATCCTATCATGGCAATGTCTTTCTCTGCTTCCTAAAGCTGAGATTATCATCTCATTGGCTGTCAGAGAGTTCTTGAGGAAGAAATTCACTTGATTTTACTGAATAATCTCAGCATATGATTTTACGTCTGTTGTTACTGGAATGGAAAATGCACACAGCCTTCTCTCTGCCTTGCCCCTTTAAAATTACTTACAGACCTGAAAGTGGCAAGCTTCAAAACAACACAATTGTGCTAAAAAAGGGTAATTCTGTGCTTACAGTAAGTTTCAAGGAATCTACTATTTAGCAGCTCTTCTGAGCAGAGGCAGGAAAAATTCTATTTTTAAATTTCAATTCAAATTAAGGCAAAGAAGACTGCAGACAACAACACTGTTGCCAATGCTTTCCAGCACATAAAATTAACAATTTGTGCTGCTACGTGCAACTTTCAGTCAAAGTTTGTCTGATTTATAAGCAAGCAGATGGTTCACACGATAGTCCACAATAAATTACAACAGTTAGAAAGACAGCTACGTTTTGAGATTGACAGTGCAGCTGAGCTACAGATGGGTTTATAGATGACCTGTCCAATTTTTAATAATCTCCATAATTTATGTGCAAGTAAAGAAGTGCAAGGATTCCTAATGCACCTTCTTGACTAAGTACAAATCACTTTTATTTACGCAGGCAATACTTCATGGTCCAGTTAACTTCCTAATTAAAGACAGCAAGATGCTCATGTTCCATGCAAGTGGCATGGAAAACACTGTTTAGTTTACAATACGTTCAGCTGGGAGTTTAAGATGCTCTGATCACTCCTGGAGAAGTGAACGCATCCATCTCATTTCTTTAAAACAAGACTACAAGGGTGCAAACACTGCTACCACCGCTTGCTCTTTGTTACTCTGCAGATAAACCTTAGGCTCACGCAGTAACAAGATTATGTTTATTTGCAAGCTCTCAGGCTTACAGATAGGGTCCTAATCCAGGAGGCACTACAAACCAAATGTTACTGAGCCGGGACTTGGGAAACAACAGGAACAGAGAGTCTTGTTACATTAAGAAAGAAGTATCTGGGGGGTCATTCCTGAACACACGAGGGAAAAGGTGAGTGAACCTGGAAGGTCATTGCTGAGCTAGGAGGCAGTAGTCACAAATTACAGGGGCCCCTTCATCTACCATACAGAACAATACCAAAGCTGTTATTATTTTTCTGAAAAGCTACTGTGAATAACCAGTGTCTGCAAGTCTTTCAACCTTTAAATAAAATGATTATCTATCACTGTACATAACTCTTACATTGTTTAATTAAGAATATGAAAAAAACTATATGTCAGCTTATTTCTTGGATACTTTTCACTGTACTGTGATATGTCATATTGTTTCTGTTATACTGTGCACGTTTACACCACATTATGCATTTCTGAAAATCCAGAGAAGATTACTATGGAATTAGTATGGATATTCATCTGTACTAGTGAGTGCTGAGTTGGGTACTTTATATAAGCAATTCTCATCAAGCTCAGGAACTGCTTTAATGCTTCCTTCCAGCAAAATACTGGGTCATACTACTGTGAGTTAAACAAATATAGCTTCAGTTGCTTAATAATATTTTTAAATAATCTGTGTCATTCCTTGAACGCAACCCTTTGATTTGCTTACAAGAGGCCAAACTCACAGATAACGCAAGAAAGGATAAGTTGATTGAAACTGATAGGATTTTCCTGTTGCCCCCAGTCCATTAATAATTCAGTATTATTATGAGCAACCTGAAAGCCAGCACAGGCTATTCCTGTTTAACCCCACAAAGAAGTCAGAGAAACTGTACACGTGGTTTATGCAACGGAAAAGTTAACACAGTCTGCAGGATTCATCTACTAAAGTCAGCAGAGAGGCTCTAACTTGCTCGGCTGTGGATCAGATTTTTCTAGCTTGCAACAAGACCCATCACTGGGTAAAATCAAAACGAAGGCTAATCCTGGAGGATGGATAGAGCAAGGAACACAAGGAACACACACAGAGGCCTTACCTTGTATTTGTTATTCCTTTCATTCATTAAACTGTCAATGATGAGGAAACTAGTTTCATAACCTCAAGAAGGAGACACCTTTCGTCCCCCCACCTTACTAAAATGTAACTCGATATAATGGTATGTATACAGTAAACTTTCAGTAGCAAGAAGGTGTTCTCGGTGCCCTCAGTAACCAAGTACTATTTTCAGCATTCTAACTGAAGGAAAAGAAATGTAAGTAGCAATTCTTCAGTCTATTTATCAAACTGAGTGCTGCACCGTTTCCACATACTTTACATTTCAAAGTGTATGACACACAAGGTCTTATGGTCCTCTTTTCATTCAGGAATGAAAACATTTATAGATATGAACGTTTTCTCATTAACTTTTCTTCCTAAATGATTATGCTTGTTGAAATCAATTCCTAGCCATCGTACGGAGGTTACAACCTTCAATAATTAAATTGGATATTGTATTGGATGTTATGTTGATTATGCTTCAGGTTCCAATTTCTACAAGACCACTGAAATGCTGAGATAAAAGGCTGTTAACTTTATTTAATTAGCTATCTGCCATTGTTATCAAAATGGAAGGCTGGTATCTGACTCAAATTAACACTTCAGATTGGGAAACAAGATAGATGACATCTTCTTAGAAGGATCCTGGAAACGGTGTGTAATCTTTTTAGTTATTTTACAGCTGCTCAGGACAAACAGGATTGCATTAGAAATAACAAAAGGCATCAACAGTCAATGAAATGCTACCATGAAGATGCTATTTCAATCACACTTGGATTCTTTCTCATTTTCAGTTGTTAATATCCCTGCCACCTTTGTCAAGCTGTTTCACCTAGCAGTGTTGAATTTTAAAGGTATTTAATTTTAAAACACAACATGAAACAGGATGGACACATAGTTTGGGTTTATTGTGCCAGCTCACATCCTTCTGCCAAGGCAAAAGCTGTCTGCAGAAAAGGATCAACTAGGTTAAATGCGAGCGGGATTTCACAACTGCCTGCTATCCCTGTACTTCAGAAATATTAGGTTTTCCAGCTGGGAATTGCTTATGATTTATCCTAAAGGGAGACACACAGACAATGCGAAATCTCGGAGGTCCTTGGAGAATTTTAACTGTAGCTTATAAAACTAAACCTACATCTATCAACCTTGCAGCTGCCCAGAGTATATTGTATCTTGACGAACTACACAAGGGACACCCACTGTGTCTCTCCCCAAATTACATTTGTTTAGAGTGGCCAAAGTAATGTATCCAGTAACCATGTCACCCTACCACTTCAAGGTTTCTTACAGTTGAGACTACAAGATGTGATTATTCCTCTCCCAACAACTTACTGGTCTTGACCGAATTTCTTTGGCGTAGAGGGGTTTCAAGAATTCTGAGTCTCCTTCCAGCTTTAGACCCTTATCCGTGATTCTCAGGTTCCCCATTCCATCCTAAAACACATACAAAAAGAAACAACCCCATTAGTTACCATTACTAAATTCATCAGGCTGCCAAATAGCTGATTTCTGTTTCCCGTAGGGGAGAACATGCAAAACACTGGGAGGCACTAGAGAATGCAATTACTCATGTTATCCTTTTAGCTCTGTTTCTATGAAAAAAAAGAAATCCAATCAGAGCAATCTGCAATGCCCGCTAGTAAACCATTTGCACAGATAAAAGATGTTCTTTTAAGCTAGTCATCTCTGCTCAAAGAGACACAGTGATGCTCTGCGTTAACAGGAAACTGTTCACTGGAATATTCACTGTGTGGCTGTATATTAATCTCACTTCTCATTCATGACAAATCCATATAAAGAATATGTGATTAATTGTACTGAGCTCCATATAGAGAATATATGATTAATTCCACCGAACCGACAAAGTTTTGGTTATGTAGGAGCACTGCAATAAAACATGGTGTGGAAGCTGAGCCCCCATATTTGGGGAAATCTCTGCAAAACATGGACTCTTCGGTGTGGTTTCCTTAGGGCTTTTGACAAAAAGATGTGGAAAATTGTTGATTAGTTTAAAGTCTCACAGGCTTTCTTGTGCTTTCAATACCGTGCAGAGACTACACATCTCTATCAAAACACACATTTCTGTGAATAAGTGATCTGCGAGAAGAAACTATACAACAGGCATATTTTTCTAATGGACTGCTTTCCTGTCATGGGCAAAATCCTGGCTTTTCTTTCCCCAGATGACCAGCTTGGGATTCGAACCTTCACTCTGTTCCTTGCACAGCCTGAGCATATCCCAGCAGCCTGAACTTCCACATCCAAATATTTGGGTCTCCTGAGTCACACTCCTGACTTTCAAATAACTATTGCAAAGTTCCAGTAGTTAGGCCTTAAGTGACTGATGTAAAAGGCATCTTTCTCCTCTCCCACTTAGATTTCTCAGCTCTCTCCCCAGCTCTGCACCGTGCCAAGCTCCCAAAGTGCCCACTGCTCCCCGCACTGCGATGGGAGAAATCTTCTTGACAAGCAGTCAACATGAAGAGTTGGCTGCAGGCGTCCAGCAGATGACTGTAAATAGTCCATTTTCTAAAGAAATTGTTTGGTTATGTGTGTCCAAGATGTAATGAAACATCTGACAAACCATAATAGCAAACAAAATATATGTCAAAATTTTGTATCAGTTTTTCTTACAGTTTTTATTCAATAAGACAGGTATATGGATACATCTGGACAGAGCAGAATTGGGCCAAACTAAAAATATTTCACTTTTTTAGCTTGTGAGAGAAGGTCACAACTTTTAATGAGATGTGGGATTTAGAATCATTTAGGCTATAATTGTTTACAAACGTGCATGTGTATGTTTAAGAAACACAATATGAGTGAGGGAACTGCAAAATTGCAAAGACAGATATATAAACAAAAGCACTTCAAATGCAAGGGATAGGGATGGGATGGGATGGGGTAGGATAGGATAGGATAGGATAGGATAGGATAGGATAGGATAGGATAGAACAGAACTGTTGGAGCCCACAAAGATCACCAAGTCCAACTGCCTGACTACTTCGGGACTACACAGAAGTTAAAGCACATTATTAAGGATATTATTCAAGCGCCTCTTGAACACTGACAGGCATCAGGCATCAACTACCCCAGGAGGAAGCCTGTTCCTGTGTTTGACCATCCTCACTGTGAAGAAAATTTCCCTAATGCGCAGTCTGAGCCTCCCTGGCACAGTGTTGTTCTATTCCCATGTGTCTTGTCATTGGTTCCCAGGAAGCACAGCCTGGCACCTCCCTCTGTTCTTCCCCTCCCCAGGGAGTTGCGGAGAGCAATGAGGTCAGCATGTGAATCCTGCATGCTTTCTAATCCAGCTGCAAGAAATAAAACACATCTGCCTGCTTCCTCCTCCTGCTGCGGGTGCCCCTCCAGGTCTTTGAGAAGAATCACTGCCACTAAAAGTGAGTGGCTATCCCACACAGATTTCCATGAACTATTGCCAAATGATGTGAATTAGGGGAGGTACAAATTTAAGACACAGCTCAGCTCAGCGGGGATTCTGGTCACTTGTCTGGGGCTCCCCTGTTGCAGGACGTATCACTCCCAGGGTGCTCCCTGCCAAGCAAAGATCACTTTTGCCACAGCGTGATGCCTCATGAAAAGGCAGGCTCAGGAGTGCAGCTGATGGACTGACTGCTGTCATATCATTTCAAAACGAAAGCTCTAAGTGAACTTTAAATAGAGACATATGCTGAAAATGCTATTGATTTCTGAAGGGAGGGGGATGAGAGATGGGTCATAAAGTGCCACTTGCTACATTCCCTGTCCCAGCTGCAGAATACTGGCTTATGAATTCTGGGTTGATGGTGGCACAGAAGGGGGTTCATTTATCTCAAGCAAAAGTATGAAGGAAAATGAGTGAAAAATGATTATGTGCTAAAGAGCCAAGATTAAATTTTGATAGTGGTATGCTTTGTGATTTGAGTGAGCAGAAATTATTACAGCAATCTGCAGACCCTCGCATGTTTTGCTCTGCTAAAAAAAAAAAAAAATCTAAAAAGTCTTTCCCAAAATAAATCTTTCAGTAAGATTGCAAGCCCTGAAGGCTTTCACATTGCAGGCTGTTCTCTGGTTTCATGAGAAAAGTTGTAGGTCATGTGGGCCTGTCTGTGCCACATCAAGCTGCTGGAATGACCATCTCCATGGGTATCCATCCTGATTCAGGGCTCTCCCCAGAGCTGATACAGGGAAATACCCCACCAGCGATGTGGGACATCGGCACTGGTCAAGCCACCACTGAAGCGATGGCAAACCAGCAATTTCAGAGCTCACAGCTATACTACGCAGTAACGCAGACCCAGTATTCCACTTATCTCCTGAGTGTTTCTCTTCTTTTCTCCTCCTCCTTCTGTTTCCAAGTACTGCTCCCATGGGATTGTTTTATATAAAAGCACATACATATAGGCCATATAACTCATATCTATCTGGTCCTATACATCCTAAAAGACATATCAGGTCTATGGGACAATGTTCTACAACCAGAACTTCAAGAACACATTTGATTTATATTGTACAAGGAGGTGCATGCTCTTAGAAAACCACTGGGGCAGAGAAAATAAAGCACTTCCCCACATTATTCTTCTTAGCCTTTGACATTCTCACTCTGATCCTGCTCACTGGAGATTACCTCCTGGCCTCTCTGATGTTTGGGATCAGGACGCAATGCTTAGAACTGACACTTACCATCACTAACTTCTAGTGATTAAAGATGACAGCTTTCTGTAGTGACGTTCTGGGTCAGCAGCCAAAAAACATGCAAAGGTTGTAATTTGAGTCGAAAGTGAGCAGGTAATCCTGATCTCTAACGCTACAATCATCATTAAATCATGTTTCTTTAGTACTTCCCATTAGAAAAAAAATCTGCAGCTTGCAGAATGATATAAAGGTACCAAAATACAGATATATTAGAGAGAAATGGTGTGAAAGACTACCCAGCATGTTATTTTGGATAAAGCATCTTCCTCCTCCCTAAAGTATATTGTTTAATAGAAACTAAATGTCATTCTCTGCTACAGTGAATATATATAGCACCAGTGCTATGAAATTTCATGGACCTTGACCTATAAAATGTAGAAGAAATCTGGACAGAGTGACAGAGACCATGACTTTTTTTATTAAGCACTGTGTCCGTGATTGGTATATATCCTTATCTGCCACTATGCTGCTTGTGAATAAGAAAAAACAATGCTGTATTGATTATTCTGTACGCTGACATCTGACAATCTCTGTTTCTCCCTTTTTTATTAGTAGACACCTCAACAGAAAATGAAAGACTTTATTGTGCAGGCACAAACCAGCTTTGAGGGAGCTTCCAGGCTAACTGCTGGAAAACAAGAGGCACAGAGTCAGGAACTTTCCATTACCACCGGCTTTGAATTATTCAGCTTTTTGGTAGAGCACGGTAAAAACTTTCATGTTACTTTTATTGCCTAAGCCACCTCTCTTTTTACACAATGCCTTGTAATGGGCAAGTATAAAAATTTATGTGCTATCACTGACTGCTCTGCGTTAAAATGGGACAGCAATGGTAAAGTCTCGAATAACATAAATGTCATTTTGGTGAATGACAAAGGACTTTCTTTTTTTATTAGCTTGAGAGGGAGCTCAGTTTAACAGCCTCTTACAACTGATGGTGCTAGTGTTAGGGGAAGAGCCCAGTACTGCTGCTGTCTGAGCACTGAGGTTCCCCTTCCTTGTCAATAGCTCTGTGGGCAAAGCCTGGCTTTTTTTATTCCCCTTTTTGACAACTGTGGGTTACTTTCTGCTTTGTTTTTAACCATATGGTGGTTAGCAGGGAAATTCAGGTGGCAGAATAAGAAAAAGCAGCCAACCTAATGAGAGACGTAATTGGTGTGGTAAATACCTGCAAGCTGCATTAGCCGCACCAGTCTGGGCTGCTTTCACACATTAACAGGGGGAGTTTTCGGTGGTGTCTGCCATCCACGGGTAGCTGTATCAAATGAGGTTGGGCTCGTGCCACCGTTAACCCAGTCAAGAAACAAAGTGGTGACAGCATGTGCTCGCTGTGGCCCTTCATGCCAGGATGTTTTGTTCTTTACAAAAGATAAATTCAGACTTGCACTGCTCTGCGCCTCCTCTGGCATTTCTGAACATAAAAGGCAAATTTGCTGTTTATTGGTTTTTTTTTTTTTTTTTTCCCCTTAA
>VXAV01000115.1:89340-115455 GCA_013399715.1 Alectura lathami
TTTTTCCCCTTAAGGATTTCCTAAGGACACCAGTGCTTGCAAACACTGCGAGATCCAGCTGTCTACTGGCCGCCACCATCCCCAGCATGTGCCAGTGCCATGGCTGTTATGAAAAAGCAGTTATCTTCATGCTTTTTCCTGCACCTCCATACTTTTTCAGTTTTCTGCAGCAAAACTGCTGGCAAGGTTTGCCTCTGCGTGGCAGGTAAGCATTTTCTTCTTTTACTGGGAATAAACTGAAGTTATGTTTGGTATCGTCCTGTGGGAGAGAATTATCTTTGGAGACTGCTCATGTCAGATGGCTGAGACACCTGATTATCGTTGCCTGTATTATTGATTGCTGTGCTCTGCATTGCTTCCAGTTATGTGCAGGTTATTACACAGCTCAGTACATCTGAAGTTAGGAGGAAAAAAAAAAGCAAAAAATACAGGTGTCTTGTTTTTGCTTCCCTTACTCGGAAGATTTCAGTGCTCTTCTACCTCTGGCTCGACATTAAATGTTTCCAGTTTCCACAGTCTTAAGGAACTGGTCTGCAGATGTATACTGTGCTGTCAGTTCTTCACAGCCTCAAACACTTGCTCTAAGAGGACCTGCCCTCCCTCCTTCGTCTCATTTTCTTCATTTAGTTAGTTATCTCTAGCTGAAGATCAGCCACAGTATTTTCCTGTGGAAGCCAAGAAAGCCTAAAAACCCACTAGTGGTCTCAGTTCTGGAAAGTTAGGGTTGGTTATACAGTATGTTCCTGAGCAACTAAACCTCCTAAATAAGGAGAGTGACTCCTATTGAGTTTACTCAAAATATGATGATGTGTGGCACAAAAAATACCCAGACTTCTATGAAGCAATCCACTCCATTTGTAAGAACATTTTTGTAGAGAAAAGGATTAGCCTACCTTTTGGGAAAATCATTATGAATCCCAACATTTTTACTGTAACACAACCATCACATGCAAAATTCCTCTCTGGCGTAATAATTTCCTTTTCCATTGATACAGCAGGAAAGAGTTCAAAATTTGCCTTTCACGCCTCCCAACTCAAGCGTCACGGAACACTTTTGCACTGAACCGTTATAAAAGGAGCCATGCTCTCTTTAGGATTTTTCAGCTTTCTTCTCAAACAAATACCAAGGTTTCATATCTTAAAGTCAACACATATTCGTATGTCTCCTGAATTCTGTCTTTTTCAGTCTTGCTCATTACCATAATTATGCTAATTAGAAAGGAAAAGAAACTTGTGCTCACTCTGAAGTGGAATCAAAGATATTTCTACTCATAGGAACAAGTACTCTTCTTATAATGCAGTAATTTAATAATAAAATCAGCACATAATTTCACTGTGTTGTTGGAGGGGTTGCAGAAACAGGATTTATACACTGTGGTCTAATACTCCTGAATTACAACAATCTGTCAATCAGCAAATGAATGAAAAAAGCAACACTTTTTCTAAACTATGAAGATCTTGGACAAAATATCATCTATGGCATTACTGAACTCTCTTATCTTTCTATCATTGGAAGAAGTTTCCAGGGAGAGGAAGGATATATTTTTTTCCCCATCTTTCTTTGTTTTAGTGAATCTCTCTTGAGTTTTCTGCTTATACTCCAGAGTATGGTTTTCTGAGTAATCCAGTGTTTAGCAGTTCCCACTGACCAGCAATGAAGCTGGCAGATTAAGGTCTGAGTGTGAAAAGGAAAGTAACCACTCTCAGGTAGAGTTTCTGGAGGTGAGCTCCTGAAAATTAGGCCAATTATTGGGTCATTTTTGTCTGATGTGGATGTGCCAAAACAACTCAGGGGCACTAATTAGAACATAATACCAGGTCTGTTCAAAGAAATAAAGCTCATGCAGACACATTCTTGTTTCAAACCCCTGCCCAAGGTCCATGCCAACACTACCAGAAGAAGTACAACCCAGGTGCTGAGAGGCAGAGCAGGGCTGGGGCCCTTATTGCAGGTCGTGTCTGTTAGCACATTTGACAGTCTGATTTACAGGCTATGAGGAGACATGGAGGAGGTGCCTCTTGCACTGACCTTCTCAAAACCCACTGCACCTGCATGATATATTTGCTGCTATGGCAACATCTGCAGGTAAGACAATCATGATGCGAATCCATATTTCCAGTTGCTTCATTTACTCTCAACTATTTTTGTTACTGCTATTCCCAAAAGCCAAGAGAAAACAGTACAGATTGGAAGGAATAATTTCAATGCACCTCAAATAATCATTTCTGAGCCTGGATTTCATTAATATTAGTCGGTTAATGATGACCTTGCATTTGCAATATAATTGCCCCAGGCTAACTCTGCATTTTAAGGAGGCAATTGAGTCCATCTAGCACCCAAATTGCTCCCTGGAAGTGTCTCTTCCCAGCTGCTCTGGAGCTCCTCCAAGGTGACTTGGGCATATCTTCTAGATGCGTATGGATAACTGGGATAGACCTCAGCAGTGTGCAATAGGATTCAAAGAGGAAATAAACAGGTTGCCAGGCAAAACAATAAACAAATCTGAAATAAAATATACTTCCAAAGTGTTCCTAACTATACTGAGTCACTTCAGGGGTTATTTCAATGGTTATTGTCTTTTAATCAAGTCTCATATTTTCAGTGAGAGATATGGGACAGAATATAGGATAAATTCAATTTATTTCTACAGATAGCTAAAATGAATTTTTCTTTAAAATAAAATTCACTGTTAGGAAGAATCTGTAGTCCCCTTGTTAAGGAGCTGCCTTCAAGACTAAGGAACCACTACGGAATTTTTATAGCCGTATTTGTCACAAAAATATATGATTTAGTTCTTTCACTATCAGAATATACTGAAAAATAATTTAAACTGTCTTCCAGACTTATCTACAGTGTGTATGTGACATTGTTGTTAGTGGGGAGGCTCTGGGGACAGGAAAGAAATGAAAGTACTGAAAGCGCTTCTCCCACAGAGGCAGAAATAAGTGTATTGCTTCTATTGCTTTTTGAACAAATGCCAGCAAATAACTATTCATAGAGGAAAATATGTGGGTATGGGTAGGGTCCCTCACCACTGTAAATGGTGGGCAAAGAATGAGATCAGACCTGCAGTCTGATATCAGAAAGGGATTGAGGGATAAGTTTAATTCCTTGTCATCACTTCCTTCTCCCAAAACTCCCAGCTCCAAAATGTTTAGCATCAGAACATAAAGCCATCTAACACACCTAAGACATGTGCTCACATCTGTGCGTGGCATACACTATGCTGCATGCATGCTCACACATGAGCATCCTCTTAGGGGAAACTGAGGAACAATGTTAGGGACCAACCCACAGTCACATGAGAAAGTGTTCTTAAAGGAGGAGCTTCCCAAGGTTTATCTCCAGCACCTTCCTGTGCCAGTGCTGCAGGTAAGAAACAGCAAATATCCTTCTCACAAGAAGTAACCGGTTAATTTAGCAACTTGCAAATGTCAACAGTTCAAACATCATATACATTCATTTTTCCCCTGTGGTTTGCACTCCTATCTCCCTTCCGGAAGATCCATTATGCTTAATGCCCCCATCTTCTGCAAAAGTTTCAAGTGAGCATCCAAAAAAGCCTTCAGAAGAATGAAAATAATTTACACAGCAAGAAAACTAGCACGTCAGCAACACAAATCCAAGCCAGATGATGCTTCCTGACATAATTTCCAAAATTATCATAATGGTAGTTTATACTTGTTGAGATGTGAAGTTACTAGAAAACATTGAGACAATTTTCCTACCGTTTGTTGAGGAAAATAAAGGCAAAATGTCTTTTTTTTTTTTTTTTTTTTCCTCCATAACTGGAACCCATGCGTGAGTTGTTTTTAATTTCAAATTATTTATCGAGTGGGGGCTTACTGAGTCATAGGGGACTTTTACCAGATGCCAAGAGATTCTCTTGGAAGTCAGAAGTACAATATTACCTGCTTGAAATAGCCAAGAATGACATGCAAAAATATACAACTGGCATCCTCTCTGATTGCAAACTACAACAGACACAGTGCCTTTTCCTACCACATTTTGAAATTGAGAGTCTTAAAGCCACAGGAAAATGATTTTTTTCCTGCCAGGCTCTTGCCTTTAAAGAACACAACTCTTGTCACTTTATTACAGAAATATGCCTCATTTGGGGATATTAGCGTTTCTCTCTCTTTCTGCTCCTTTCTAACATGACACCAGTTGGAGAAAGGTGATTCACAACCTGCATACTTATTTATCTGCAACCTCACCTCAGCTTATTGTTATTAATATTATTATTTCACCAACACCAAGATCACCTAAACAATTAAATTTTTCAAAATAAATATTGTTTTATCATGAACCATCTCTGCCAGGCCATGTGCATTTCGGAGGGCAGCTTCTGCCGGGTGCAACTTCGCAGTGACACCAATGCTCGCTCCTTCCAGCGCAACAAAATGAGCAGAGCGAGCAGCCCGTGATGCCGTAAATTTAAAAGCAATGTATTCTCCAATGGGTGTCTCTAAGGTTTGGCAGAAGCCTCTGGCATCTGGTTCTACTCCCTGGGGAATATTTCAAGGGAAATACAGAAACGATTTGCAGAGATGATCCAACCCTCGCCGGGAGCTGCTGCTTCGTCCTCATTGGCACTAGGAAGGTTTGGATGCAGATCACAGCACGTGGGGAGATGGCAGCCAGGAACAGGCTACATTAAAATAATGTTAAAACAATGAACTTAGGGAAATGTTTTCAGTCAGAGAGCACTGCTCACTGGAAGTGCAATGGTGTGCTCCCCCACGCATCCCTGCGCAGGCAGAGCTGGGCTCTGAGGTGCCCTCCAGCTCTCCATCACGGCCTGGGCAGGGCTTGGGGGGACAGCTGAGGTTTTCTTACAGTTTTTGGCCACTTTGACTGCCTGCGTTTGTTACTGCCTGGATAAGACTTTTCCACCCAAAAGAAGAAGCACTGGGGGACAATGACACATAATTACCAACCGCAGTTGGTTAGGAACTAAAAATGCTCAAATAAGGAATTTTTATCCCTTAAAAGCACAACACACAGAGCAAAACGCTGAAGCAAATATTCGTATTTCTCTACGGCTGTCCTTTGGCTGAGCATTCAGAACCTGCCTGCAGCCAGCACTGCCCCAACCATGAGATTTCTCTCCTTCCCCGCAGCAAAGAGAATATTCCTCCTGGAGGCAGCATCTCACCTGCTCTGCCTGGGACATGCCACTGACAGACACTGTTGTAGAGTTCTGCACAATCAGCACCTCCTCCCCTCTCCATCTACCTAAGTATGTCCGTTGTTTTGGCTTTCCTCAATGACCTGCTTGACAACTTCAGGGAATTTATTCTTAAAACACTTACGGATGTAGGACAAAAAACATTTTTCCCGGGCTACAGATAAAGAATGTGGTTTTGGGGAGCTTAAATATCTTAATGGGGCATTTTGGTGACTGGAGGAAATTTAGAACCTTATGATAACTTTGGGGTATTAATGCAAGAATAAAGTTACACTGCTAGAAGAAATATCTTACTGACAAAACTGCTAGAAAGTTACAAAGGTAATAAACAAGGAATTGAGACAGATTACTGGTGATATGCTTTTGAATGTATTATTTTATGTCAGCTGCCTGATACCTAGTGAAGTCCTTATATACTTGGGTAAATACTGTGCCAGTGATTAACTTTCTTCAATGGATCTATTACTGAGAATAACCATGGGAAATGTGGCCAGTGATCTTGTTATTGAAGGAGAAATATTAATTCAAATGAAATAAAGAATTAGAATAATAAACTATAACAAGTATGTATTTATTGACACCATAAGAAATGTACAGTTTACAGCTATAGTTATGGGTAAATATCATGGATGTTAACTCATAAGGTTTATAAAAGAAAAGCAATTTTTTTTTCTTTTAGTTATTGGTGAGGCCTTAAAGACTTTAGCAATCTTGGCAACCGGTGCAATACACTGCATATTTCTAGGAAATCCTCAAACAATACTTAAAATTCCTAACATGGGGAAGGGATGTTTACTGCTTAATTCAACGGTTTCTAAACTACAAAATGTTTGAAAGAAATTTCTCACTTTCATTAGTGTTCCAAGGTTCAGTAGGCTGTAGGAGACATTCCTTAAGAAATCATGGTTATTCCTTAAATGCTTAAAGATTATGTCATAATGTTCATTTCCACACTTGTAACCAAATACGAGCAGCAAACGCTGCAGATCAGAATGTTGCAGAACTGCCAGAAGTCCTAGAACTTGTTAAAAGACAAGACACTGCCTAAGTATAGAATATATGTACTAAATGAAACAGTATTTAAGTATTTGCAAGTGGTCAACCATATCCTCTCTAAATTAAAAAAGAGAAAATCCTGTGTTCTTAAGAAATTGGCAGTGGATGTTTTTGTAACTTTAAAGATCTTTTTTAAGAACAAGCTTGAGAAGATCTGCTTGGGAGATGAAAATCCTTTATATGTCTCTTAAGCATAGTTGGTGTTATTCTAGACAAATATAATTTATGTGAAATAAATTATTTCAAGAACAAAAGGAATATCTAAAAAAGAAGATACAACTGACAAAAAACAGACAAAAACACTAATTATGTAGACACAGGGAGAATTTCAGTCATGCAAAAAAAAAAATAACAGGTAAATAAAAAGAAGATTGAGATTTAGCTGCAAACTCATTAAGTACCTTTATTTTCAAAGCTTACTGATGTTTCTAGGGCCAGTATTTCAGAAGAAATATTGAAATTTGCAGTAAAGGTATGGAAAGAAAAAAACAAGCAGTCTCAGATTCAAAACTATCCCTCCTTCAGCACTTCTCTGATCTCAGCTTTTCCTTTTTGTCTCAGACTGGTCACTTCTTTTTATTCCTCTGCAGCTCTCACTGCTGAAATATAGGTATATCACTTACATATCTCCTGTAGAACTGTGCGGAAAGTTTGTTAAAGTCTCACTAAAGGTGTTCTTTTTTAATCATTCTCAATTGCTATGCTGGAGTAAGAAAATCTTATATAATTTAAGATAATAATAGCTTCGCTTATTAAACATCAGACTAAGTATTTCTGGAGAAAAGAGAGAATGTAACATCAGTAAATAGAGAAAATAGCAGGGTATAAAATTCTTAACAGTCATTAATTCGTCTCTTCCAAAACAGCTCCCTGAGTGACGTGTGGGTGACTGAAATGAAACATGTTAATTGCAATCACAGAATTTAGCTCAGAGGCCATTTTTAATAGTTTGTAGCACCAGGGGCCCAGGCAGGGCGGTGCGGCTGAGCAGGAAGGCTGACACCGCCCCGTGCACTGAGCTCAGCCACGCTCAGCAGCCCCCAGTCCCCCTTTTCTGCCCCAAGGAATCACCCAGTTGAAGGAGCAGCAGTGCTCCAGCTCTTTAGCACTTCACTGTGCTCTGAAGAAATGACCTTGTGGCTCCCGGCACAAAACTGCACCACGTGGCACAAATTTACCAACATGAGCCTTCAGCTATTTCATTTCCCGCAGGTCTCTTGTCATCATTGTTTCATTACACGCCTTTCTTTTCCAGTGAAACTGTATTTTATTTAAAAAGTATTTTGAAGAATAAATGCAGCCCCAGATGAATAAACAAGTCAGGTCAGTGGGTGCAGCAAACTTTACAGGGATCTTGCAGCAGTTTCTCATTTACACTGAAGGAACTGAACTTCACTTTGCCATATCATTAAAACTAATTGCTTTGCATGCACAGCAGCTAATTTTTAATGATTCCTCTTTCTGCTGAATCTTATCCATTTTTTTCTAAAGAATGTCTGGTTAGAGCAAGCAGAGATTCCTAAATCTCTGAGAAATACAACTTTATTTATCTAATTGTTGGATAATGCGAACAACTTATTTATACATCTGCTTTATAAGTTCTCCTCTGGCTATTGACTTTATACATTATTAGTGTCTTGTTAAGCTCACCATAAATTTTTCAGAAGGAGGTATTTAAACTTATAAAGTTCTCCATGTTTTGGCTCCCAGCTATCTCTGGGACAGTGTTCAAATATTCACGTTCCAAGAAACATCTTATCTGTCCCTACAATCACTTAAGGAATTTCAGCATAACACTGCTATTTATTTTCTGAACAAACAGAAGATATTTGACAATCAGGTTCCCTTTCTGATGGTGCGTTGAAATCCCAACTTGTTTAAGAGCCACATGTTCAAGCGTTCACCTCCACAGCAATCTGACACCACGCATACGTGGCACAGATGAATTGGACTGTCTCCTCTGTATTGCCTGAAGCTTTGATGAAAGAGGGTCTCCACATTAGCTCAGTCAGTTCACTAATATAATATGAATTCCAGTTCCTGTAACTCAAACTCCTGTTTATTGCTCGTGCTGTTTTAAAGGCCTCTCTGTTTTGTAGTTAACAAAGGCTTGTGCCGTAGTCAATTGAGGTAATACCTTTAATTGCCTTAGCCATGAAACAAGAACAACAATTTTGGGTTATCTACAGAGGTTTTTGGTTGGAATGGCCATAGAGATGAAGGCCTATTAAATCAAGTTAATTAACATCTTTATATATTCTAGAGTGGACATTCAGTAGATGCTTGCTCAGCAAAGCAAACGGGTGTGTTCTTAATTGTGGTTAATTGTGGTTCATTCTGGACTGATCCATTAACTGCTGTCTGTCTTCCCAAGAATACATGTTCATTAACTAAAGTTAATTGCTATTCAATTCCCTTCAGTTATAACATGTCCCTAAACAATAGTGCAAAGAGACCTCCTAGAGATTTCATATGCTTCAGCTGCTAACTACACCATGCTGCGTACTGTTTGTCAGTGGTTATATTTAGTTTTGAAACAATAACTTCCCATATATGCTTAAATTGTTTCCTATTGGGTTGTTTTCAAATCTCTTTTACAGGTAATTATAGTGATAAAATTTCTTCCTTGCAATTGCATTGTTATTATTATTGCAATGGCCAGAAGTCTTTCCTGCAATCATTTCTTCATATAACCTCTTTATTTAGCTAGAAAGAACAGCATAGCTTTGACCTGATTATTTCAGAATGAAACTGTTATGATAGTAGATGTTTTGTAAATTCCAGGGTTCTTTTCATTTTCAAATGTTTTCTAAGAATCTTGCACACACTTTTTCTAGAAATTTCAAAAAGGCACCTTACCATTTCAAATGGTTTTATTTTTTTTGCCTTCCACTAATGGCCAAAGCTTTTCTTTTCACAAACTACAGCAATCTTGATAAACAATAGCTAGGAACAATTGACAAAATCTCAGACAGTCGTCACAGTAAGAAGCTAAAGCTCTTTAATAGCAAAGCACACCAGAGAATGAGTAATATGCTGGCATCTCTCTGCAATGTTGAAATGTATTTAAAAGAATTGACCAATACTCTAACAGTACTCTAAAAGAAGACAGAAGATAAGGCCATTGCCTTAGGGTGCAACTTTTAAAAATAAGAACAAATGTAAAACTTATTTTTTATTTTAACATAGTCCCTCCACTAAATGTAAGAAAAAAATTATTTGGAGCTAAGATTGAAGGCAAAGCTGCTGAAATAAATGTTCTTAAAACTGCTGAATTCTATTTGAATATATCTCTACTCAGTGTGTCCTCCTGAAACTAGCCCCCCCTGGACACTTACATCAGATAAAGAAAGAACAGATAGGAACAGCTACAGGTGTTATATCCAATAGGCACTCTGAAACTTCTCTTGATGTGGGCTTGGCATCTGAGGAGGGAATCCCATCCCAGCAGTTCCCTATCTGACAGTCATCCCATGAAGAGCTCTTTGCTCCAGAGGAGAACTTTAGCACACTATGAAAAAAACAAAAATACTGTAAGAACCCATTTGCTCCTAATAATCTTTAATCCATGCCAAAAAAAGGAGCAATGCATATTTTGCAAACTTGTTATCGAGTCCTCTAAATCAATGAAACTGTTTTTTGGCAGCCTGCAGGACTTCCAGTCATCATACCTGTCAATCTGACAAAGAAAACTACCTTGGTTGTGCTCTCCTCTGCATTACTGGGAAATAGAGATGGTATTACCAGCCCTGAATGCACCTCTGCATCACGATGGTTGCCTGATGGGCCACAGGAACGGGAGAAATCAAAGAAAGGAAAACGAGTGAAGGATGAGGGAAACACTATAACAGGCAGTTTTGCTACAAATTTATTTAAAATAAAATAAGAAAAAAGCAATAGCAGCAGATTTCTTTGTTTCTGAACCTCAGTTGCTCTGTTAACACTCACTAAATCACACAAACATGAGCGAGCAGCTTACACTCATTACAGCATCAGAAATCACCAGCAATGCATGGTCCTTCCCTTCACTGAGCCACGCTGCAGAAAGCCAGAGAGAAGTGGGGCAGAGCTACAGCAAGAGGATGAGGACAGTCGGGCAGGGGATAGGATTCTGCACGCTTCACAATGGACTCTAACCCCTATATTTACTGTGCCTCCCATCTGGGACACTGTTACATGACGAACATACAGCGCTGCTGCAGCTCCAAGGGTGAGGGAAGTCCTGATATGGAGAGCTACGAGCAGGCTCGCATTTTATCCCTTCCACTCATTGTTTTCCTGATGCCACTGAGCCTTGGACTCCAGATGCTGACACCTTCCTCCTCCTTCCTCCTCCCTGGTACAGTAGTGAATTCTGGCACCTCTAGCACCAAGTAAAAGGGGCAAGCCAATGAGGGGCCGCACCAGGGCTGCGCTGAGCTGCGCAGCATATGGTTAGCACTCCTGAAGCAGCCAAAAAGCGGTCGCAACTTGCACTGAATTTGACACAAGGCTCCCATCAGGATCAATTCTTGCCAGCCTCTGATATCAGCATAATAGAAGGGCAAAATCTCTAGGCTGTACTCAGCCACCAAGCACTATCTCCACTCCTTGACAGCTCCCTGGGAACCAGGTGCTAAATGACACCCATCTTCTGAAAATCTTTTCAATGTCTCAAATTCTCTGAAAGAGAAGGAAAATTCTGTCCCCCTCTGTCAGAGACCCAGAGCCATGCAAAACACCTCTTTCTCCCAGTGCAGAAGACCCCATCACACAGTGCCTGGGGAAAGAATTCCCATTAAATTCCCCCAGGTGAAGCACTGGGTGTTGTCCCAGCACTGCAGACTCAGATCCCACATGACTTGTAGAACAAGCTGCAAAGCATCAGGAGCTACAGCCAAAGTTACAAATTATACAGGTGCCTTCAGCTAAAACTCAAATGACTAGTTAATATTTTCTTTCTCAAAATGTTTCTTATTACCTTAAAAAGATTTTCAAATATGACTAGAGACATGGCATTTCAAATGTGGAGGCTGCAAACAAGAAGTCCAGAGGATGTGGATTTTCTAAAACACACACATATCCATCACCTGAAAATCAGACCCCCAATAAAACAGCTGAGCTTGATCAGGCAAAAGTTAAAGGATCACATACCATGATCACTTTGAAATATCTATATATTTCACTGTCTGAAGCAAGAGCCTGCTGTGAGTTCCCACATACATCTCTTCCAGGACTGCTTTGCCCACGTGTTCCAATTACATGGGCTCCGTTGACACCTCACAGTACAGCTGTGGGATAATTTATTCAGAAGCATTTTTGAAAACATTGTACATTTCCAAAGTCATGCATGCTGTTGATTCATTTACCACAAATTAAAAAGCTTCATCTTCATCCGTCTCTCCCAAATTTAACTTTCAGCATTTTAATTGTTTCTTCCTTCATTGCTAGATCAATATCAATCATTGTCCTCAGCTACCAGAACTTGCATCTTCCTGAAAATTATGTTAAATTTAGTTGCTAATGAAAACTGTTTACACTGTTTAACCACAGAAATGAAACCTCTATTACAAACCATAAAAACTGTTGTAACAAGAAACTTAATTTCTACCTCAATCTCCTTTTTACCATCTGCTGCCCTAGAAGACCCATCCCAGAAACCACGGACTAAAAAAACCAAACAAACAATAAAAGGGATAATTGCTAACTTTGCTTCACAACACAACAAACATTAAAACAATCAAAATAGTCTCATTAACCATTACACTGAAAATTACGTTATAAAGCAAACTAATCCATGTATGCCAGCACATGCCAATATCCTTCTCTCCAGCCACCTTCCCAAACAACCCACCAGACATATATGGAAATAAAAATGGAGCCTGACTCTTGACACTGAACACTCTCCATCCTCCCAGGAGAAATAAGACAAAGAACTCTCCTGCCATTCAGACAAACACCACAAACACACTCTACCACAGTAATACGTGATTAGTCTTTTATCCAAAGCTCTGTGCAGTTCATTCATTAGATATATTATCATATATTTAAAATATTTATGTTTTGCATATTTGTATTTACATGTTTACTATGACCAGCCCCTCAGAACTGCCTATGGGAAACACTGAGATTGCACCACATTCACAGATGTTTTTCTCATGGGTCACCATGCATCTTCATACAGTTACAGATACGACCACGTTCTGGGAATGGTGCATCAAGGAGCTTCAGACTCTCCATATCATGGCCTGGAGACATCTGAAGGAGACCGAGGGCTTCAGGATAACAGCCATGTTCACGATACACCACAAAGGTTCAAAGCCCCTAATAGAAACTATGACTGGCACAAAAGACTTGGCTTTCAAGATCTAAGCTGTGCTGGGGTGGAGGGGTGAGAGTGCGTGGAAGGAAAGTTAAAATAATTTCAAAACTCTAATACAATGTTTTAATTATTTCCTGTGCTGCAGAACCCGAGTAATCTTAGAGTCATTCTTCCTCTTTATTGAGCTGAGATGAGATACAGTCAGATTAGGTAAAACATTCTGCATTGTGTTTTACTTCTTAACAGCTGAAAATCTTTATTTCCTGCTTTTTCCTGATCTGTCCCCAAAGAACACTCAAAGCATCCTCATCAGGGTTATAGTATGAACAAAACTGTTCCATTTGTGACTAGCACATCACTCATGTCGCAAGGAAGCCCGAGAAAAGTCAGACAAACGGAGCCACACTACGCTGCTGCTAAAAAAGTCCCATGAAGTAAGGAGCTAATGAGCCCATTTGGGCAATAACGTGGTGATGTGGTTTATGCCGTCTGGAATGCAGAATGAGCTCCTAGTTCACTGTGTTTTCTCTGAGTCCCAACCTCTCCTGCCCCAGCCAACACACACAGATACAGGGAGGTGGTTTTGATGCCAGATGTAGATTCAGTGACTCACATGGACAAAACCATGGATTTGTGCCTTATATTTTTTAAAAAGAAATTGTACATAAATAAATACCTCATTCCTTTTATAATCTGGACAATTTAGTCAGGAGCTACGGTCTACCTCTTGAGCCAGCTAATTCTCTACTTCAGCTATCTTACTCACCTTCGTTTAATGAATACATGTTCCTCCGATTAAATTAACATTTTTGTCTACCTAATTAGCCTGAAAAACCCTTGCTGAACAAATCTGAAAGTGACTTCATTATTGTTCATTGGTGCATGTTTGCTACCCATCACTGTCAACTCAACAGGCAAAGGATTAGGAGAACATTAACTCTGGCTCTTTGGCTTTCCAGAGCAATTGTTGCACTTGGAGCGTGCAGCCAACCCCAGCTTTCAATCGACCCGTCAGGACAGTGACAGATGTTTTAATCATGTGGCTTCATTCATTACTGCTCATTTGCCTGGTTGGCCAGGTTTGTGGTTCTGAGAGAGTTGAAACAAAAAATAATTAAACCTAACCAGCTTAATTACCTTTTTACATTCATCCCTTAGCTGGTACAATTCATGAGTAATGACAAATTGAAAATATATATAAAAAACTGTTTATCCAGTTAATGAACTAATAAGCATGCTCAACAGAAGATGCATCATTCCTTGTCTAAGACATAAGCAAAGTTGCTTAACAGGCACTTAATGTACATTGGTTAACTGGAGCTAATGAACATATATAATTGGTTCGGCAGCTGCCACTAGAAAAAAGTTAGCAAAACCATCTTGCTAATTCAGTCTGCAGAGCCAATTAGAGAAAGCCTTTGAAGACAATTCAGTAGACCCTGCTAATACCGTGACAATTCATTATTTGCACACTGAAATCATGTTTCTTCTTTCCTGATTGGCTTGTCACAAAAANCTCAGTAAACCTTCTGGGACTGCTCTTATCAGACATGAGTTCAGATTCCATCTACTTTGGGGATAAAATATAGCTAAAATTAAATGTTTAAAAAGGAAATGCAGGGGAAAGCTAGAGCTCAAATCTCTAACAAATTATTGTCTGTATTCTAAGTTTGGTATTTTAGGCCCTGGAAAACCTGTGCCAGTGAAGCTGCTATAGAACAATATTTATCTCAGACACTGGCTGTTTTGGGTTATTGTTTTCACCTGCTTTCATTTTTCACTACCAGCGACCCTGAAGTCCTGAACAATTAAATGTCATTCTTCAGTGCTTTTTCTAGGAGCCCTTCAAAACATTTAGAGATGTTGATGTTATTTTATGTATTGCATTATAGGAAATCCAACATCTGGAAGGGTGTCAGAGAGCACCTCTGAGGGTTTATATTAAAGGTCCATTTGATTTTTTTCCCCTGCATTACCATGCAGGGTTGTATTTTTTTTTTTTTTTTTTTTCAGTTCTTTGTAGTTTACCAATTATGAGAGAGAATCAAGGCAGAAAGGTTTGAATGCCTTTTTTCAAGACCTTCCTTGGATATACCAAGACAGAATATGGCCAGGGGAAGTGGGGCAGAGCAATGCTAACAGACACCCCACTGAGATACCCCAGTTCAAAGTACAAGAAACCTGCCATGGAAAAGCATGACAGCATGGCTTGCCTCACACCATTTAACCTCCTGACTACTGAAGAACTCATAACCTTTTTTTTTTTTTTTTTCTATTAATGATTTTTATAAAGCTCTGGATAAATAATAAATATTGGTACNACACCGTTTAACCTCCTGACTACTGAAGAACTCATAACCTTTTTTTTTTTTTTTCTTTTAATGATTTTTATAAAGCTCTGGATAAATAATAAATATTGGTAAATGCATTTTATCCTAGTTGGTTCTTTTCAAATAGATTTTTTTTTTTTTTTTTCCCAAAATATCCTGTTGAGACCATTTGGAGTTTGTTTTCATTTGCAGCCTCTGCTGAACTAATCATTTGATTTAGAGAAAATAACAGGTTTAAAGAAGTGCTCTGGGAAACTTAAAGTTAACAGATGCTTATTTGCAGACATCTGACTTACCTGAACTGAAAACCTCAGTCTAAATTCTGAAAACCATAAATGTCAGCCAGCTAGAATGGAATAATAACCACTTATTGATACGGACGCACCCAGTAGATAACAGAGTGCCTGGATTATAATATTCATATAACTATTCTCAGTCTGCTTCTCCTGAGCTCTGAATTACAGCTGTCAGCACCACGTTTAAATTCCCAGTGGTGTGAATTGGTAGTTCAAAATGAATCGACTGGTTCCTTACAAGCTACTAAATTCTTTCCAGCATCAGGTGTGAACTATTTGCTTTGGATGTTCTTAGTGGCATAAATGGCCAACAGTAGTTATCGCTGTAATTTTTGAAAGAGTCCATTGAACCCAAGCTGACAACTCACACTTCGTACATCTAAATATCCTAAACTTTGAAATTACAGAATCTGTCTGATCAAAACAAAGTCACACTGAAACTTCGAAGCAGCCTGGATCAGGATTTGGTTTTTCTGCTTGCCCATAATGGGGTAAAAGCAAGTAGATTGAAATTCACAAAAATTTGTTGAAGAGAGAGATCCAAAAACTTAGGATCATTTGAAATCAAAATCCCAGCACAATAAATCAACCTGAAAGTACAGTGCTGAGAGGACCCTGGCATTTTAGGGGCAACAGGTGAAACTTCAGCTTAGAAATCAGCATCAGGTCAGGCTTTTTTAATGCTTTCTGATACTTTTCTCTTTACCTGGGTAAGGGATAAGATGCTCACAGCCCAAGTAACTTGGATGGCTTTTTGCCCTCAGTTAAGAAATTACATTTTGTCCTCTGTGCTCTAACCCTTTCAAAATTGGGCCCAGATTACCTTCATAAACATGAATCATCTAAATTTTAGGTGCACCATCTCAGTGAGGTGTTCAGGTTAACGCTGTAGCCAACAAAAATAGAAAGCAGTCACCAGAGGGTGATTCATCCTGCCCAAGTCAGATGCCTACTGTGGGATGTGCTAAAACAACTCTTTCTTTGGATAGATGAAATTTGGCAAAGGAAAATTCACATCAGATTCTCGATTCTTTAATAACTAAGCAAATGACCCAAACCTCAGCAGTGTTAACAGCACTGCATTTTCTGTTTATACTCCTAATTATTTTTTATTACATTTTTAAACTCATCTAAGACACACTTTGAGAACTTTCGGCAGTTTGATTCCCTAAAGATTTCTTAATAATCATGACTAAAAGCCCAATGAGACATTAACAGATTGTAATTAAATTCATCATTCCATTAATTGAAAATGATCTGAGATAATCTAGAACTTTGTTGCTAATCTCAGTGGGAATTTGGCTGAACATTTGCTGGATAGATGAGCTGTCAGACAATAAGGTGACTAGCTAAGGTTGACTGCAGTCTTATGGGCTGCATTTTCCAGTGGTAATCTCCTATAACCACTGTATAATACACCACATATATTTTGTTGGGCAATGACATTTTCTCCAAAGTCTGATGAAAGCACACAGTAGCTTCAGCGAGATTTTATGCAAATTTCTCAAGACAAAATATGAATGTTACGTCTCTTAAAATATTCATTGAAAATGGGGAAAAACCTTTTTTATTAAATACTCCCTGATGTACATGTAAATGTTAGAACTGCCTATAAAGATGAGACTCTAGCATCAGTCACCATGAAGAGGAAAATCAATTTTGTATAAAAAAGTAGCTTTATTCATCTTAGTTGTGCAACAGGAGAAATTAATTACACCACTACATATTGCAAAAGGGTTGTTTTTATCATGTTTCATTTGGCAAGTCAGACCACAGGGAAGAGAGAAAGTTATTGAATGAGATGACAGTAGGAGAGAAAAGGAGGAACAGCAACATGGAAAGAAAAAAAAGGGGGAGACAAGGAGCTAATAATGGCATGCTCAATGAGCAGCCAGAATGCAAAAGACAATTCACTACATGGTCAGAGAAGTCAAGGAAAGAGATCGATATAATATATAACATGGGGCATGAGGCAGGCAGAAATGCAATGTATAATGAAGGGAAGCGTCATTAGAGAACTGGGTCAGGACTCACTCAGCGCTGTACTCCCTGCCATGCTTTGGCAGCCCAGAGGGATTTGGGCTGGTGGTGGGACGCTGCCGAGCCAGCACCGCCAAATCCTGACCTGAGGACATGGCCCTGGCAGTCACTCTGGTGCTGTCTATGGCCAACAGAACCCAGCTCGAACCCATGGCACTGATGCTCTAGGGCAGCCTGGCCAAAAGGTATTTACTGTAACTTGCAGTGTGGGAAAAAGAAGTGAACGGCAACCCAGAGGTGTCTAGGCAGCCCAGCTTAGCCGTGAATGATGCCAGCAGTGCACAACTTCTTAATGCTCTTGTCATAGGCTGGGGACCTCCCCTGCCATCAGTTTTTGCCACCTTTTGCAATGGGGTATGGTGGAGACGAGCTGAGGAAGGCTGGAGGCACTGAAAGCCAAATAGGAAGAGCAGGAGTTTGGCACAGCTGGTGAGACGGAGCAGAGCAACAAGATTACTTCAACTCGGAGAAAGCAAACTTGCTGTCTGGGTGACGTTGTCAGCCATCCTGGCTGATACGTCCCATTTCTTTGAGGGGATATAACAGATTTAGCTTTCATGCGTTTGGGCCACTTCCTGCTCTTGAGCCAAGAAACTGACAAACGTGGACATTGTCCCATGATGCAGCCTTACGCATACCAAACCAGTTATCCTTCACAAGAAGGAGCATCCAAAGAATACAATCATTTAAATACTGCCAGGATAGACACCTAGATGCACCAGCCCTACTGGTGCTTCCTTGGCTGCCCTTCCAGGATACACTACCAGGGCAAACAAGGCACTCCATCATACAGCAAAAGATAAAATAACATTCATAAAATTTGATGTTATGACCATTCCAATATGTTCATGAAGAACAGAAAGCAAAAACGGTCACATGAATACATTTTCTATGAAAAGTGAACTTATAGCTTGAATATTACATGCACTGTAAATACAGTTGTAAATACAACACTGCCATTGCATTTAACACAGCTTTCCTTTGCACCCATGCTCCATTTCACATGCTCACAAATATCACTACTCTGTACTCTTCTTTCTCCAATGGCCTTTAGCAGAACATCACCTAAATCTTAAATAGAGCAGAGCACTCCAGCACACCCTATTTCTGGTGGCATCACCCCACGGAACAGGCAGCCTTATTCTGTGTGTTCACTGCTAGTAAGCAACTGAGCTTGAGACCAGCAGCACAACTCCATGTGCACTGCTGAGGAGCTGGCTTTGTTATATCAACATGTGTATCAGAAATGGGGTGCTAAGAAAGCACTTCAATAATATTTTGGCTGTTCTCTGACACTGACAGTCATTATTCCAGATATTATAACCTCACATCTGAAATCTGACTAGAAGTAATACCCCACTGCCACAGGGCAAAACCTTTCATTCTATACTTTCATAATGCATGGTAAAACAGTGAAGAAAGTTAGTGAAAATGAGTTTGTAGAAGTCACTATCTTTAGAGATAATGTTCCAAACATTTTTAATGTGGTGTAAGTAAGTGAAGTTTTACATCCAGAATGTATTAAATAAGAGGAGTTGGGCCTTACAGGTGCTATCAAAAATCTGAGATCACTGCAAGAAAAAAGCCCATATTTTACATTAGATTCTTATTTTTTTTTCTTTCTTATTCATGGACAGCTTGAGGTGAATGGCTATGTGAAAAATAAAAATGATGGCCTGACAGATATCTGTGAAAAGCACATCCAGATATTTCACTATCCACACTGACACAGGGAAGAACTGTATCTCATGTCATTTGCAGACTCCATTTAATCTGCCAAAACCCCCATTAGTAATTACTTTCATTATTATCCCTGTCCCTCAAAGGCTATTAACTTTATCAAGTAATTGATAGTTCTGACTGGCCCCTTTCAGATGTTGCAGTCTGAGAGAAAATCAGAAGGGACACCTAAGTGCTGGATGTTTGCAGCCAGATAAATCCAAGTCTAAGTCTCTGTGCAGTAAAGGTTTTGGCACACAAGGAAGTCAGCACAGCCAAACGAACTGGGGAGGCTCTGCCGGGCCACTTCACCATATCTCCAACTTGTTTGGTAAAAGCTGGAGAACTATAAAGAGAATTCTGCATTTAACTCGAATGTCTTGAACAACACTAACTGTTACGCTTTGCTCCAGCACTTGCACAAACAGCAGCAGTGGTAACTTGCACTGCACCGCAAAGCCCTGTACCAGGAGGACTGCAACACCAAACATCCACAGCAGATCAGTTCAGCCATAAATATATTTTTTTGCTGGGTTAAATTTTGTCTCATCATAAGAAAGAAGAATTCCTAAGCTACATAAAATGAAAAGCATTGCACTTTAGACTGCGATTCTTGCTTTTAAGCAACTTTATAACGATCTCCCTTCCTTCCTGACCAAAAGAAAAATCATTCATAGTTGTCATAAAGTAGCTCAGAGTATTTAACAATTATCGATCTCCAATGCTATGTTTAATTTCCCTCATTTATTGAGCTGCTGGATAATATTTACACATTTTCAGCTCCCACTGAGCTCCTCTGGTGAACTCTAGTTCTGACTAATGCTGCTACTAAGTTCCCATACTTTCAAAAGTAAATATTTTTACTTACTTCCATTATAAGTAAATTGCAGTCACTAATCTCTTTAGAATTTCATGTATTCGTCTCTCTGGGTATAAAAGATATCATCTTCAGCTGTATGGTGTCTTCAACTCACCCTGAATTGTAGGCTCAAAGTTTGCAGGATGCATTCAGCACCTATGCACCCCCAGCCACTGCTCTGCATCTGGCCTGCTCCTCCTTGCTGGAATACAAGCTTCTCACTTTTGCCCTTTTCCGCAGTAGACAGAAAGATCAGGCAATTCGTGTGACTAGCTAACAGTTCCTGAACATGACGATGGGTTGTATGATAAAGTCTCACATAACCGTTCAGTAATTCATCTGAGAGAAACATTTAAAACTAGTGACCCCATATGTAAAAGCACAAAGATCCACATCCAAATCCATATAATCCATTTTAAAAAACATTAGAAATGAAAGATTAAAATAGAATATTTAGAAAAAAAATTGAACAGTGAAAATGTGCACAAGATTGTAAAGCTGTTTTCCTGTTCCTGCCTCAGCTATTTAAGATCATTCCAAAAAGATAAGGACTAATTAAAAATGATACATTTTATTGCCTCGTTTTTAGCACTGGATGCTCATTGAACCTAGCAGAACTTTTCCTAAAGGCTGCAAAAAATTGGAAATTCATTCACAGAAGAAAAATAATAAGTCATTAGTTGACTTCTGATTCCATATTCACCCTACATTCATTCATGTGTTCTCACATAAAGCAAAGATTTCATATCAGATTCACTTTATCATGTTTCCCCCTCCTTCAGGATGAAGCACAAAAGCACATCAAGGAAAAGTCACCGTAAATCTATGGGATACCACAAGTCTGATTCTACACAGCAGCATCTGTAATTGGAACTGTTATATATAAATGTTGATCTGTAGAGGAAGGGAGCACCTCCCTCCACAAAGTCCCAGGTCAAAATCTAACAAACAAGTAAACTCTGCTTTGGCTTTAAACGGGACCATGTAATGGACAGACCAAACACAACACCCTACCCAGAGATTAATTTTACCTTCTTTCTAGATATTAACAGCATGGTAAATTTTAATCTTTCCAAAAATTCTTGCCTGTATCTTCACCCAAACATTTCTGCAGTAACTGTGATTCACTTAATTATTTCAAGTTGCCAATACAAATTTGTCAAACTTCACATTTCTATTTCATAACCGAAGATCTGAATTCATACATCTTTATTATATCTGATGTTCTACTTGCTACTTTCAGAAAATAAATATAGAAACAAATTCAATTCAGAGAGAGCAAAGGGGCAAGCACATTGAATTCAGCAATGACATTCACCTTTACGGGACAAGTTTGAGCATGGACCAGGGTCTTCAGGAAGCCAGCCCAGCAACTTGGCTGTGCTCTGGTGGAGGGTAACCCAGAACCCTAACCAAAGCCCAGTCTGCCACAGGTCAGCGTGTGCTGTGATTTCAAAAGGCAAACAAATACTTGGCAGCATGCTGTATATGGGAGAAGAGGGGACAAGCTCAGTCTTACAGATACTAGAAAAATTTGCTCTTTTTTTTATTGAATGTTCTTGGCATTACTAATGGTGTGACAAGATGTTCTGCAAACAGCCCATGGGCTGCGCAGGAGATAACCCCTAGTTAGCATTCAAGTGTCTATTTTTGAGTGTCATCTGGGACTACCTCACCAGAACCACATTTTTCTCATTAATGTGGTTTGAGCTCCTGCCACAGTTGCAGGGGAAGCTCACTGAACGTCTTTCCGATAACTGAACCTAGCTGAAGTGTAAACTTCAGTCTCGAGCATTGCCTAGCCTGTAGGCAGCACAATCCCCAGCACTTCCACAAAAAAAAAAAAAAAAATAGAAAAGAAAAAAAGAAAAAATCCGTATTTCAAACCCTTTGACCTACTACATTAAAGCTATTCTATTTACTTGCATTCTGCCCTGGAAGCTATTTGCAGTTTATGCAAACAAAAACCTCTATTTTTATAAAGAAATACCGTGCATCAACTCATAATGCATTTGCTAAAAGAGACTTTATAACTTCAGCAGAGCTACTTTTATACTTCTGCACTGCATTGAGGGGCAATATTTTGCAATGGCAGGCCCTTTGGCACCCTGTAACCTCTCATGCATACACAGCAAATTAGAAAGGCAGTGACATATTTACACTACTATTAAAAACACGCATAGCATTCCCTCAAGGCACCACCCTTCCCAATTATTTTTTGCTAAATGTGCATTAATTTGCTGCAGCAGCCGACCACAATAAAGACAACAGTTGTTGCCACGTCTGAAGTTTAAATACTGAGTGTGAAAACCAATTCCAGATTTCCATAACCTTGAAATGTCACCACACATGGATTACACTTACGCTTAAGCACAGTGTGCTCTTTTAGACAGAGCCTTTAGAAGTCCTCACACACCAACACAGCTCCGTGCTCTTTAGCAGCAATACATTTCATTGAGAAGTGTGTGAACCCGTTTGCTGCAAGAATGCAATAAAATGTGAATGTATAATCATGCAGCTAGGGAAAAAAAAGGTACAATATGGGCAAGAAAAAAGAAAAGCGAGGAGAAGAAGGAATGAACAAGACAAAACAGACAGACAAGCTAGTTTCATGCTAACCTTTTCATGAATATGGAAAATAAGTTTTGCTGCACCGCAGCAAGACTATTTGAACACACATCTGACCCAGACAACTCTTCTCAAAATCCCACTGAGGCATCCCACTTTACCACCTTGACCAGCCTGCAGCTAGAGTACCCAAATATCTCTGACATACTCTGGAATCTGCAGTATGCATAAAGCATGTTTTTACAGGGAAAAAAAGAGAAAGATAAAGAGAGAGAGAGAGAGAGAAAAGAAGAAAGAGGAAGGAGGAAGAAGAGGAAAGAAGAAAGAAAGAAGAAAAAAAAAGAAAAAAAGAAAGAAAAAAAAAAGAAATAGAAAAAGAAAACACCCTGCCTTTTTCTGCACTGAGTTCTTAACAATTTCCAAAGCTATAATACAGTTCCAGACTAAGGCATGATAACTTGCTACATCACTTCGCAGTTGGCTTCTGTGTACAGCTACCGCTATTATCTTTTGCTCAACTACAAGAGCTCAGCTGACACTTGGGTGCAAACTGAAGCTGCGCAACGACAGCTTGGCTAGTGATCTGTTCTGCAAATCGTTCAGACTAGCTTGAGCTTATCGAAATCCGTCTTCTCCAGAACAACCTCCAAAACATGACTAATAGGCTGATTGTCCTCCAACAATATCTATCTTGATTCCTGCTGTAAAATAATCAATTACACTAAATGGAATTATTTACATGGAATACGAAAGTAGTTTGGCTTTGGTGGAAGTAATACGCTTATCAGATGGATTAAGATCTAATAGGCTTTTCTGTCTGAAAGTATAGCTGTTCCTGATAGCCTATCAAACCTCTTATGTAAATTTCTTTGCTCCTGACAATGTAAATTAGATAAAAGATACATTTTGTCTACAGACCTCAAGTAACAAAATTTTTAATTTATTTTAAAGCTATGCCAATGGAAACAACAACTGTATTTATGAACTGAACTTGACTTAGCTTATTCCTGTTAATGAAACAAAAGTGAACTCCCACTGCTTTCTGTTAATATGGTGACTCCAAGAAAATCAAATATTTATGTCTTTGGTCTAGACGAATTAATACACAATTTCTCTATCACAGGAAAAAGAAGGCAATAGCTTCCTTAATGCATGCCTTCAATGGAGTATCTTATTTCTCTAGGGTCTGCTCAGGAGGGCTGAGGGCTGCACAACAGGCTTCAAGGCAAGGGCTGCAGGGAAGGGAGCAAACAGAGCTGGTGACTGAAGGCGGCTTGGTGACCACTACCAGCGCACAAGGATGCCAAACGTGGCTTGTGCATGGATACTGCACAGTCGACTGATGAAATCTAGCTCCACGAAATCTTGCTCAGAAATAAATTTAAGACCATTTACTCCAATTTCAAGTGGCTGTGCTCCTCTTACACCCTTTCATCAGGAAGACAGCAGAAGAACACTTGTACTGCAGTTGGAATAAGGGGAAATGTGCCTTTGAGAATATATTACAAGCCCTGAAAACATTCTTCATAATACCCTGATTACTCACAAGTCTGAAAAAAAAAATCTCAAAATGTATGCAAGAAGTGCACACAATACCTAAATTAGGAATATATTTATTATATTTAGCAATAAGGAAATTGTATCTTAACAAAGACAAACATTGGATTTGCATAGATCTGAAGTATAGGATGAGGGGAATCTGGGGATTTGTAGATTCATTTTTAAAAATTGGGCAATACAGCACAAATGCAGTTTGGATCTGTATCCCCATTTCACAGCTCTGGACTAATTAATTACACTTGGCCCAGAGCATGGCTAAACAAAAAATAATAATGCACACTAAGCCAAGTCTTAAATAATTTCTCAAAAGCCCCAATGACTTCCTTTGTGAGATGCAAGCAAGCATTTTTGTCAGAAGAGAACAATGAATTTATGGTGCCATTTAAAACCCAGTAACTACTACACTTACCTGAAAAATACAAGAAAGGAAAAAAAAAATCCCTGGCTTGATTATGATTCACTGTGTGTACCAGTCCTCTGTATCATGGGACTAGAGTATCCTTTTATCTGTGTTATTCTTCAGGACAGACTGAATAATGACAAGTGGAGTGCCAAGCTGGAGTTTACTCGCAGATTGGTTAACATCATTTTGTTCCCAGAACAAGTCTCATCGGCCCTTATCAGGAGTCTCACAGAATTGTCTGAAAGTTACAGGCAGCACACCAAGAAAATTAATTTCCCTGTCTACCTCCTAGCATTGTCCAAATCTTGTTACTCTTATTCACACAAAGTAATTCAACCACCTTAGCACAAAGTGATGTTGCATTTTTGCTCAATCTTACAAAAAATAGTAACGTATAATTCTTACGCAGGGTTCGTTCTCCATTAGGTGCACACATGGTGAAGGAGCCACCCTGGCCCGGGGATGCCACCTCCCACTCGTGACAAGATGCACTAGAGGCATTTTTACGCCTCAGGAAATTCAGTATTCTTGTATTTTCAAAGAATGTAGATTTTCTGAGCTCACTATCAGAATTAGGAAAAATATACTTGAAACAGATGATGTTTACTCTTTCATGTCTACCTTGAGATTTCAGCTCTATGAATGAATCAAATAGAAATGATACAACCTGATGCAGTTAGTGCAATGGACTGACCAGACACATTAATAAAGGAAGAAAGTTTTTGGATAAAAAAGAACTGCACCAAGACCTTCTAACTCAAAGCAAGGCCTGAAGCAGTTTTTAATGCTGCGTTCCTACAATGAATATAGACTGTATGATCACACTCTGCATGCATGCTATAGCAACTGACATGAATCTCTAAATACATATGCTCTTTCAAGTGAAATTTAACAGAGGACTTGATGATCTAATTTATTGTCTGTTGCAGTGCAGACTCGAACATGCAGCAATGTAGTAAAGAAAAAGAATCTACAGCTTGTGCCTTGCATTTCCTCTCAAACTTCCAGCTTTCACATTGCCACCTGTGGAAGCTGATGAAAACTATTCATGGCATCATGGCCCCAGGTGAGAGATGCTTTCCACCTTTCTGAGAAGTCTCAGTCCTAGCACTTGTTTAGAGCCCCTGTCTGCAACTGCTCCCCGTTGTTCTGTCTCAGGAAAGTTTTGCACTGAAGCATTTTCACTTCAAGGCGCTTTGCTGAGACTCAGCCATACTGGTAAGCATGCAATAGAAAATCACAGGGCAACTTCTAGATTGGGCTTACATTTGAAAACCAGCAAATTTCAGTCTATTCCTCTGAACACATGCTGTGGCCAGATGTTTTGCTCTGCACAAAGCTGTGGCTATGACGTTACCACCTTGCCTTCTCCCTGCTCCTTGTGCACCCAACCAGTCCTGAACCCAACTGTGCAGTATCCTCAACCCAGCTCTGTCAAAAGAGCCTGCATTTCAAAAATCTGCTATTAAAAGTGTTTAAACCAGTTTAGGTCTTTGCAACAGAACCAAGAGAAGGAATTATTTGTGCTTTCATGCCAGTAGATCTGAAGCAAGCAAGAAATCTTCAAAGGCAGAACCTCTCCTAAAGCAGCTCAGCACTGCCGACCCATGCATAGCCCTCCCTACGAACAGTCACCTCATTGATCAAAGTCACACATCCTCCCATAGCCTGCAATACACCCAGCTGGGTGACAGTAAAGAGAGCTTATAAAATAATTCAATGCTCAGTTTTTACTTTCCCCAGGTTTAAAGATGTTTTTTTTTTTTTTTTTTTTTTTTTTTTTTAAATAAG
>VXAV01000115.1:115863-136218 GCA_013399715.1 Alectura lathami
GGGGGGGGGTTGGGGAGGTAAAGATTTAACTAACTGAATGAAATAAAAGACAGAAGTGAGGAAAAATATCAAATAATAAAATCAAGAACTTGAAACAGGATCTTAAAGCACAAGCTACAAAGTCTGACAGCCGTGCAGAAGTCTGACAGTAGAGATAGGGTTTAATATTCTCTTATATGAGGGAGCTTTGAATCTCATTTAATTTTATCAGATTTAGAATCATTTGCTAGGGGCCAGACAGCCAACTAGTGTAAATCAGTTGAGCTCCATTAACTTCTACGGAATTACAGTTTCCAATTTACATCAGCTGAGAACCTTGCTGTTATGCCACCATTATTAGCTGCTATTTATAACGCAATAGTACCTACAGCAGTCATCTCAAACATGTGGCTCAACAGGCTCCCTGACATTGCCTGCAGATATTGAAAGACTGCGCCTCTACCTCATGTTGCCCAGAACAGAAAAGTTGTCTCCTGCATGTAAAGCACTGCTTGCTCCACATTCTGCCAAATGGACCAGTCAGGCTGGAGACTACTGGTTCATATGAAATCTGAGCCTAGTTTTGCTATGATACACATACATACAAGCAAAATAATTTCTGAAGCTTACGCATGGGGAATGTTCACACTAACTAAATTTAGGACCTAACTTAAGTGCTTAAATTAGGTGGTTAACCTTCCTACATGGAGATGTCCCTTCAAGGACCGTTCAGTGCAGACGCACAACAGAATTACGTTGTGAAGGATCCAAGTGCTTTCTCTTGGCCATTTAGCAGACATTAAGGAACAGCCCTCCTTAAAATTAGACATCAAAACAGGTTGATAGCAGGAAGAGTTCCTCACATGCATCTTGGGGACGCAGACGTATTTCGATGCCTTCTCGTCTCCTGGCGTTCATTTATTATGGATGTACATCCTACACTGGCACTGTCCAAAGAACGAACAATCTGTGCACACAAAATCTAACCAGTCACAGACCTTCACACTGTGCAGGGGATTTTTTCCCCCTGATTCTGCAGGACATGCAGCAACAAAGGAGGACCTGTCATGCCTTTGGTCCACTTCCTCCATTCACTACTCGATGTTGACACAAAACTAAGATCTTTCCCTCACACCAGTCAGATTTCCTTCAGATCCTATTTCTTGCTCAAATTTGTCCCCCTTCCCGCAACATGCCCTGAAGGCAGAACCTAATCACAAAGTTAAAATCCCCTTCAGAGACGAACCAGACTTTTCTCCGCAGTTTGGCACTGCCTGGTTCCCACATCCAGGCAATGTGGGAGGATGGAGACTGAGATACACAGATTTGCTAGGACCAGGAGGAGGTAAGCACAGAAGACACACCAAAGGAATTATCATTCCCATTAACAAATGCAGCATGAGGCCCACATCTCATGGCACGATCAAAACTTTGCAGCATTTCTAATCAAAGCAGCCTGTGATCATTCCCTGGTTAGCTCCCTGTTTTGAAGCTGAACTTCCCTTAAGTTCAAGGGCTCAGGAGGAGAAATCTGGTTCAGAGATTTCTCTTTTTACTTATGAACTCCTACACACTAGGCTTCAATCTCACAAAGTGTTTAAGCTTATGCAAAGTCTCTCTGAAGCGAATGGGACTGTTCACACGCCTGAAGTGCAGTCCTTCGCTGGATCAGGGTGGCAGCTCACTTCTTGTCAGTCTTTCCGAGCTCTGTGCATTCTGTTCAAACATTTTCTACGGTACATGGGTTAGTGTTAAATATAGAAAGCCCTCTGTTCAATTTTCTTCTCCGAGGCTGACATGCTGCTGAATTGTGCAGCAGTGCTGAGCCTAGATCTGCAGAGCACAGGTCTGTCACCGCTCATCCACCACGATGGTGCCTGCCTGATGGCAGACATGAAGCAGGTCATCTCTGAACTCAGAATTACTAAGAAAAAAGTTTTCTGCTATGGACCAATAACTGGCACTTGCCTATAGCAAATATCACATGAAAACATCTTATTCTGCTCCTGTCAATAAGTCAGCCAACTACAAGTTCTGAGCTGTTTGCTAGGTTTTTGCTGCTCTCTAGAAGCGTGATTGAGAGCTCTGCATAGACTGATCAAGCAGGCCATTAATATTTCACAGCTGGGCTTGGGTTGACTGGCAGTAATTATTCCACAGATTACTTATTCATTTGAAGTGCAGCTGGTCATCCATTATTTTCTCTACAGCTTTGAAGGTCCAATAATTCCAATTATTTTTATCACCTGGAGACAGGTAAAATGGCTCTGTAGAAATCTGCCCTGACCTGGCCACTCAGTGTGTAACTGGAAGCCCACCACCACTACAAGTCCACTCTTCAGAGCTGAGATGCTGGCATACAGTGACAAATTCTTTCCCCAATTTTCCAGTCTCAAACACAGTGTTTATTCCTGCTCTAAAAGCCTGTAGTTTTGGCCTGTGCTTGAAGCTGGCAGCAACTCAGCTTTCCTGTCTGCTCCCTTACCACGGACAGGGCAGGACCATCAACTGCTCTCCATTCACAAAGTTGCTAGCTAGCCAAGACTAAGTGGCATGCTTCCAAGACAAAACCTTGCAGTTGCACATGGCTACAATGGCCACTCTTGTTCCTAAAAGCCACGCAATGTGTCCACGAACTGATTGTCCCACCAGTCATGTAGTAGTCCAGGCAGGGACCCAGGCTTTGAGTTTTTGGAGAGCTGTATATGGCTGAAGGGACACAAGCGTGACCATCTCACGTCGAGGGTGGCTGCTGAATCCAGATATTGAAGAGAAGGATAACTTTCACAAGGCATCATTGCATGAACTGTCTGCACTGTTCAGAACAAAGACTTGCAAGCTCTCCCACATTTCTTGCCAGGTTTCTCTTTGTGTACAGCTCCATAACATATGCTAGAGAGTTGGAAACCTACAGTGGATGGAATGCTAAAAGTCATACAAGCAGAAAGGGTTCACCAGAAAATTTGCAATCAGATCTGGTCTGCAAGTACGCATTTAATCTTGGAAACATTAGCTGGATTGAACCTGACTGCTGATGAGTTATTCTTCCTTGCCTGACTGGAAGGTCATAAACATTTCTGATATTAATGGTCTAGTGGAAGTCAAGGCTTCATGCGGATAAACTGCTAACTCCCCATTTCTCATCCTCTGAGAACTTTCTGCTCCACGTGTCCAGCAAGTGGACACTTTGAGTAATGTGGAAAAATGCCACTTTTCCCCTCTTAGGGTTCCTCTGTCTCACTGCTGTAGTACTTCCACATTTGCTTCAGGACAGAATTTTATTCCGTACCTATTTTTCTTAAACAGACCTTTAGATTAAGAGATCTGTTCTACAAAATGATAGTACTGGTGCTCACTGCTCTGCTCTAAGAGCAGCTACATTTGTTTCATCCCTTCTGTAGGAGTGAGATTGCTACTCTTTGACTCAGTGGGAGGGAAACTTCTGCAATTTTTTCATTCCATTGCTTGAGTGTGTATTGCAGCAGCTTCTCTTACATTAGGACCAGGATAATAAGATTAACAAAAGTGAGACTTTTAGGGCTCTTCCTTTTCCCATTATTCTGATTAAGTTCTTTCTTCTCCTCAGTTCCACCCACCAGTGACTGAATGTGTGCACTGAGTATGCACTTCTCTCTACATTCCTCTGTTCTTCCCCATACATAACGTAACTCCATGCTGCGCTAGAAACTTAGAGGCAATGAGATTTCAGAGAGGAATGAAGCCCACAGGCAGATACAGAGAAGTACATCTGAGATATTCCCCTCCACAGACTGCATTGCAGCTGCAACTTCAAACCTACTCTGCTGAAGATGCTTGGGACTGTTTGTTCTCCTACACAGCATCATGTGGAGAGATACCTTCCTAAAGCACGGAGGCATTTACAGACAGCAAATCCCAGCTTTCTGTGGGCAGGTATTTCATTTTCATGAATGCCGAATTGAATTTCTCACCTCATAGATTCAGTTGTAAGGCTGAAGACCCACTTTGCTCAGTGGTGGTGTGAAATAAATGACAGCCTTATCTGGAACCAGGCTTTCTTACACATGGCACCAGAGATTGTTCCTGCACAGTGCATTCATTTAAAATACTTGGAAAATGCTATAAAAAGTGCCCTTATTTCAGCTCACTGAGTATGAAATACATGCATAATATCCAGTAATGTTGCAAGAAGATAATTTTATTGCCCATAACATCCCATCTTACTGAGTCCCTTAAGGCACACTCCATAACCCACCAAGAACAGGAATATCCCAGTGGGTATGCTGACATCACTTCATTAAAAAAAGAGAAAAAGGGGCTGCTGGGAGCACCACACTGCCACACTCTCTGGCCATGCATGGCTCACATGCTAGGTGGCTCACACCAACACAGGCAGTATGTTTTCTGAGCACGGCTGCTGCAGGCTGAGCCACCTGCTCCACACAGCCCCCACTGGCTCCAGACACACTTTGCAGACGCAGCCTGGGGGTGAGCTCCCAAGCTTGTCTTCTGGAGGGGCAACTAGTTTTGCACTGTCTGTCCATCCAAACGGGTTCCCTGTTCTACCTGGGAAGCTGGGGCAATCAAGTATTTAACATATTGAACAAGAGCACTCCCAGCTAAGAGGAAGAGCAATTAAAGGCCTGCTGACTCACCACATATCAAAGGGAAAGTGGCTCAGTAGGGAGCAGAAATATTCTGAAGGAGCCAAATATTGGCAGTGCACTAGGCCGAGGATTCACATTAACGTCATCCCAAACAAGCTGAGGACAATGTTTGCTTAAAATACCCAGTGGGGATCTGCACTGATGAGAGAAAAAGAAAAAGGATATTTTGGAGTTTATAAAGAACATATTCTCTATTCTGCAACAACGATGACAGAAGATGGCAGTGTTACAGTCCTAGGCATGTGGACTTGTCTGTACACCACAAGAAACAATTTAAATATTTTGCAAAACATGCTCTTTCACTTTTCTCTGGAAGCTTACCCATTTCTATGTGTATGCATCAGGTGAACATGTGCATATTATTATGGGGACAATCCTAACATCTCTTCTCAGTATCTGCAGGAAAAGATGCGCGTGCTGCTTGCTAGCCCTGAATCAGTGCTCTGGCTCTGAAGGAAGATGCATCCAAGTCTCATCACAGATACTGGATCTTAAGGTCACAGAAGACTATGTGTGTAATACGGACAACACTCAAGTAAAAATGTTAGAAGGCAAATCTAAATTCTAATAACTCCATAAATGAGTCTAATGAAAATGAAAGTGGACCTGTAGGCATTATTATCCACATTAACACGACTGCTGTGAGTCAGGTCCTGTAAATACAAAGGCTATCTGAAGTGACAGGGAACTTTGTGTTGCGTTGTCAGGAGACATTAAAAGTCTAAGAAATGGAGAAATTCCTATAAGCCAATGAAGCTGAACAGATATCTACAGATATTTCCGTATCCTTACAGACAGGCATGTAGCATCACTCCCTGATCAGTAGCAGGGCAGGCAGCAGAACAGACCCAGACTGGAGTCCAAATCTTTCTAGTTACCAGGTGGATTTACCACCCTCATTGCTACAAAACCATGCTTAAATGCAAGTAACTGCAGAAGTCAGTACAGGACTGGTGACTTACAGTTTACTGGCCATGTACTTCATGTCACTATATGGTTTAGTTTTCCAAATGTCATAGTGAAAGACAGACTTTCTCACTGCAATATAAGAAGTGTGATTTACAAACCACAAGGGCAAGCCAAAGCTGTTGTTTGCTTTCTGCTCCAAAACGTTCCTCCACTACATTTGCCATAAACCTTTTTGGTGTCCTGTAAATATCTCCACAAAACTATGCACCTGTAGAAGCAACAACCTGATGCCACTGCCAGAGCAAGGTCACTCGAGGGAGGCTGTGTTCCTCAGTTCAGGTGTTCATTTTTAAGTTTGACTAACCTTAAAGTGTTCCTTAAGCACATATCACTTCAGCCCTAAAATATTTAATCATTAACAATTTAAAGCAGAAAGGAATTTAAGTGAGTTAGACATCCCGTAATAGGCCTTTTGACTAGGGCCATTAGGAACATTTCGGTTCAGCTCAGACATAATTCATCATTCTGAGTGGAATACACCTGAAAGGCAGGAAGCTCCTTCTGCTCTGTAGGTCTTTCCTTAGGAATGAAAAAAAGGAAAAAAAAAAAAGAAAAAGAAAAAGAAAAAAAAATCATTTAGCTTTTCTGCTTTTCTAAATAGCTTAAGGTTATGAATGCCAGATAGCTTCCAGTTAGGCATTTACTGCCACCTTTAATAGCCAAAACCTATCAGAAACCTCCTGAGGCTAAATACAGAGGAGAGAGAAAAAAGTGATCATTTTATATTCCAATCCCTGCTAGGAAAAACCTGCAGAAGGAAGGTTAAGGCGCTGCAGATTGGTCTCCTTTCCATTCCTAACTTGCTAGTTAATTATGGCAATGCAGCCAGCTCCTCCGCCAACAGGTACCCGGGTCATCGGCAGCAGGAGCCAAGCCAACCTGGGACCTCTGCATCAGCTTCCCCAACACTAATGCACTTCTAGATAGTGACAGTAAATTAAGGAAAGGGCACAGCTTAGCTATTAAATAGCAACATGGCCATAAAATAAGACATTTCAGCATATATATGTTTTTTAGGCTGGTGTCAATTCATAGTGATGCTGCAGTTATTCTGTTGAGTGGAAAGCCTGATAGCCTTTATAAGCACGGCTCATTCTTGTATGGGAAACATAAAAATGCTGATGCGTTATGTGGTTGTGTATAAAATGAAAAATAGCAAAGGTAAGACAGAAAAGGTTTACGTCCTTCAGAACTTAATAGAAACTAAATCCAGCCATCTTTCTGAGTGATTAAAGAAAAATTACATCCCTATCGAAGAACAGTGAAAGATAAAAAGCTGCTGGGATGGACACATTCTCTGTTTCAATTAGGAGGTTCTGAACATCATTTCTGTGGAGCCATACTAACATTATTGCTCTTAAGTTTTAAAGATTTTTCCTATACAAATGAGCACAAAAAAGCAATTAAATAACTGAAATACATCTCAAAATACCTGAATACACAATTGCCATATTCTCAATTGACACTACAAGCAAACGTGTATTACCTCTGTCCACTCACCACATTTTACTAACATCCATGCCACAACATTTCTTCATCAGAGCCCATGGACCATCCTGGCACTTTAGCACAGCTGGGCTGGCAGACATCAGCTCAGGAAAAGTATTGCACTGAAGCAGGAAGGCTCATTCCTTTGACTATAACCAGATGGTGTTTGGTGCCTCACTAGGCGTGGCTGCATACAATTTTTAATGGAAGTAAGGTCAAGAAAAATGGAACCTTAATAAAAATATAACCATCAGACCTGCAGTTACTTATTCCAGTGAACACTGCTGGATTGTGAGGCAGGGAGCATGCACACTCTGGCAATACTGTTGATCACAAACTGTTAAAAACTCTAATTTACTCATTAAAACTCAATGGAGACTACAATGATCAGACTCCTGATCCACACGATAAAAAGGGAGGTGCAGCAGAATACTGGTTGAGCAAGAGTAATACAGTCACATGAAGAATGCACTGCATCCATCAAGGTTATCTGTCCCTCATCCTCACGGCACAGAGGCGACCGGGTACTACCACCTGACTGTACCCAGAATGCAGGGTGTAATTACTCTGCTCCTTTTTTTTACCATTTTAAAGGATTTTCACTGTGGGCTGGCAGCTCTGGTAACTGATTAGTGTATATTGCTACAACAATTCACAGAGCTTCTATAAGCCAGAAGGAGTCATGCTGAGAGATCTGCTTTCCATTCTAAATATAGCAGCACAAGAAATGAAATCCAAGTGCCAGATTTCAGTGGGATTTCCCAGGGAGAAACGCACTGCACACATGGCTCATTAGAGACCTTTAAAACAAAAACAAGAACTACAGATTGCACCAGTGTAATCCCTTCCCCATGCTGTTACTGAAAATATTTTGGATGAATGTCGGTCATTTCCCCATCATGAATCTCATCATCTCTCTCTGTTTGTTTTCAGTACGCATCTCAGCCAGCTCATCCAATACGAACATCAGTGATAACTATGGCTGAGCACTATCCTTAGCCATTCAGCTTCACACATCCTGTTAACAGACCAGTTTACTTTCATTTACTGGGATTTGCATGAAGCTGTCCACCAGCTACAGACTCCTGTGATGTTTTCCAAAGCTGGACACCTGCTTCTGTAAGACTTATCTGTAGCTGTTTCCAGCCGTTTCTGAGCACAGCGCACTCTCGAGCCCTTGATTGCGTTTTGTAGTGCACGAATTCCCACAGCATCTATGTATTTGTTTTAAACTGACATAGGTGAGTGAAATCCATTTAACATGTCAGCTTATAGATTATTACTAACCTAAAGTAACAACAAAACAAAGCCAACAACAGACCAACCAGGATACACCCTTCTTTTCAATTGCCCAGATACTGTCTATATTTTAAAGTTTAAATCTCTTTCCTTTGCAGTCTGCCTCTGGAGCTGTACACTGCCAGCCGATTCTCCTCTCATTTATACCTGTGTAACCCAGAAGCGATGCCACGGACTGACAGCCCTGTAAGAGGAGAAGTGAGTCATCCATCAAGTGCCTGGCTACTCCATGTTTATTTAGCATATACTCTAGAAGCAAAAGGGAATTAACTCACTTCCCAGCTCTAGGCTCTAACCTCACCTGCAGAACAGATTGTTTTCCCCAAAGTACAAAACTCTTCCCTTGTGCAGACTGCTTCTGTAGTACAGACTCTTAATGCCTTCCATTTTGATGACTTTCTTATTTGGATGGGGAACATGGCCATGGTGCTGCTCCCGTGGGCTCCTGACACCACAAGTACAATGGAGGCACCAGGGTCTCATACAGGCCTCAGGCTCCCAATACAGACCTTTGTTATCTCAGCCCTGAGCACCTAACAGCTCCTCATTCTCATCTAAAAGACAAAAAAGGACTGACTAGGCAAACTGTTATACAGAAAAGCTTCCTATTAGAGGAAAGGTGCAATAAATATAGTTCCACTGAGAAGAAGAAAGAAGTTAAACATCTGCCTTCTAACATACACAATTTTTTGTGCAATGTATGACACTGAATCATTTATTGTACGAGTAAAGACAAATACCTTTGGTCAATAGGTTTTGACAAGTAATTTCAAATAAAGACGAAATTTGCCTTATAACCTTGCTGGTGAAGTGAGCCGTTTTCCCTTCTAGACAATGCAGTTTTGTGTAAAACTACAGCAGAACTGCTGGGATCCACCCAGCCTTCCTGTAGTCCAGCCATCAGCTGCTCAGCCTGAGATTCCTCCCCTTCACAAGACTCAAGGCTTTGCTACAAACCTTCTATCAGTCTTATCTGATGACACATGAGTAAGTGCCTGATTCTGTAGTGGTTTTTGTGCACAAATATGTAATTAGCAGGAATTCCCTTTCTGGCATGCAGAGGAAGTAAAGACTGTAAAATGCACTGGATTTTTGAATTTCCCAGAACAAAAAGCTTCAATGTTTTGTTTTGAAAGATGAAGTATTTGTTGTCAGAAACAATACCACCTTGCTAAATAATCTCAGTCAGAATCTGTACCTATACACATCTATGTGACTTTCACCCACATGAAATACAAATATTTCAGGACTCTTCATACAGAAAAAACCCTTCCTGTGCCACCTCCCCCCCAAAACGAAAAGGAGCAATTTGCCAATATGTTTACTTGCTAAGAAATACCAGAGGAAGGTCACATGTTTTCATGTATTTAACTGCAGCAGCAACTTCAAAAATTGTGACAAATCTACAGCTGACAAACAACGACATTTCCATTTCTGAGTTATGCGCAGCCCTCTGAGAGGTCACTCTGAAAGATTTCAGTACTTCAAGACATTTTAAGTGTTTCACCATACATTAATGACAACCTTCACAACAACAAAAAGCAAAAATCAGATGCACATTCCTGCTGAGTTGCGTGTTACAAGGTGTTAATGAGCAATTCTAGAACACAGGACAGCAGAACACTCGTGTTTTCAGCATCCATACCTTCAGCGTAGAAAATAAACAATAGAAAATGGCCATATCTGCTGCTACAACATACACACTAATTTCTGTCATGCCTGCTTTCAGATCTGTAATACAAGAAGGGATTTTAATAGTGCCAAAGGGTGCAAGCAGAATGATTGTGCTGCCAGAAGTGGCATGAAAATGCAGAGAACTGTAATTAGGGAGAATACATGATTCAAGTGCTGCACATTTGTGTCTTATGAAACGTTCTGCTTGCTTTGGAGGCATACTGGGTACCAGGATTACCAGGGCAACGCAGTGATCTAGGGCTCTGGGCATCCTCAAAAAGGTTTCCCATAATCAGATATTGACACCAACTTCCAAACCATAAACATACTGCGATGAAAAGGGTCAGCTTCTTACAACAACAAAGAGGGAGGATGCGGCCTTGGAGCCAGGTACAGAAGAAGGTACGGCTCTGAGTGTCTTTGCCTGGCCCTGAATCAATGCTGCTGCCCAACCCACACACCTCAAGCTGGAAGAGCTGCTCTCCTGAGCTTTGCAGCATGTATCTATATAAGCTAAAACACCTGTAGATCTATTCTGTCACAGTCAAAATACCACTAAAAATGTCAGCAAGAACTGTATAACACAGGAAATCTGTGGTAGAAATGAGATAGCCATGCAGACTCATACAAGAAATGTGCCTGCATTCCCCATGCTCAGAGCACCCTTCTGGAGGAAGAGCATCACGCAGCACAGGGAGCTTGAGAAGGTGCGCAGTGCCCCTGGACTTTTCATAAACACACCACGAGCCTGGCTTTTGAGTAATTAAATTTAATCTTAACCAACATTGAGGAATCTTTTACAAGGTCTCTCAGTCACCTTCATTGCACAAGGATAAAATAATTTTCAGGGACCCTGTGTGTGGGAGTAAATTTTTTTTTTTTCCTTTTTCCTGTGTTGGGGTGGAAACTCTAAAGACTTCAATTAGAAGCAATTACTGGAGATGTAGAGGCTTCTTTGAGGTTAAGCTGCCCTTCATTTTCTCAAGAGAAGCCTTTAATTAAATGCAAATAATCACAATTTTCATATAGCAGATTGCCATAATTTCACTATTAGCTACTGGATCTCATTTAAAAAAGGAAAGAGGTGGGCAATAGTGCTGGGCGGATGAGAAGTAATGAGAACTCAAGAGGTCAAGGCTGAATTACCTGTGTAAATCTATTCCTCTCCTATAAATCTGTCTGCAACCATATCATTTCAGTGTTAACAGGTTGTCCTTCATGCAAGTGCACTGGAGAGTAGTCCCATAGAAACGTGGGCCTCAATACAAATAATTACCTCACTCCATCTTACCACTGACCACGGCAGTGAAGGCAGGATGGGTAATGGGGAAGATGTAATTGAAGTGGAAATGACCAGAACTAAAATGTAAGCTGTGATGAATTCAAATGGTAGATTCAAGCTCATCTCCATAGCAGAGCTCTGGAAGAACAGGCACATGAAATGGCAGCGTCCAGTTGCAAGTATTTCAGAGACATTTATCAAATCAGGTATGGGAGCATATAAGAAAAGAAGAGGTAACCAAGTAAAGAAGAAAGAGTATGGTGGCTGCAAGAGGGAGGGGGAAAGCCGCAGTTCATACAAACACAGGTTTGCAATTTTGTCCACAGAAATGTTAAGTCTTTAGGACACATTCTGAACATTGCATATGGTAAATAAGGCAAATGCACGCAAGGATAGGGAGAATATGTCACTTTTTTCTTACTCCCCTTCTCCTTTTGTTTAGTCAAACTGAAGCTTATCACATCTAATCAGCAGCAGTCAGCCTGTGCACTGGGGCTTCATGCGCAAAGCCTGGGTTTCTGCTGCTCAGTGACTCACTTTGCCACCTCCAGCCCTGTTCCACAGATTGTGCCACAATCCAAGGTCCAAACAAGTGGTCGGGACCAAATGCCAGGAAACATTTTCAGTGGCACCTTTCGGAAAAGCTGACGGCTTTGCAGTTCCAGGACAAGTTGAATAAGTATGGAGGCTCCACCAAGCAGCTCCTCAGCCTTAAGGCAATCACAGGGAAGAGGTGTTTCGGAAGAATTATATTTTCGTAATGGAAATGGCTGCTCGGTTTTCAAAGCTGAGAAGATAGTTCCTCTCTGACGTTCAGAGTTCAGGAGGGATGTCAGGAAGGTTAAAACAAAAAAGCACAGGGAACAAGAAAAGGAGGGGTGGAGAACTTACTACTTGGATCAACTTGGCACATCATTTCTGTGTGGATTCCCAAATTAAATCATTTCTCCTGATGTACCATGAGAATATAGGGAGGGATCAGGTTGTAAGCTATTCAGAGGACAAACTGATTATCGGCATTTTAGCAGTGAGCTAGTTTTTGTTCTTCCACACATTTATAATAATACCTTTTACATGTTCTCTAAGAAAGAAATCTCTCTCTGCTTCAGAACTGCTAGTCTGAAGACCTTTTGTTGGCACTGAGAAGAATGCTAATGTGAAATATCTTATTTCTTCAGATGAAAGAGAAGCTGAGAACAATCCCCTCTGGAGGGAGGTGGCAGAAGTGGGATCTGGGATCAAGAGCTTATGACTCACTCCCCTGCACAGCCCATACTGTCCTCGCTGGGTCCTGCTGCTGTCTCCTCCTCGCAGCACAGTAGGGATTTGTGGCACCAGCAGCCAGAACCCTCTCCACTCACAGACAGAAATGCCTGGAAAGGAAGCATTATGCTAGAGACCAAGTGCTCAGCCTTGCGTGACAAACCACCCAAAGCCCTGCTGCTCTCCTCTCTTCCCCAACTATTTTTGTTTGGAGGGACCAAACAAAGCCATAATGTGTTTTTAACACAGTGAAGTATTTTCCTGCTGGGGAGGAAAACACTGATGGGGAGGGTGGCTATTCAGGGTTGACAATGTGACCCATACAGTAGATCTGTCACATGATGTTTTGCCTTATGCATACATTGAGCCACAAGTACAAGGAGAGGAGTGTTAGTTTTCTGGCAGCTTCTTTCAAATCAGAAGTAGTACAAGCTGAGTGATGTTGGGATCCCAGGGCGTCTGGGTCTTAGGGCTAAATTACCTGTAGTCCAGTAGGAAACTAGCACTGATAAAGGCTTTGTTTAGAATGGGGACATTCACAGTATTTCTTACTCCTTGTGGGTGGTGATCACAGAGCTTATATGCAGCAGTGAGCACTTCTTCCACAGTGAGGACACTAATAAGATCACTTTCTTCTGCCTCTGAAATACAGAGACTTAATATGCTTGAGATACTCCTGTCTCCTGAAACAGATACTTCTGTTCAGAAGGTTTGAACACAAACAGTGGCTCAAAAATGACTGAGAAGTGAGAGCTGTAAGCTTGTACCCGGAGGTGGAAGCACGATTATGTAAGCCTGAGTTCTTCAAGAAACTCAAACAAGAATGTTTGAGGGAAAGGAGACCTTCATATCGACCTACCTTCACAACAGATTGTATGCCACAGGCTGCCTTGTGAAACCATCACAAAATAAAATCAAATAATACCCTAAATGATTACAGGGTAGCATATCCAGCTTGGTTTAGGGGGTACCAGCGGAACACTCAGTGTTTCTTTCACTTGCGTGACATATCTGTAAGCATACCCAGTACCATGGCAGGTCTCTGAAGAACTCAGTGATTTAGCAGAGAGTAAAGACAGTGAGGAAAAAATACAGGCTCCTTTCATCACTATGTGGTAACAAGAAGATGAAGGCCTTATGTGCTTATGCTGGCCGAGAAGATGCGCTATTAGGATAATAAAAATGACATATCTTCAGAGACTGAGTTTTCAAATATGTAGCACTACAAGGAACTGAAGCATTATAACTTAGCAAGTCATCAGGACTAAATGCTTGACAATTGGGATGATGCAACAATGGAGGAATCAGGCCTGTAATAATTTCAGGCAATATCCGATTATAGATTTTGTTCTAAACTCCAAAGGAATGAAGGCAAAAAAAAGTGCTATAAATATATTTAAAAGACAAATAATCCGAATTGCTTTTCATACAGAAACTCTCTAGGAATTGAGATTTTTAAAAATAGTAAAAGAAATTCATAACTTTTTTTTTCCTGAATCCAAGAAGGAAATTAGAACTTAGTGTAAAAAGCTGCAACTAAAAAGCATTACAATGGCTGGATCCACTGATGACACCATCAATATTTCTACTAGATTCCAAGGGGGAAAGGATTTCATCCACAGACACTTCTTCACATAACAGTACAGTCACTCACAGTATTGCTGGTTTTGCCAGATACCTATGAGATTAACATCTTTACATCAGAAGATGCAGTCCATGTGAATGAGAATGGAAAGGAAAAACACAAAGCTCTGAGGTAATGCAGACAGTCTCAAAACAATTACTTGTTTTATAGAAAGAACAACATGAATTAAGATGGAACAGTGCATAATTTTCTGTGTGTGAAGGAGAAAGGGAGGAAAAAAACCCTATATTCTTTTCTCAGTAAGGATACAGTAACATTATTTCCAACTCTAAACAATTTTAGCTGACCAATTATAGTTGCACTGCAAAGCAGAAGCTGAGAAGCAGACCAGATTTATTTCCCATGTTGGCTTTAGAATCGCACCTAAAAAGACCCCAGAGAAATAATGAAAAGGGAATTTAAACTGCACAGTCAGTTTATTCTGAGGCAATTTTTAATTAAAAAAAAATTAGAACAAAGTCTATTCCCTTAAATCATTAATAAAAGAATCCAGCCTATTAAGGAGATGAGCTTTCTTAACTAATCCATCTTTACTGCTGTGTTATTACCCAACTGTTTTCCTGTAATTAAAATGTGGCAGGTAGTTTACACACAAGAGGGAGTAATTGTATTGGAAATAACTGTTCATAACCAAATTTTAAAAGCCGATTTTGCTTATCAACTTTTAATAAAGAAAGCAAGATAATAATGATATTTAGCTTTTATGCCACCTACAGCTTTTATGCCACCACATTTTGTCTCTCTAAATTGTGAGCATTTCATTCAGTGATGCTAGAATATACCCTTTCAGATACAATGCAAAAGAAAAAAAAAATCTGAAGTATTGCAGTCATTTGTTCCTGTTCAATTAAAAAATATGGCTGAACTTTATGCTAAAGGATTCCAATGTTTAAAAAACCAGGAGTGGTTTGATAAAGAGAGAACAGAGAATAGGAACCACCCTAACCTCAGCCTGACCAGGCCAGGAAGGGAAGGTCCCCACCTCTGCAATACCTCCTAAAGAAGATGGAGTGAGACAAGTCATTGCCTGTCTATTTCTACATTGCATTTCCTCAAAGGCACATGCACAGGTGGCACAAACAGTCTGCATGGGTTTGCTCAGATCTGGAAGTAACACCTGATCGCCTGACTTGGAGGAAGATGCTAGATTTTGTTCTTGAAGGGCCTCCTGAACACTAAGGTTGCAGAATATTTCCTTACAGACTTTTCTATAGTTTTTGCTTTGTATCACTCTTAGAAGGTGGTTCTCCAGGAATTTCAAACCAGCTTAAGGGAAATGATTTATTATTACCTATAGTCTGGTAGTGTCTGCCAATATACAGGACTGCAGGGTGCTGTATGCAAACAGATTCTGTCCCAAGGGACACACAGTCCAAGATGTTTGAATAGGCACCTGTGGGTAGAAAAACCAGGGCAGAGCAAAGGAATAGCGAAGGGACCTCAGTGATACGGTGGGCAGATGAGTAGGTGGACTTTTGTCATTTAAATGTAGCCACAACAGACCAGAGATAGCCAGCATATCATTCTGTACAGCATGTGCTCATCTACAGGCTCACGGGTAATTCTACTGCTAGTGAGCTACATTGCTGGATGTTAATGCAGGTGGACCACAAAAAAAAAAAAAAAAAGAAGACCATTAAGAGCTCTGGTTCAAGACCTGTAATTAAATTGGCACCTACAAATCCTTGAGGGGCTCAGCTGAGCTCTGCATGGCTTGAGGTTGAGCAGAACAAACATAGGACTGCAGGATACAGCCCAAGCCTGCCCCAGACCTGCAACCTGGGTGGGTGAGTCACATACAATGCCCGCAGGAATTAGCATTTTCTCCCCAAACGTGTAAACCACATACTTCTACCAGGCTTGTCCAATACCCAGATGATCGGGAGTTCCCTCTACCTACATATCATCAGAAAGTTTAGCGTTGGATAGTGGTTTCTACCTCAGTTAGGTTAGGCCACCTTCAGGGCGCATTTGGGTTTCAACCCAAATTAGTGGCTTCGGTCCAGACTCGTTCTGTGGTTTGGCTTAAAAATCAAAGTAAAGTTTAGAGGTAGCAACCTCCACAGAGCTTCCTGCAGCATAGTTCTAATGCAAATGAACTGGATAAATGGAGCTGACTGTGCGAACCAGCTGTGGAACAGGCAGATGATATTTCGGGCCCCCACCAGGCCTGTTTTTCATACAGCTTGTGCCTGGTAAAATCGTTTAAAACAAATCGAGGATCAAATACCACTCAGGGACTGAGTGACTGCAGCAGAGAACAGACTTGGCAGTGACCAACAGGCCCCACGTGAGCGTGACACTGCTTTGACAGCCCTGTGTAAAAAGTGATAGTCACACTTACATTTATGCCTTGAATGTTCAGATTAAAGCAAAACCTAGAACAAATCAGTTATGCCTTGCTTATTAAAAGCCACAAATTGGAAGCTTATGCTTTGATTTCACAGGCGTTCCCTCCCCGAGCACAAGCAAACAGGTCATGCAGAGGGGAGAGGAAGGGAGTTGGTGTGGAAGTGGAGTGATGAGTACTGCCCAATAGGTTGTAGAAACTGCAGAAGAAGGTGTTTTTTGCCTCTAAGATTGTCTGGATTCCTCTCCTCCCTTCTTCACACCCCTTTATCAGCATTGAAAACACTGCCATTTTCCTGATCAAGTTTGCTGTGCTCATTAAGATACAGAGAGCATTTATTGGCTATAATGAGCACTCATTAAATTCTGGTGAATACCAGAACTGTCCTGAGGAGCTGAACAGACACACGTTCTGGAAGGAGAGCTCAGAGGTGGGAAGATCCTGGAAGTATTACATTTTTCACAACAGAATTATAAAACTTACCTCTCTCTCTTTTTTAAGCAGCAGCTATTGCTTACTGACTTCTCAAATTATTCTCCTGCCCCAGAAGGCCTCTCAGCTCCCCTTATCAGAGCAGGAACAAATTAAAGTTTTTACGTATTTGCATCTCCTCATTTGAGAATATACGTACGTTTGTTATTTAGAGATAAAAGTCTGCTTCTAAAAACTCACTTAGTGAAGTGATTTTCTGAGCCACAGGGAATGGTGCAGGAGGAATTGCAGAGCAGGATCCAAAGCATCTGGCAAAGCTGCAGCAAAGCAGCATCCTTGACTGAACACTTTTCAGGGCCACACACAAACCATTTCAAAGGAGCTGCCTGGTCTATTTTTAACCTGTTTGGTCAAGTCGTTAGGTCCCAACACAGCAAAATGTAGCACAATTGTAAGCCGTGAGAATCTCAGATGTCTGCTGGGCTCCCACCACTCTTTCAGCAGAGTCTTACCAGTTCCAGCCTGGAACAACTGAAAACTGGTTGTTTTCTGCTGGCCCAGCTTAGAGTTGGCAGCTCTGCCAACAGACGGCAGAGAGCAGCTATGTGTAAGAAATATCACCTTTTACCACAGTGTGTCTGTCTCTTCTCTGCAGTGCTTGCCCCAAAACTGGGGGTTGTGCTTGGACAGGTAAATGCCTTGAATTCTCATCACCAAAACTCAAATAATTCCTACCCATTTAATGGAAGATCTTTTGCCAGAGATGACAAGAATGAGAAATCTCTCCTCAAAACATCTCTCCTTGACCGAACACAATCTTTTGGGTTATGGCACGCATCTCACTCTCACTCTACATTCAGAGGAGACTAGTGGGTGACACAGCAGAGGAAGACGGTCCAGGGATACCTTTATGTTAAGGTCTAGGACCTGATGCACAAAAATGTAACCCTTCAGTAAGACTCATTCTTACCTCAAGAGAAAATTAGATGCAAAATGTACCATATCTTGGGCCAGAAACACTTTACACACTCACAGACAGTTACAGCTTTGGAGTGAAGTAGGTAGTAACAAATAGGAGCTCTGCTGAAAGCCCCAGTTGCCCTACATTAATTGCTCTGTGCCTTCCTCTAACTACCCTTATGTCACAGGCTGGAAAAATGCATGCACAAAATGCTAATTTCACACCCAGAATCATGACAGTCTCCTTAAGTTTGGGCAAGCGTTTTACAGACTAACACACTTCACAGATGAGGGACACAAGGCGCACACGAGGGCAAGGATCACATCCTACATGCCGTGTTCCTGTGTTTATTTTCCATTGGCTGTGCCAGACATACACATCCCTGAACAGTATGCATACACCTATAACCACAAAGAAGTTCCCACTGCAGTGCTACAGTCTAGGTTTTCACAAAAATCACAGAATTGCAGGGTTTGGAAGGGACCTCAGGAGATCATCTAGTCCAACCCCCCTTTTTCATCACCAAAAGCTGTTCAGCACCTACTGATGTGAAAGCATATGAAAGAGCTAAGAACAGACACAAGTATACTTTACCCTGGACTAATCCCCAGTGAGTCACAGAGGGTAAGTGACTATTTAAGGTAACAGAATCAGACAACAGCTTGGAGATCAGTGCATCCCAGAAAAAGCCAGCGTATAGGCTGGTGGGGAGGATAGCTGCTGGAAGGGGGAGGCTTCTGTAAGCATCCCTAGGAGATGACACTTTCGCAGATGGCCTACAAAATGCAGTGGGTCAGGAGATGCAGTGAGGGAGAAGGGAGTAGAGAAGCCCACCTGGCCACCCAAGCAGCTTGCAGACTGCAGCCTGAGCAGCAACAATCATGGGACTGACATACCAAAGTTACGTTTTTCCATATAAAATAAAATTGCTTTCCTGAAAGGTGAGAATCTGAAATCTCATTATCTCATGCTAGAGCTAACCACCATATCACTATCTGTACAACCAGGATATGACCATACTTCCGTCACCTCAGAAATACCTATCTTTCAACAACATTGATGACTACTTATATCAAAATGGCATCAATTTCATGAGAATAAATAACTGGTCTGGTTAAGAGTTAATAGCTCTGGTTTTAGTGGAAGCTTTTAGTGGATTACTGCTTTATAATTGCTTGCTCCCTAAGCATACACACATTGCAATATTCTGCACACCTTGACAGCATACCAGTTAGAGAAAATCAACCCTACACGTTCCCCTGACACAGTATTTTGTCCGCTGGATACAGTAAGTCAGAGATTGTTTACTCAACTTCTCAGGGCCCATTAATGACATAATGTTGGATGCAGCTGTTCAGGGTTTCACAAGACCAGAGCACAGAAAGAAATGCTGGGAGACTTTAAATGCACTGCTCACATCAGAGCCTGGCTGGGAAAGTCCTTGAAACTGGCCTAGGTGATTTTAACATTATAGCTCTCTCATGAAATAAATCCAGGAGTAAAGCCTCAAACTTAATTTCTCCTGAAGATCCTAATGATCCTAAAATAGCTCCACATGACTAGGGTGGCAATGGCTGCTTTGAAAAAGAGGGCATAAGACATTTCATTTTCACTCTGCTTGGCCAAATTACCTACTGAAAAAACTAGGAACTGCCTTATATAAAGCCTTGGTAGCACATTAAACAGGGCGTGCCTGGTTCACCATGTGCTGGAGCAAGGAAGGTAAGTTCATTCTGTAAGAAAAGGCACCCCTTATTATCCCCCAAAATTTGAGCAGAGCTAAAGTGGTGTGCTGGGCACTCTGAGCCTAGAAAGCACCACCTGCCCCGGTGCAATCTACCTCCCATTACAGATCTCCTACATTATTCCACAGGGCTCTGGAGAAATAAGTCCAGCAAGGAGGTCTGCACAAGCGAGTACTGCTGGCAGGGCTGATGCGCAGCCATGGCACAGTGAATGCAAAGACGAACTCCACTTGAATACCACACCCAGAGAGCCGTTCTAGAAATGTTTTACTTCATGAAGCTTCTTGAATGACATTTTTATGTAACAACATGAACTTTCCTTCAGAAGCAAGCAAATTAAGTTTCATGACTTTCCAGTTAAGGAGAAAAGCAGAAAATTTACAAGAGAAAGGCTCAAACACATTCCTACCCCCCAGCTAAAAAATACGCTTATCCAGTAATTTTAAGACACTTTAAATATTTGGGATGACTTTACATAAATACACGTGTGTATACATATATATAAAAATACACGTGTATATATGTTGATTGGATAGGAGGAGGAATGTGATTCATGATGCTGAGCTGATTCCTCAGTCTGGCAATTCTGTAGACAGCCCTAAGAGTCATCCTCCAGCAGGAA
>VXAV01000115.1:140867-158327 GCA_013399715.1 Alectura lathami
AGACAGGCAGCTAATAAGATTTTGCAGAATATCTGTACATGGAAACCTTAGATACAAACTCTGTAAACAGGGCCTAGTACAAAGTCCAGTCTAGTCACATAAACTATTCATCCTTTTACTTTAGCATACCTTAGAGATCTGGTCCATAACAAGAAAGATTTATCTGCCTTATTAAGACCACTAGACGAGTCAGAGCACTGCATCCTCTGATCCAAACAACTACAAGCTGAATAGTTCTGGCAAAGAATATTCACCACTTTCTTTTAGTAAAGCTGAAACCAGACTCAGCTGAAAGGCATCCCAGATCAAATTAGGAACCAAGTTTACAAAACTCACATCAGGTGCCACTAGTTAAGGCAGATCTTTATCACAAGGCCCCTCTCCCTCCCACCATGGCAATACAGTTTTGTAGGCAGAATACTGCTTGCTTGGGACACACAACCTGGATTTCCAATTCATCATGTAGAAGTGTTTTCTTCTTGGGCTAAGATGAGAAAAAAAAACCTCAGAGATGCTCTCTGTCGTATCGTGGGAAGGCAATATACTTGTGTTCACTAGCTCTAAGTGCTCTCCAGATTCAACCTCTTTAATTTCTTTGTCTTTTAAGTGCACGCTATCCACCAGGTTCAAAAGAACAGACATTTCTGGAGCGTGACTAAGAACAAAATTTGGCATGAAGAACAGTGTTGCGAGCCTGATATAAACAAGATGTTTTGTCTCTCCACTCCCCGTAAAACTCTCTCTCAAGCTTGATGCCCCCAGGCTGCTCTTCCACCTACATCGTGACCCAAAAGTAATTTATGGCACCATATAAGCTAGACCACCACCCGAATCTCCATAAAAGGATCTGGCTGAGGAAAATGTGTTCTCCCTTACAGATTGGCCAGCAAGCTCTGAGCACTGGGGAGTGGCCCAAAGGGTGAAATATTTGCTGGGGCAGTTAAATCTCACAACCTTTTTCCCCAGCACGGTTTAAGCCATGAACTCAGGCACTTCCATTGCAGTGGCTGTGCCAGCGCAGTCTCTAGCACTGCAGTGGATGTCCCCAGAACTGAAATTTTCATCCTATTCTTGTGCCTCTGTTTCTGTCAATAGTCCTCATCCCTCCTTATGGGGAGCAGGTTCTCCCACGAGCTGAGAAGACCGTCACCATTCAGTGTATGTTTCTTGGGGGTCACAGCAATGCAATACATGGCCAGAGAGACAACAATTAGAAGGGAACATGTTAAGGAAGGTTTTCTTCTTTCTTGACTGTTTTGTGTCATCAGGGTACACCACATGCAGTGTTTTCCATACGTCTAGCCTGACTATGGCAAGTGAAGCACATCAACAAACTCTGTCTGGTCTGCACAGTCCATTGGTGCATGCTCTGACTCATTGCCTAAGAAATACCTTGCTTTCCATTCCCATTTGTGAAATACCTTGAGGAATTTGGACTCAGTCAGCACAGGGACCTGGGGACACCTTGGGGATACATTTGCTGATAAAATATCTCTAATCTAGATCCCTTGATGCTCCAGACTCCTCCCTACCTATAATGTTTTGAGAGCTCACATAATTTCCCCAGTCGCTAGGGCTGACAGCATTTTAACAATAAATGTGCTTAAGATATGGGTGCCACAAAAACCTCAGCTTGTAAAGCAGTGGCTTTGAGAAGATGGACTGAAGAAAAAGCTGTGAAAAATATGGAGCATCTGCTCTGCTCAGTTGCTGCTCTGCATTAAGGAGCACTTACAGCAAAAACTAAAAACATCAGAGTTTGCCAGTACAAAGCAAAGTAACAGGCAGCTCCATCTTTTAAAAGTCTCTCCTAAACCAAAGGTGGTATTTTATTCTGAAATGCTGCAAGAGTCTGTAAGCAACATGGTCACTATTGCTTCTCTTCTCAGAAGACAAAACATCTATTTTCTTATTTATGAGTGTTCTTCCAAATTTTAGACTTTTTTTTCCTTGATGGCTGCCTTGTTTTTAAATTTTTCTTTGTCCAAATTAAGGATAAAATGGAAAGGAAGAAAAAAATTCTGCAGCGAGTTCTCTTATGTATTGAGCGAGTCAGCAGAGGATGTCTTTCCCCAGAAGCCCCACAATTTGCAGCAATACATTCACACTGCGTGCAAACAGCATCTCAGATTTGCTGCATTCGCACACTGGTTCCTTTGCACTACTCCGATGATGTGAAGCAATCATAAGCCTATGTCCATCAGTGCCAAGTTTATAAAAGCTCTTTCCTGCTGGAGTATCTCAAAGCAGGATGAACAAATAGGAGAACTACACTGAAAATAGCCAGCAGCAGGTGTGACTACAGGGGGCTGTGGGAACAGCAAGAGGGATATAATCAGTTGGGCTTGAATCAAGAAGCAAGCTACAGGAGGTGATACTTTCCAGACTTCTACCCCAGCACACTCTCACCCCACAGTACCAAGAGAAGAGATACGGCTTGTAGGAATGTGCAAAGCCGGGTCATAATATAAATTTATGTGGCTGGAACCCAACTGGCATGGCACAAAGCAAGAACTGTGGGCTTGAGCATGTGCCAGGACCCAGTGAAAAGTCTCTGCAGTGATCCTGGATACATGCTCCTACAAGATAAAACTTGTTCTACTGCATCTTCCCTCCACCATCACCCCTCCATTCAATTTGTTTACTGCTCTTATCCATTTGTTCATTTGCACAACCGCACTTGCTTTCTAGTTTGCTCTTGGGAAGGACCAGGAGAAAGAATGCACATATCAGGTGTGCCTGTGGCTCTCTTACCTGTATGCTTGCAAGGTGGTGAGACCCTCCACTCCCACTTTATGGACAATATATTCTGCCCATACGTGCACATGCATGCACACACTTTTCAGTTCTTTTGGATACAAGGCAAAGCTTAAATACTTGACCCGGGTGGGATGCACAAAGGACACATCCTGCAGTGTGAGGCCCAGGAGCAGCTGCCAAAGATAGGGAGGAAGCTGCTATCTCTTTCAAGCAAATCCAGCCCCTTTTCAGGAAAAAAACAGATGTGGTGGCAAAAAGATGCCCTAAGCCCCTCCTTCCCCTTCCTTCCCCTCCATCACACGGAACGTTTGCCTTTGGCCAGACAATATCCCTTTTAAAGATCCAAATCTACTGAATCCTGCTGTGTCCAGGCTGGGCTTGCTGCCTGCCTGAACCTGCCAGGAGCTGCCTATGTACACGCTTCCCCAGCACTACAGGCAGAACGTATGTCCAATGCTGGATCCGATGCACTTTGGTGACCAACCTCACATTGCCACTGAGTGTTTTGGATACCAAGGTGAATGACTATTTAATCCTGTACATGCAGTTTTGCTGGATGCAGTAAAAGCAAACTGTGGGTGTTCTCCCATAAACCCAATCAGAAATGCTTAGTGCTGTCCCACTCTAAAATTTAATATCCCTAACTCATTCCTTGTTGAAAGAAAAAAAAAAAAACACAACCATGGAATTTTAATACATCTAAAAACATTGCTGTGGAAATCCGAGAAAGAGGCACTGGCAGAAGCAAGGAACTGGCAGTTTCCAAGGCTCCGAGCAGCGGACTGCTCCTGACACCTCCACCAGCCTCGACAAACGCCGTGCCCAGCTCCCAGACACAAGCCTGCCATATAAGGTGTGGATATCTCTGCCAAGGCAAGCTGAGCTTTCATGCTGCAACTAAAAGGATGAGAGAGCACTGCCTAAATCTGGCAAGCTCCTAAAGAGGGAGAGCCTTTTATCATAAATGTTTCTTAAGTTATTTGGGGAAATAAACATAAATCAGAAGAGAAGTTGCAGCCACTATATTAATGTTTTCCTTCTAATCTGCCGTACGTGGATTCTGACTGTGCTGTCTGTTGCATTTTGCTTGCGCTTTACAAAACACAGAACTAATGTGCGTAGGAATCACAAGGCAATGATTATTACTGAACTGCTGCCTCTCTTCACAGTCTAGCTGTACCAGGTGACAGGCATAGTTAGCAACAGCCAAAAAACACCCGGACAAACATGTTTTCAACCCATTAAACAACTATAATACAATATACATGTAACTGTATTTGGCATGGCTGAACAGCATTTCTCAATAAAATCTGTTAGGGACATATGGTACGGAGCCAACCTTTCAGTGGCTTCAGGTTATATTCACACTTACTCCCCAAAACGAAAAAGTTGGGAATTATTCTGGCACAGCATTCACCAAGCCAGACATGCAGCATGAGAGTTGCTTTGCCTGCAGAATCACTCCTGAAGCAAAGTTAGCCAGAAACCTGCATCCAGCCCCAAACTCCTGCAACCCTTTAGCAAATGTGCCCCAGCTACACATTCTCCCCTTTCTCTCTAAGCAATGCTCTGAAAGCAAGAAGCCTCCTCACACGAGTACAAAAGCATAGGGAATACACCCGGCAGCTCCGGGAGGGAACGCCGCGGCTCTTACCTCTCTCTTGGTGGGAGATGACAGCCCGGAGCTGTGCTGGAGGCTCGGAGGAGGATGCAGCGCTGCTTTCCGAGCTGCACGAGGCCTGGCCTGTGCTCATGAGCTGCCCCTGTCAGATTTTCCAACAGCAGAATTGCAGCCAAGTCCCTGCCCATGCCTGAAGAATTTCCTGAACAGCATTCTCATTCTTTTTCTAACTGCTTTGAAACCACACTGTCTGTACTTCAATAAGGCTTTGTCAGGCCAAGTTACAGCTACTGGTCTGGCTCCAGATAGCAATTGAAAACACATGTGTTTTGCTTTAAAAGCCCCCTTCTCTGTGCACACATTCATACACAGACACCCTTTTCTACACTCAGCCCTGGAGTCTGCATGTCTTGCATTTGCAGCTATTCTGCAGTTAAATTCTAGCCATTTCTGTTAAAAATAATAAAAAGGTCACGTTTGTAGGGATTTTCTTTGGGAGGAGGAAAAAGGGGTTGGGAGGGATTCCGTTCCCACGGATAACACCTCGCCCCGCCTCATCATGTTCTGCTGGAATAACTGATGCCCAGGTTAACAGCCAGCTTGGCCAAAACCCAGAAAGCAAAGAAACACAGGAAATAAAATTTCAGTTCACCGCCACTCTCCTCTTACCTTTGCCTCTGTCTCTTCTAAAAATTGTGAGAAAAGAAAGCATATTTTTAGCATCTCTAGATTCAGTTCAGCACATCAGGACCATATCCTAATCTTGACACATACTCCTGTATCTGCTTATACTAAAAATAATACAACTATTTTTGAGTACTTACATCCCTCTCTGCTTTCCAGCTGTCCTAACCCTTTACAAATATTTTAAGCACCTTGCATCTCTTTTTAAAGAGCATTAACGTTGCTCTGGTGTTGGCTTAAGGAAAAGAAATAGAAGATATAGTCTTATACCTTTAATCAGAACGGGTCCCAGTACTTAACATCTGTAATCATTTCCAGCCAGCACCATTGGGTCAGGGCAGCAAACGTGAGCTCTGCAGCTCAAGGAGCCCTGTGCCTGGCATGTGCCCGCAAAGCAGAGCCAGAGGAGATGACGAAATGCACATGGATGTCCCCCTTATTCCACCACAGCTAAATCCCACCAAGGATGAAACACAGCAGCAGAGTTGTCAAGGTAACAATATAGAAAAGAGACAGTTTAAAGAGAGAGAGTTATATTTTTTTCCCTCTTAATGTTCCCTTTCAAAACCATGCACTCCACTTCTATCAGGTTATTCTGTTCTGTGATTTACAGAGGTGCGGAGTCCGGATGAAGTGTTTACAAGAGACAAACGCAACTGGGGATTGAAAATAATTGAGAGCCTTATGGATGGTCTAATCCATAGCTCACTGAAGGCAGTAGAGAGTTTGTTGCCTTCCTTGGACTTTGGATTAGGTCTACAGCAAGAAACCATTCACACAGCAGGAAGGAGAGATCTGCACCAGGGGCTGAGAGCTCACAGAACAGACATGGGATGCCTGTATAACTGGCCTGCTGTACCTCCTCCATCCAACCTGTTTTAAGAGCTGCTGTGACAGCACCATGCATGGCTTTTGCCTGCACCCTGTGCTGGCACCAAAACACCCACTTCCTTCCTCCTGCTGAGAGTCACACGTTGGCTGGAATATTTCCGTTGTGCCTTGGTAGTGTGAAAGGCCAGGCTCTGACAACCTGGACTAGCACCTGAACTGCATCGACTTCAGACGGCATATACATGGAACAAGATGCTGCTTTCCAGAGCAAACAATAGGAAACCAACTGACTCTTCTGCCTCAGTTTTCAAGACTATAAGCCAAGCAAAAGGCATGCATGCAAGCCACATAAACACAACCAGTGGCAATAGCATTTCAGATTTATTTGCACAGCTTGTGAGGAGTCATTTTGTGCCAGAACAGAAACCACATACTCTTGGATCGCAAATCAGGAGAGCAATCGATGCAGCTGAAAGAGAGCCTCCTGAACAGGCTACAATGGCAATGATGATATTCTTTGGCTTGGCAGCCAGTAATAGCTAAAACCACTAGCCCCTAAAACCTTTGGAGTTTTTTAGTATAAATAAATTGAAATAGAAATAGATGAACTGCAGATTCACATAATTAGATTTTCAGTTGTACAAGACAATAAGGCCTCTGCAGAGCTATTTGCAAGATGAGAGCAGTCCTTGCCTTCTGTCTTAAATTTCCCCATGGCCTTTGTTCAGCAAACTGGTTGCATATGGTGACAGGCAGGAACTTCAAGGGATCGATGTCTGTTTTAAGTTAAGCACATGCTTCAGTGCTTTGTGGTCCAGGGCTTCTCATGGCAGCCTGGCTCCAGCAGGACCAACGGTCAAATCATTTACCACATGGTTACAGTATTTTGAAATTACTCTGTTCTTTGGATGAATGTGGTTTATCAGTGGTTTTCAAATTTTTTCTTTTTCTTTTCCTAAATATTTGCCAAAGGTTGTTCATGCCCCTCTTATAATTTCACAGAGTGAGATTTCCATGTACCCAACACAAAACTCTTTTTCTGTCAGTTTTCACAGTTCCCTGTGGAATAGCCCACAGGCCTCCCATACATCTGTGGACCACAGGCTGCGAAATACTGCTGGAGATAACTTAATCCCTTATTAAAAATGCAAATGATCTATTCTGTTTATGTGCTGTACTTACTAACTTCAGAATATTTATACAAGTTAGGAGCATGCTGGTGCTGGCAGGTAGAGACATGGGGAGGTGACAGCATTAATATTGCATTTTTTTTCCATTGGCATAATTAGTAGGCCAAGTCTATAAATATTTACATTAAATCTGTCAGGCATCACACTAACCTCACTGATAACTTAAGGATGTCTTACTGTAAACTGCATTAACGTCTAGCTATTTTGTTGTCAAGTAACACATAAAATACTCCTCCAAGTTAAGCCGTTTTGACTAGGTTGTTTTTATCTCTTTCTCATTTGGGTACGGGATTTAAAGATGCTTCAAGCATTAGAACTGTGGCTTAGGGACTGTTCTTTCTTCTATCAACAAGCTATCATTTCTGTTACTGCCAGCGTTACCAAAAATATATGAACCTCTAAAGTGTAAAACTGAAGTTGATGTTGACATAGCTATCTGTGTAACTGCTATTATTTCTCAGTTCTGGCAGGGTCATGAGGGCTAAAAAAAAAAAAAAATTACTAAAGCTCTTTGGGAAGATAGAAACAAATGAACACCCCAAAGCTCCAGTATCTTTGCAGCTGGAGGTTTCAATTTGTAGGAACTCCCATTTTTTGCTGGAGATCCACTCCAACAGATCCATGAATTTCTGCACCAGGAAATTTGAGAGATACCTACAGCTTGCACAGCAACATCTCTGCATCTTGTTCCACATGCTGGTCTCTTCCACACCTTTCTCCACCTTTTTTTATGGCAGTGGAGCTGCTGGGAGGTTACTCACAGCACCTAGTCCGGGTGCTACGGCTGCTGATAATCTGTGTGCCTTGTAGCCGCGCACCCTTAGCACTTTGGCTTCGACCTGCCCTGCATTAACCACCAGGAGAGGGGCTTCTCCAGGAATTACAGAAATTAATCTAACCTCCTGATTAAGAAATTTAGCGTTAGTCGTCTCAGTATTCAAAATGACCTCTGCCATGCCTAAAATGGATTGGAAACACTCAGTAACACCGATTTGTAACACTGGCGAAAAGAGTTCAGAAACAAGAAAGCTCCTTCTCCTCCACTTATTCCTGACCTGCATTTTGCTTTCCAGCATTTTCTAAATGTAGCTGAAAATTATTGAATATTTACTGTAGACTTAGCAATATACAGAACAAATTCTCTTTAACTGATAATATCTATTTGCACACAAATCAAAACTCATGGGATTTTCATGCTATGTAGGGTTCCAGGGGCTCTCTAAAACACTCCCAACAGCTCCCTATGAAAATCAGGGCAAAGCAAACATGCAGAAAGTATCAGTATGTAAATGCAGGTGTGTGTGCACCTGGAGTGAAACAAGACAATAAAATGAAATTTTTAATATCTGAATGAGATAATTAAGCAATCTCTTGTTCAAGGTTTTTCTCTAAATGACTTTTCAAATCCATTAAATCTCTTGAAATATCAAAGCAGAATAAATACAAATGCTCACATGTTTTTAAACTCTAAATTGAAAGAAATTATCTGCATAATTATTATTTTATATCATCCTCAGCCTTGGACGTCTGTAACAGATCTCCTGAGTATCCATGTGTATAGGGAGAATTTGAAACTCATTCGAGCTCCATTTCCTTAAATGCAGAATTAAGGTACCTAATGGATTAGAAAGTTAACTATTCTGGGCCAGGAACAGCAAGGTGTGAGAAGGCAGCTATGGACAGTCCTTACAGATTTGCCCAGCCCTGTGCGCTCAGATGAGATAGAGGGTAACATAATGAGAAAGGGAGGAAGGGGATCCCCAAATTAGTTTAGCTAATAGCAGTAGTTATAGGATAGGAAAGGTTCATCAGAAGGAGAAAACCTTACTCAGTGTGTGTGTGCAGGGATGGAAGGTCTGATTTGAAGGTAGGGAGCAAAAACTTATTTAACGGCTGCAGCTGTGATTGAATGAAGGCACACAGGTCATCAGGTAATCACATACGGTGCTGAGACAGGCTTGCTGGACAAGTGAAAAGGAAATGGAAGAAAATGAAAAAGCACTCGTGTGTGTGTCTGTGTATGTGTTTGACTGTCAGGAGCCTGTTGCAACTTGTGCCAGAGACCAACTGACTGTGTGAGCCAGACCTGCAGCGTCTGCATCCTCACCCACGGCTCCAGCTTCTCCAGAGATAAAAACAGCTGTGTTTTAGTAGGAAGCCCTAAATGTAGGACTGGTTATGAGATGCAAGATCTTCTAATTCCCTGAAACTAAAAGCAAAAGAGATGAAGAGGGGCATGGAGCTAACACCTCTGTAGCCTTGCTCTCACAGGCAGGCATTCAAGGATTCTCTGAATATCAAGCAGATGTGAAACTCCATTAATAGCCAAAATAACTCTGAAGAGGAGACCTTGCTTCACGCAACACTGTGTTATTTAGATGTGAGTTCTGAATTTCACTCCTTCCATTCAGTTTGAGTTTCCAAACAGCAGTACGACAGTACAGGAAACAATGTAAAAAGTCCCAATTTCATGATCATCTCATAGATGAGCTGAGGAATGAAAGGTCAGGCCAGCAGTCAGTGTCACCTGCACAAGGCTCAAAACACAACAGAAGTTCAGGACAGACGTCTAATGAGAGGCCAGACCCACACAGCTGCTGCTCGGGGTCTGGAGTTTAAAAGAGGTCTCCCCCCATCTCTGCCTCTGTTATAAGACAAGGATCAAGGTGGCAAAAAATCACCACCAAAGGCAGACATCTTCCACAGCACAGGCTCAAGAGAGCTGGAGATAAGAGGGAGGGATGTTAGAAATTCTATTCAAGTATCTACTGTGCCACAAAAACAGTAGGCTCATACATACTATTGCAGGGGTTCATGTGCAACACCTGTATTGAGAGCAACTTACTCCTAATGGCTATTTTCTCCTTGGGGTCTGGGATCTGTGACCATCTCAAGCCCTTCTGCAGACCGTAGTGCACCTAATCAGAAAGCTCTGTGCCATGCCCCTTTTTCCACAAAAGCAGCAGCAGCGTTTATCCATCTGCCAAAGAGCCACAGCCAGGACCACATCCAGCCCTCCCCCAGCACCAACCTGTGCTTTGTAATTATTCTGATGATTTCAGCCATTTGCAGGCTCTTCTCAGAAATAATTTAAGGCCAGTAGAGCTTGTTAATAGGTAGAATGGAAAGTGTTCCTTTTCATTTCTCTGGCAACATTAATGTAATTATCCTGAATCATTCTCAAACTACATGGGCTGTAATTTCAAGGCAATATTACTATTACAGAGCCCTGTTCTTCCAGCCAGCGTGTGTCATACTCCCCATCCAGAAGTTATTTATCAATAATCAGAAGGGTCTTCATTTACAAACAATAGAACCTCGTCATTTACAGCATGACATGGAAGCAAAATGGGTGTCACTCTGTGAAGGTGTACAGCTCCCCTGACTGCTCCCTTTTCTGCAGGACTGATATAAGAAATGCAACAAAAATAACCAAGAAGATTAATTTCATACAGACAGAAGAGAAAATATACACTTAACCAGACCAATAATTATTCTTCTATTACAGTCTTAATGGTATCCAAATTTATTACTCTTATCTGAACAGTCTTACCCGTAGTTCTTTCAGGCACACAGCTGCTGTCTAAGCTTCAGCTAGATATGAGCCCCAATGAAAACAAATCTTTGCCTTAGCCTGCTATAATAATCATCTTCTGGGAAGAAAGTTTCGTTTTCTCTGCCAGGTTTGTTGCGATGGGAATTTTTGAAGCATGGATATACCTTGCTGCTTGCATTTAATGCAGACAGTGCTTGCTGGTCAAGCAGAGCTGTTCAGCAGGCTCTGCATTTCAATGCCTTCTCCTTTCCTCTCCTGGCCATTTTTATTCCATCAAGAAAAAAGCTCTGCTTGTTCTTACACGTAGATGTCCTATTATATCACAAAGTTTAACACCACTCGATGCATCCAACTTTGACTGTATGGAACAATTTTCACAGGCAGCCCATCTTTTACAGAGCAATTAGCAGGACTCTTGCAGAACACTAGGAAGGCAGACTGTCAGTCCATAAACAGCCCTGGACATTGCCACCTGTTTTAATGAGCCGTGGTGTGTCAGTCTGGATACTAAAACTTCTGCATGATTGTGTGAGCCCCCCAGGATGGGCAGCAGTGGTATTCATACAGAATACCTGAGCCAAAGCTTGCACTCCTCTTCCTGTGACATTAGCCACTCACTGTCAGCCTGAAACCTGATGTCCAACACCCGCACTAGAATATGAAACAAGGAGACAGCAGTTCTAGTAACCAAAATGATGAGCAATCTTTGGCAAATTTTGCAAATACTTTCTCTCTGCTTATACCCTGCAGGGGGTGATAAGACCCAAACTGCACACATAGAGCAGCTCATGGCAGTAGGCAGACACTTGATGTAAAAGAGTGAAGAATTATTATGATATTTGTAAATAAATGCGCACATGTACATACACTCATGTATTCTGAGTTTCAATAGAGAATGAGGGGGAGGCTTTAGAATGCAAATTAATAGGAACATTAAGCTAAACTGAAACTGTGTGGAATGTGTGAGCCAGAGGGAAGAAAAAAAAAAAAGTAATGGTCTGAGCAATAAAAGCATGTTTGTCTATCAGTAATCACGCCTGACCTTAAGCTCTGCCAGAGAATTCAATATGGTAAAGCCATATCTGTGAGGATATTTACTTCAAGGACCATGAAAAGGCCATTGTGCAAAAATTGCAGACTCAGACTTATCTACAGAAATCTAGCCAATGGCCCATCAGTCTCAGCATCTCTGCTTAAGTTATGGGCAGGATGACACAAAGGGCAAAAAAACATTGGATTGGGAAATCCCTTTTCACTGTAGCTATTACCTCTTAATTTCTGAGAGGATTTCTCATGCCTGAACAGTTTCTTGGAGTCTGGGCTAGGGGGTTTTCCCATGTGGTTCAAGGGCAGCCATAAGAGCTGTGAAGTCCAAGAAAAGTTGATGAGACCATTTGCACTTGGTCTGCTGCTGTTTTCCAAATATTTATCTAATTCAGCAACTGGTAAGGCTTAGCCTTCACTTCAGCATCAGCGAGGGCTTCTGCTCCTTCCAAATCTTTCTGTGAGTGAAAGACTCAGTCCAAGGATCAGCGTAAAAATGTATGGCATCATTTTTTCTCCTATAACCTTGTAGTTACTGTCTGTGACTACCTGTGAGCATGGCAGCCCCAGCATCCTCCAGCTACACTGCAGAAATCTTTACTGCAGAACTGAAGGACTAGAATAGCTTTCACCTTGTAACGTTCATTTCTATATGGTAGACAAATGACTGCTTCATTGTTTGATTCTTCCTCTAAGAGAGTGAACGTACCTTAGAGTTTGGCAGCAAGTCTTTTTTTTTAGTAGGACAAGGGGGAAACCTTGTCTCGTTCATATATTTTGGATTGAAATTTCGTCACTGCTGTGATTAATGTTAACATCATTTCTGCCCTAAATTCTCCATTCTTTAAGGCCTAAAATACACCTGGATTTCCTGATACTGTCCAAAAAGAATCACAACGGCACAGAGGGCAAGAAAAGGAGAGAGAAAAGCTTTGTGTCTTGCACCCAAACATATTTTTTTAGAAAAGTAGCTGCCAGGTAGTGAAGAGTTATTGCTTTTTAAAATCTGAGGGACTTTTTCTGCCCATTTTTCTCCCAAAATTACAGGCAAAAGTTTATCTGGTTGCTTGTCAATGAGTAGCACAGTTTTCAAGCCAGTCATGACTCGTATTTGCAGTTATAGGCTATCTGTATGAAATTACTAACTGGTAATTAAAAGAGCTTATTTGATTTTGTGCCTATGTGGCTTATTTTCATCAGTCAGAAATGTCCTGCCTTCTCAGTTTCTGTGGGTTAGAGATATACTCAGGCTGGAGTAAACTTTCCCTCCACTAAGGCAGGAAATATACAAATTAAAAATTACATCCCTGTCCCAAAAAACCTGCTTCTAAATGCAAAGATGATCTAATAAAAGGCTTAATATTTTTGTTACTCCTTGCCTTACAAAAGATGAGCATAAGGAGAAATCAGTGCAGGCATTTATCCCCAAGTGTTTCTCACCATGATGCTCCAGTAAGTGAGCATCTGCCCCCCTGTATGAAATAGCAGTGCCCTGCATTCGCGTCAGCACTGCTGAGCAAAGCTTCCTCCTTTCACCCCTTTAGCATTTATCTTCATCACAGAGAATGTAAAGTAACTTAGTGCCATATTACAGAACTCTGCGTCCCTGCTGCCACACAGAGGTTAAACCAATCTCTCTGCAACGGAGCAGCAAAGCCAGGGCATTTCTCTTAACCTAAATCACCCAGGTAGTTAGGCTTTAAAGGAGACCAGGTGAGGGAATGTGTATATTTGCAGGGAGCATGGTCTGGAACAGTCCCTGAATTTTATGAATTTATTGTCCCACCACATCAGCTTTCTCCCAGTAGGGCCCCTTTTCACTTACCTATTTTTATTATTCTTCAGCTGGAATTCCACAGCTAATCTCTCAAAGGTTAACAGGCCTGTCCAGAAAGCACAAGAAACAGCCCTGCTACTGTCTATGAATTTTAATGCTCTGCATTACAACAGGTGTGCTATTTTTATACCTGATAGCAGTCCACAATCAGCAGCATTTTGGTAACTGTGCGAGATATGACAGAGGCCAAGGAGAGGTGCAGTAACAGTTGCAAGACTACCTGCCTGCAAATAATAATAGAAGACCACCATAAAGACAGAAGCGGAGACAGAAGAGAAATAGCATACCAGGGAGATTCAGAGGAACTCCAGCTAGGGTACTTCCATCTGCCAGCCTTAAAAAACAAGTAAATCTTTTGGTGCAGCAGGTCTGCTCAAATTTCAGATGGATGGCGACCCCCATGTGAAATTAGTCCATCTTTCGTAGGTTTCAGAAAGCCCCATCGCTGTCTTCCTAACAGAAATGACACCTTTACCCTGAAAGTTACAGGTTGTTGCAGGCGAAAGGATAGACACCCACACACTTTCCTCATCTGCTGTACACTCACGCTGTCCATGTGTTTTGCAACAAGGAGTGCTTGCAGGCACTGAGACATCTCTCAGACATGTGCTCTTTAATCCAACAAGTTTTAGAAGATATTAAAAAAAAAATAAAAAGCTGGCTACTAGAACATGTGTTGCATCTTTTCATCCACTGCAATGTAGTGAATAACAAATCTTTAAGTGGCACTTAAGCCTCGCCCATTTCAGTGAAGGATGTCTAAGCACCTTATGAAGAGATATTGTCACCAGGCCAAAATCAGGCCCTATCAGTTGGTGGTGATGCATTGACTCTCGAGCTTGCTTAAACGCTGGAGTCAGGGCACTTAATAAACCAGCCTTACCAAGGCTGAGTAATACCTGACTGTTACCAAGGGGCGTAGTGCCCCTTACAATAAGGCCCAGAGAGAGTTTAGCCCCATTTATCCTAAATTATTTGCATTCCCATATGAAGACAAACCCAAAGAGTCCTTAACAATGGAATTTGTCATAATCAGTTATGTGCTGGCATCTCTTTATAATTTTCTTAACTACTTCACTCTCACAAATTTGTGGTTGAAAATGTGAAAAAATTATGCTGATGATTTGCTTGTAATTAGACAGATTCAACAAAATCTGGTGCTTGGGATGTTTGTCATCTATATACTCTTAATACAAAATTAATCTCAAAGATAGCTCTATCATTTTTACTGCTTTGTTATCAAGCACACCTGGTCTGGCAAGAATCATCTTCCATAAACTGATACCTTTAGGGGAATATTTAAAATCATTACTTTGTCTACAAAACAGTTCCCTAACACTCCAGGCCACAGCCTGTTCTGAAGAGAAAATGAGGACAGAACTGGGGATTTTTGTTGGAAGCCTATCTGTTGGAAGGTTGCTGGAAATAATGAGGGGCGGGAAGTAATAATCAATAATTTCATGGCACACTGTTCCAAATGTCTTTCAGCCAGCACTTCTGAAAAGTCTGCTCAAAATATTAGCTGTTTTTTTGGAAGCTAAAAGCAAGAATGACTATGTACATCTCAGCACAAAAGACCCCTTCTTACTAAGGGGTCACTAATGAAGTCAAAGCTACTGGTAGACTCATAATCCTGGCTGCCATAATCCACATAACTTGTGGATGAAATTTCCATCCCATAATCCAGATTTAAAGAAAGAAAGAAAGAAACAAACAAACAAACAAAAAAAACAACAGATGGAAATAAGTGCCTGTTTTCCTATGCAAAACAGCACTTGTGTCATGGAAGTCCTATTAAGTTTCATGGAAAAGCACAAAAGCCATTGCTGAAATTAGCTAAGAATGCTTATGTACTAAAAAAAGATAAAGGACACTTGTGAAGCTGCTTCCTGCTGTCTTTCCAGAGCAGTCCGATAGGTCCTCAACTCTGTATGTAACAACCTCTATTTACTACTTACTGTGTGATCTTCTTTTCTGTGTGAGAAATTTTTCTTCCTTCAGAGCACTGTCTTCATTTCTAAGCCTGAAGTATTTGAAATAAATATGGTACTGCATATAAACAATGCAGAACATAACAGAGCTTCAAAATTCAGAGTCAGCCTAAGATATCAAGTTTGTTTTCTTTGCAAGTGATTGATGCCCTCTAGAAGAAATAATAATTACATGGCACAAGGAGGAGGAAAAAAGGTTTGTTGAGTGATACAAGCATTTAGTCAAAACATAAGGAAAACACCAAGAAAATATGCTTTAGAATTGCTCAAACTGAACATGACAGCATTATTATCTGTAAAATGGATGAAAATAAAACCCCTCCAATAAGAAAAGAACTTAAGAAATTTGTTATACACTAATGCCATCTACCAGACATCAGTGGAAGTAGCAGGGCCACAGAATACAACAAAGATTAAGTAAGATTTTGCTCACAGCCTTAAGTCTTCATTTAGTAAGCACTGAATTCAAGATCTTGTTCTGTCTTTCACTTTTTCTTATAAGTAAGGATTTCAGGGCATTTGTGAATACAAATATTTATTATTTGTTCTAATTTGCAAGGCACCAGAAACAAACATTTAAACTCCCCTTCCTAAAAAACTTTGTGGCATAACATATTTACAAGATTTCAAATTGTCATTATTCTCCCACAAGCTGCCAGTCTCTTATGTAAGGAAAAAACACCAAAACCAACTTATTTTGTGTCAAACACCATACCGTCTCAGTGCCTCTTCAATCTGCTTTGAATATCTTTACCAGCGAGCCTTTGAGGTGGCCTCACTGTTAACCACAGCTCTTATCGGTATGTGCAGACCTGTTCCCAAGGACTACCTGATCACAGTAAAGGTGTTGCTACTTGTCCCAGTTGGCTGCAGGATTATAGCCAGCTCCAAAACACCTGAAGGGCATGTGCCAAACATCCACAAGGCAGTTCCTCCTCCAGGGGAAAGATGAGCTCCTTGGGTTGCCTCCTAGACCTGTTCCTCCTTTTTGTCTTCTCAGCCATGCCTTTTGAACTAAGATAGAAAGCTGAAACAGACGAGCACCAAAGGCAGCTGAACCTCTTCTTGGGCTAAACCTTCCCAAACTTCTGATCCAACTCTCGTTTTGTGCATACCTTCAAATCATTCCTTAACTCCCACTAGGAAAATTCTGGATGTGGTCTGAATGCGCTCACTTAATCACCAGCTCTTNCATTTTGTGTTTTGGGACTTGCTTTGTGTAATTTTTTATGGATTCTCAAACATACAACCTTCAGAACAAAGCAGAAAATCATGAAATCAGTTGAACTCCAAATGCAACGAAATTCTGGTTGTGCTGTAGCTTACACATAGTAATGGCCAAAATATATATATATATATTTTAAATAGGTATAATTTTACAGTAGAAGTCCCTAAACATCATAGGACACTAAAACTTGTATAGATGTGACAAGAAATACTGGCTAAAACCCAGTCTTTGGCATACATACTTTTCAGAACCTGAACCTAGACTGTTTTCAGTATCCTTCAGTTTTCCTTTTGGATGTCCACCAGACGTAAATAGCAGATGCCTGTGCAGTCTCAAAACAATGAGAAATAGATGCTACAAAATCTGCCACTGCTGTGCCACAGACAGGGTCTCCATCTGCTGTCGTGGGCACAGGTATACACAGAAACTGGGAGACAGACAAAGCAATATTTGAAACCAGCAGAGCATGAGGTGGATCTGAATCGTTTTGAGACCAGAGATCACTTCCATTTTAAAAGGAACATCACTGTCTAGATGTCTGTGTTTCATGTACCACCTCAATTCTTTCGGTAAGTAAATACATCGAAGTCCTGCTTGAAACACTTTAGACTTTTCCCCAGTATATATCTATGAAAATCTTTTAGGAACTCTGACAGTTAGGATCTAATTTTCTGTACAAATTTACTCAGATCAATGACTTCTTTGCATCAACTTCACT
>VXAV01000115.1:166645-196926 GCA_013399715.1 Alectura lathami
ATCTTCAGATTTGAATTGTGTGGTTGCAGAGTTGGTGAGTTGGTTTTGAAATTATCACACATCCAGGAATTTCTCTCTTCTGTGAGCTGCGTAAGTAAGGTACATCCAAAAATTCACTGGATTTTGATCATGGCCAGGGAAAGCGGGGATTCTGACAGGCAACAACCATGCCATTCTCCATTAAATAGTACAAAGCAGAAGTACTTCTAACGAATGGTGGTACTTTGTACTGGAATAAGTAGGTCAAATATGCTCACTTAAGTTATATGAACAATTCTGTAGTCCATAAAAATTTCCTCATATCCAGGTGAGGCGGATTTCACCCAACAGCCCCAATTCTCCATTTCTTTTTCAACCAAATTTCATTGTAAATTATGCTGCATTAAGTTCAGCTCAGGATCAGGCCCTGAACCATTATATCAGCCATGTTTCTACAGAAGTTTAAAGACAGCCAGACCTTTGGACCCAGAAAAGCTGATTTTCAGTATCTGAAATNAGAGATTATTTAATGCAGTCTGTTCTGTTACAGGATAAAGAACCAAGAGGTCAATTTGCCCCATCAGCGTACAGAGGCTTTCATGTCTACTTCCTATCAGCAAGAGCAAGAATTAGCTGAACTAATTCTTTTCAGAGCGATAAAACAAAAAAATTGCCAAGAACTCCATTCACTTCCTTACTGCATTTAATAGTCTATATCTGTATTTTTTGTTTTGAAGAAACCAATAAAGCAACATATTCCCCAAAGAAAAAATATCTATAAATCTCATTCTCAATAATAACTTTAATTTTTAAGTATGTTCATTTTGATCAGTCTCCATGATTCTGTTATAAAAGTGGGCAGAAAATGTGTACCCACCCAACTCTAATTGAGTGAAAAACCCTCCATAAAAGAACAGGAAAGAAATCTAAACAACATCAAATATTTATACCATGGGAAAACATCAAGACATCTCTTTTGCAGCTTGTACTGTATATGTTTTACATGTAAATTAAGCTGAGTGGTTACTCTTCATAGTTTCAAGCTGTTGCTAATGCTTCATAGATTTTTCAGGCAGACAAATATTGGTGAAAAGAATTTTATAACCTTCATACAGAAGATTTATGAATACACATGGACTAGAAGTCTAATGCTCTGACACACAGCCTTGGCTTAGCCTCATTATAGAGCAATTTGTACCCCCAGTTTAATTGCTGTTGTTTGAATGTAAATCATCCTCTCCTCTCATGCAGCTCTGCCAAATTTGATTTTAGAGTTGAATACACCAGTTCTCCTGGAGTTTGCATGGCTTACACTAAAATTAGTGTCAGCTACACAAAAACTGTTGCAGCTTTGCAAAAAGAGTTCAAAAAACCCGGTTCTACTCTCTTTCCCAATGCAAATTGGCAATGCTTCCCAATCCAGCTCCAATTATAAAAATAATCCATTTACTATTTTTAAGTACTTAAACATGTTGCTTCAGTTTGGCCCTTGTACAGCTCCTACTCAGACAAGAGTAATGCTAGAACACGGCATAAGGTGAACCGCAGTACCTCCAGCAGCTGGCAAATCTCATGTCAGCAATTCATTGAGATTTCCAAACAGTATTACAATAAATTAATGCTTGTGATGGAAATTGGCCAATGCAATTAGGACATGGTACTTAAACTATGACATTTTCTATTAGCAAAAAAGTGTATGCCAGTACCACTTGGTATTGTGCATGTAGCAAGAGACAATTAATGCAGTGGACTTCCACTTCCGAAAACAATGGACCTGAATATAAGCAGATGGCAAAATCCTGCATTTTTCTTACTTGCTTTCTGCCTCAAACCTCTGGCTGACTAAAAGCAAACTGAGTTGGTTCAAAACGTATAACCAGCAACTACAGTAATTAGCAAAACCATCACCCTACTGGATATTTTCCAAGCTCATGAACTACGGAAAACTGTAAAGGGTTTTCAAAAGAAGTTAAACACATACTCAGAGGGCAGGTCCATGGTGGTCTAAATACAATTGCTGGCTCAGAAAATCCTTGCAAACTACATACTGTCAGAAAGTAAGAGCATATGGCTTGGGACAGATCACTTCACCCATCCTGTTTATTGCTCATATTTCAGCATCCACTACCAGTGACAGCTGATGAAAAAAGGTTTTCGACTTTAGCCAGACTGGTGTGATGGTTCTTAAGCATTTCATAACTCAGGACCTCCAGGAATAATCCTTCCATGAGCACAGCAAATTTGAGGGTGGTCTGCAGGGCCAAATGGCAGCTGGGACTGGGGAGAGCTCAGCACAGCCAGTCCAAGCACATCTGTGACATGTGTCTGAGGTGAGGTATCTGTGAGACACATTCAACCACCCTAACGGGGGAAGAGGGAGAAGACCCTTAAGCCCTGACCCATAAATCCACATCTGTCTTATGAGATGCATGCTTAAGGCTCATTAATGTGCCTAATGACAAAGTTGTACTTAAGTGCCTGACTGAATTCTCGCGGGTTTATTGAAGTAACTCAATAATTTATGCAACTGAATCCTAAAAGCAGGAGCTTCTCTTGTTTAACTTAAAGGCGTCAGCTTTGGCTAGCAGTTGTAGAAGTCTTTTATAGCTCAGCCACCAGGGAAGGAAAAAAGACACATGCTCATTGTGCTACACCTGATAGGTGCAAACAGTTTCTTTCCTTACAGCTTCAACCAGTTAATGACCTTTCCTTGTGTTTATACACGAGTGAAATTTGTTGAAAACTGTAAACATGGAGAAGATGATATTTTTCACTGCCAGCTATACTGTCTATCCTCAGCTGGGATTTGTTTCCCTCTTGAGATTTCTTGCTGCAGTTTCCTGTGGTTTACTCTGCAAAAGCCCAGCTCTAATACAGATCAGGCTTGCTGGATTTCCTTTCGAAGATGCTGCATGGGGTGCACAGTGACATCATTGCAATGCAGAACTTTCTGCAGCACAGAGGGATTGTGTTGTGCTTGCTTCAGGACATCTTCAGAGAACAAAATGTTTCAGGGAGGATTTTTGGCAATTCTTTGTCCAAATTCTGGAAGGGGGACAGAGAAGTCTTGAAAAGCAACAAGATGAACCTGTCTTACTGAATCATGGCTGCATTTATGGAGGCTTCTAAGGAGGACTGCAGCCACTGCGCATTTCTGCAGCCCAAATCCTCAAACTGTGTTCAGTACCACTTAAACCTGGGCATCCAGCCCCAGCTTTCCAGAACACACACAATGGACAACAAAAGCTAGGAACGGGAACCTGACCTGCCCCCTCTCTGGCTCATTACATGCTCTTTATGCTGTTTCTTCATCGCATTCATACTCCATTATGAAATTTATGATGCTTACAGTCCTGGCATCTCACAGAGTGCTCGGCGGAAAAAGGATCAGAATCACAGCAGAAGGTGCACTCAGGGAGCTGGCCTGGTTCAGACACAAGGACATGGGACATCTGAAGGGCAGCTGCCTGCAACACCTCTGCATTTCTAATCAGTACTTTCACTTAGAAGGTCTCCCATTTCAGATTTCTGCTGATAAAATGAAATTTTCTGGAGGAGGATGGAAAAAAAGATAACCTGAACGGGTATAGTTAAGGTACTGACACCAGAGCACTAACTTCTTTGTAGTTTTATGTTCTGTTTTTAGGTAGGGGAGGTTGTACTGTGTAATACAATACAGCAGAGAATAGCAGATATCTGCTGAGCTGGATCCTGTTTGGGGCTCATTAGGACTACAGTGATTTGCACCTGCTGGAGATCAAACCCATGGTTTTCATAATCTACTGCAGCTCAGACCATTAAAGGAGCAAATGACCTTTTACCACAACAGCCTAATTATAACTGTACAAATTAATTTTAAATTGAGCATATGTTTACTGTGCCATATATACATATAGATACACAGAAAGCTATTATGTACGGAAATATATCTTCAAGACTTTCAACTACAGTTATTTCATTAACTCCAACATTTCTCTCTTACAAATGAATAACACATTTGCAGGCTAGATATTATTTTAAAAGCAGAGTCAGTGATGGGAACAGTATGCTTTGCTTCTGACTACGAGTAAGCAGCAAGATCTGCACCTGATCTGTCCCCAGATAGCAAATCACTGTTCTAATATTAAATCCTGCAGAAGGGAAGAGCAAGTAAAACACCCAACTTCACATCACCTGCAGCAAGAGCTCTCCTAAAACTTTCTAGTTAACCAGAATGTCCAGCTAGTCCTACCTTCTCCTATATCTGGTGTAGGCAGTGCCTTAGGCTGAGTGCAAAACCACAAGTTACTTTACTTAGTTACAGTCTCTAAGGAAATTACAACCTCTTTGAAGGTGACTCCAGGCATTTTATCATGTGCTGCATTTTTCCAAGACCAATTATTTATACTGAGCTGTTGCAGCACGTGTAAGGTTCCACACAAGAGCCAGATGGATGCTGAATGGAGTGAAAGAAGGGGAGCAAAGGAAGTCTTACTCCACGTGAATCAGGGATTCTGTGGAAATTGTGTGCTTAGAAATGCCAGGAAGGGATACACAAAGGCCAGGTTTTATACGTTTTAATTTAGGTTCTTGCTTCCCTGAAGAATGGCTTCTCAGAATGCTGTTCTTGCTCCAGACCTTATTCTCGCCCCAGGAAATTCCACTCCCCCGGAACAGCAGTTTTGATGGCATCACTCTTCTGGCATGGGGAAAGTCAGTGAATGAGAGCAAGTCTTGAGAATATTTCCATTTTACCCCCTCCATTTTTGTCAAAATCTTTCAAAGGAATAAATCCCCTGTCAGCCTTGCAGAAATAAACAGGACTAGGACTGCACTTTCATCATCACCCCATCCCTTCTGTGCTCGGCCAAGGAGAGGAAAATCCCCATACGAGTATCACCCCAAACCACCACCTCCTCAAATTTAATGTTGGAGGTAGCATTTGAGCTGGAAGAAGCTACGTGTTAGTTTATAAATCTTTAGCTATGGATTTAATCTCCCCTTCCCAAATCCCTGTGTTCCCTCTGTGGTCTAAGCACCCACACCAAAGCACAGCCCAAGGTAAGGACTGAAGTCTGTTACTCCATGAAAAATGCTGTTTCCTCTTCTTCCCAGCACCAGCATTATCCCTTCAGCAGTGTTTCCACACCGAGTACGTCATCCCGAGTACAATCAATGCTTAAAACATTTGAAAACAGGACTGTCACAGCCGATGAAACGTACAGGATTTAATGTCTGCAGAAGTACAAAAGCACTGTCTCCAGAGCACTTAACATATTGACAAGCCGTGTGAGAAGAGAACATTTTTCTCCGAGTTGCCAGTTATGTCAGCTCCTCTGAGGGAGCATCTCTATCACAGCATCACGCACAGGCAGCCCCTTGCTGCCTCTGTAGCCCCAGGAGCTGTGAGTCCCCAGTCCTCGCCGCATTTTATACTAGAATAACCATATTAATTAATCTAAAACGTGTAGGGAAATGTAAATGGGTGGCCAAGGGCGTCTGCTAAATGACAGAATAAAGTCCCTTTCAACCCAAGCTAAAGATCATCCAGTTCCAACCATGCATCAGGGCATTTCCCAAAGAAACGCCTATACATGGCAAAGGACCTCACTTCCCAGCTTTTGTTTTGATAACTTAAAAATGGCAAAACCAATCACGCAATCAAGTGGCACTCTCCTTAATTAAGGAAGTTAATTTTGAATCAATAAAAGGGCAATTAATCTGTTGATGTCAGGGGCTCTGAATTATGCTGATAGCCTCAAAGAGGTGACCCTGTGACCGCCAACACTTCTCCCAGGGTGTGAAGGTTTCCATGTGCTGATCTATCAGTTTATGACAGACATCCTGTTAGAAAATACACTGATAACTCTCAGGGGACACTGAGGGAGAAGTGAACAGAAAAGTGTATGTCCTTTGCAAAACTGTTGCAGTTAATCTTGTTCTTGCTTTGGATTCTCTTAGAGGCACAAAAACTTCCTGAAAAAGGGAATTCAGTGGCACATAACCTGTGTGTTCTCATTCAGTATAATGAAGACTGAAGAACCATCAGGTAGTCTGGAGGAGGAATTGAAAAACCAATGTTCCTGTATGTGAGCCGAGACACTCAGAGCCGCTTTTCTCCTGCCCAGCCTAGTGCCACAGCCCAGCAGGAGACACTGGCTCATAGGACACCAGCACCTGCTGGAACTGTGTGCAGCGGACAACAGCAGCACTTTGAGTAACCCTCATTTTCTAAGGGTTTGCTGACAGGCCTCTGGCAGGTTTTGGAAAAGAGAAGCACAAAATTTAGCACAGTCACTCCATCCACGACAGCTTGTTCCCTTCTATTTTCTGTGGAAATCAGGCAGTGCAGGTTTTTCAAGGGGAAAAAGGAGGATATGAAATGGTATAAATCTCCTGGCTTGCTTCCTCACACATACCTGGGCACAGATCACTGTGGCACAAGGAGATTTATGTTATCAGTGATACACATATATTCGCACAAAGAGAAATAACTTGGCTTGCTTGGGACCAGACTTCAGCAGCTTGTGAGACAGCTCAGTGTTGTAGAGGACAAACACAATGAAATTCAGAAGAGTGGGGGTTGCAGAGCAACTCCCTCCTCAAAGACAGTCCCTACAACTTCACTGGAACTTCATTACTTAGGGAAGAAGCGGCTACCAGAGCATGCTAAAACATCACACTCTGAGCCCTTGTGAAAGTGTTATGCTAAAGAATCTGTTAAAACCACACCCAGAACAAGCAGGGGTGCAAATAAGCTGCCATCCAGGGGTGATAAAAGAAGCTTATCTGTATTATTCGGTACTACAATCCACTGACAACTGTAACAGTCACTATAAGAAATGTCTTACTCCCTCCACCATGTCCCCGTGCATCTGTAATTGACACACCCACCAGAGTCTCCATTACTGGTGTTTTATCCCAAACCATGACTTGGGAAATGTGATTGACTGACCTGTCCCCATGTCTGTGAACTCTGACTTTCACAGTTCATTTTATTCTCCTCCTGGTCCAAGGTACTGAGCCAGCATTTCCTCTCCCCAAAGCTAGAGCTCCTCTTCCGGTACCTCCCTTTGCTTTTACGCTATCACTGCCTCATGAATTTTAAGTTAGATATTTCCACTAGCAGAGATCTCCGGTGTGAGATGACTAACAGACATTAAATTGTTAGTCTTATGTTCCCTTTAAAATGTGCTCAGAGCAAATGCTAATAGCAGCACATCTCAGAAGACTCCTACCTGCATTTGTCTTGATCTTTCATTACCCATCTGTCAAAACCCAGGTGACAGTTATGAGTTTAAATGAAAGTTCAGATGCACCTGTTAGTTTCAAAAAACTTTTGCCTCTGAGGCCTCCATTTTAAGAAGCAGGGTGTTCTTGCCAAGTCCCAGCATTTGAAGTGTTGGCAAGAGAAGTACATGGGCACAATACAAAAAAGGGAAGAGTTAGGCAATTTTCCAAACAATAAATACCTGGGGCAAATAAATCACAGCCCTGGCAGCCAATACATAAAGTTTTCTCTGTACCTTATCAAAATGGCTCACATGCTTAAACTTGCCAAAGCAGGTGGGTAAAGATGAAGAAGAATGAAAGGAAAGAGAGGCAAGGGCCTACAGCTGGTAACACCAAAAGGCCGGCAGTTTCATGTTTTGAGGTGCTGAAGGACATCAACTGGAGTGATCCCAAGGAAAAAAGCAACAACCTCGTGGAGCTCAAACAGCAGCAAGGAGATGAACACCAAGGGCATGGCCTGGAGGCCTCTGGGCTTGAAGGAGGATCCTGGAGAGAGGAGAGCATAGAAGGACATATTCTCTACAGGGACCCAGCCTTTTGGATCTGATGCTCTGTTTGGATCTGACATATGAATTTAGCCTTCCAGACAGCTTTGAATAGAAAGCAGTCTGAACAGGGAATTCAGAACCAAGAAACCACTCCCCGAGGCCCTGGCAGACCTTTGTGGAAAAGAGATCTTTGTTCAAGCAACTGGCAAGCACAAAATCATCAGCCAGAGCCCAGCAACAAGTTAACTTTGCCAATTGTTTGTATTACCTTGCTGCTGACTATTCCTCCCATAGCTTTCCAAGAGGTGCAGCACATTTTCCAATTTTTTTGAAAGTCTTATTTCAGTTTGAATTTGAATGTCACGCATATACTGAAAAGAAAAGAAAAGAAAAGAAAAGAAAAGAAAAGAAAAGAAAAGAAAAGAAAAGAAAAGAAAAGAAAAGAAAAGAAAAGAAAAGAAAAGAAAAAAGAAAAGAAAAGAAAAAAAAGAAAAGAAAAGTCATCTTACAGGTACCACTCTGCATGTGCAACAGGTCCCTCAGAAATCTGACTCATTCCTTCTGCCAATCTCTGAAACCAGAACTAATAAATCATGATATGGCTATAAGCCAAGCAATGCATCTTTTTCAGTGGATGGCAGAATACAAATGCAATAATTCACTCCGATTATGTTGTTTGATTACTGAGAGTTAGAAAAGGCTCAAACAGCATGTAACTTTTAATTATGCCACTTTATGGCAGTTCATTGAGAAGCCAGAAGCTCTTTCAGGGCTGTGCAAATGCTTGCCTCATTCCTGATAAAGCCTGAAATATGTCTTGGTGCCTTCCATAGCCTCTGGGCATAGTCTGTATTCATTCTTGCAGATCTCACTGTTGCTATATTTTGCTACTGCTACCCTGGCAACCCTATGCAACACAATGATCTTATTTCTTTGTCTCTCTTTTAACTGAAAAAGATGTAATTAGATACTTCTAAATAAACAATACCTGGCATCTGAAGAAAACCTATGCAGTTGCCATTGTACAAATTATGGTTGACCAGGAGTTGCAAATAAATGCACACCAGAAGCACTGCATTTCCTCTGCATAAATTACACTGAGCACAACTGCATATTTCTCTCTGAAAAATCCCTAATGTAAATCTGGTGACATAAGGCTGAAGGAATGAGGTGGAATTTGAATATACTATGGCTATTTAAATACCCTTTGTATGTGTAACTTAGGGCAGAAATGTTCCCAAATGTGGGTTTTGTTTGTTTGCTTTTTAAAAGTATATATAAGATTAATTAATTAATTTATACAGACCCGATGAAGTAACTTCACATAGGCAGTAATGTCCATTTGTGCAGTTTGGTGATACACAAGTTGTTTTTAATTTGCCTGTCTCCTACATTCTGCTAAAAAAAAAAAAAAAAAATTAGCAGCATCCATCACTGAACAAAAGCATGAAGAACTGAAGAAATCTCATGTTTGGAAGAGTATGAAAGCCTGTGTTCCCCTAGGCATAACATCAGGAATATTGTGATCCCCTAAATCAAAATCAGGTTCCCATTCCCTTACTGATCCCTTCTCCCTCAAACCACGGTGAATGTTTGCATGGGCAGGAACATGGAATGGGAGGGGCAGTGCAGGTTGTATAGATCCTTCTGAGTTCTCATAAGGAGGGACAATGCAAAAAGTGAGAAAAGCCATGAAGAGGGATGCTGACAAGATATGTTCCAGAGATGTTGCTCAGAGAAAAGCAGAAGATTTTCAGAAAACCTTGAAGACGGAGGAGTGAGAAGTGACAACACTGTTATGAGCCTGTGGGACACGGGGCCACCGTGGAGCTGTGAGGAGGAGGAGGCTGACAGGATTTTGAAGGATTGATAAAAAGTTCAGTTTTTGAGCTGTTGGGCTTCAATCGTCAACAGGACATCTAGGATCTACTGAGGAAAAGAGAACGGCAAGAGAGATGTCTATGAATCATCAGCTCTGGACGGCAATTACAGCCTCCGTACCATGAGCTGCTCTGTCAGCTCCTCTCCTGCTGCACAGGTGGGAGCTTCTGAACACCTGCCATTTCTACCCAATTTCCCAGATGAATTCATGCAATCCAAAATTCATGTCCATCTTCTCATTATGTTCATGCGGAAATTAAGCATTGTATCTTCCAGAAGGCACCCCCACATCCCTCCCACAGCCTGCAGCCACACATTGAGCCTGCTGGTCCCGAGGAGCCAATCCTGCCTCCAGGTTTCAGTCCACCAGGCCCAGAAGCCAGCTGCCAAAATAGACAGGTGCATCCTTAAGAACAATTTTTAGGCAGTCACTCCTTGCACAGTAATTTGAAAGTGCCAGCTGATTAGACTCATGGTCAAATTAGCCAACATTTCAGGCTTCCTGAGGCAGTTTTCCTCCCAGACCAGCCTGAAGCTTATCACTTTATTCAGCATTGATTTACAAGGAACATACTATGTTGTTAGCATTTCCCACATCTGACTAAATCCTATTCTTGCCTGCTCTGTCTCAAAATGGCCATGGACTCATAGTTATTCAACTCTCACATCAAAGAGGAAAAAGGCAAGATGATTTATTTATACATGTAACTTCCCATCTAGATACAAACCACGTCTAGCCAGACTGAACCCACTTGCTTTTGGTCTGCCCACATCGCTTTATCCAAAGCCAAAGTACTTGTTGCAGGTTTCTGAAGCACATCTTGTCTCCAGTTCTCTACCCTTTTGGCTGCCAAAACCCCTGAGGCAACCACTAGCCACTGCCCATATCAAGCTCTGATTCTGTGCATCAGGATTCCTTGGGGCCACTGCAATACAGCAGGACCACGCGTAGACTTTATTAGAGCTGCCAGTGAACGCATTGCTTTGGGCTGCTTTTACATTGCACAGCAGCGTTAGGAGAAGAAAGCCTTTGAATCAAATATCTAGCCACCATTCCAGCAACAGCAGGACTCTCTTTTTCATGTATGATTTGCTCTTAAATTTTAAGAGATTCTTGGGTAATATACCTCTTTGATTTCATAATTTAAAAAAAGATTTAAAAGCAAACATTTTCTCCTCCGAGCCTGTGAAGGGAAATGTGAATCGGGTACCACTAACTCTGTCATAAATAAGGTGTTTCTCTCTCCTCCCACAAGACAAACAGTGCTACCCTAAAGTATAATGGTGCATGCAGTCCAAAACCCTACACCTGTCTGCCCTGATGCCCCCATCCCCAGGGGGCTCTCCCTGCCCCACTCACTGCCCCCAGGGGAGAAGCCTGACACCCTGTTCCCACCAAAACTGCCCTGAAGAGGCTTAGATGAGCAGCCTGAACAGGGTGGGGAAGGGAATGTTGCATCTCTGAAATACTGTTCTACCTGCAAAAGTGATACGGACCCCGTGAAATATCCTTACAAGGAAACGAGAAGGAGGAATGTACATCGGGCATCCAAAATCCTTGAAATGTCCCACTGCTAAGCTTTCCTCCAGAAATCCTCATCTTAATCACTTTACAGCCACACTTGTGTCATGTCAGCTGTGCTTGAGAAGGAGCCCAGACTGCCTGAAGACTCTTCTGCTTGTGAACACATTGCCCTCCTGTTTGCAGTTTCTCAAAAATGGCTATCTTGCCTCCCCAGTCCTTGCTTTTCTTACAGGGAAAGGAACACACCTAGGGCTTGTTTTCTGCAATATTTCTCTGGGAGTTCTCAGAAAGATCTTATTATAGCCTGACCAAGGATCGTCTCCAGGGAGAAGTTCCTTGTGCACCTGGACTGGTGCACAAAGTTAAGGCAGTTCCTCTGAAGTACAAAACAAGCAGACAACCCCCACAGCACGTAACTGTGGGCAGTGGGTATAGATTTTAGATGGATGTCAGAATTCAAAGCAAAGCCTAATAACATTTACTGTTCAGAAACAGTCCTGTCTTAATATTATTTTTAGTACATTTCTCAGAGTTGTCATTATGTACTTCTGATTTACAGTATTAACGTTGGGCAACCGTGTTGCCTTTATTCTTCCCTGCAGGATTATGTGAGAATATTCTTTAGAGAGAGTATCACACTGGGCTAAGGTTAAAAAACAATCAAGACATGTAGCAAGCTCCAAGGTGCCTTCCCATATCTCTGAAATATAAATGATTCCCTGGCATAAGAGATTCTGAAATACATAGCCATAAAGTCAAAGCTTTGCTAAGCAAATAACAAATAAAAGAGGAAGCTCTCCTTCCAAAGGATCTGAATCATGCTGACAGCTACGGTATGTGTGAAGCTAAAATATTTCCCCAAAAGCCGAAAGCTGTCAATGGAAAGCAGCAAACTACTGGCCAATTCCTAGATTTTGATTATAATTCACATAGAAACACACACTGGGGGGACAGACCAACAGCCTAGAAATATTGCAGTGTGTTTCTTGGAGACTTTTATATGCAGGTGCTAAAGGCTGAGGGCTTTGCACTTCTGTGCCAATGATAATCAGTTACTTACTGGTATCAGCTAAATACGAAGTGGTACCAAATATCAAATGGTTAGGGAATTTCCTCCTTCCTCCTGAAAGCAAATAACACTACTGGATATAATCAGTCAAAGCATGCCATCTCCCTTTACTTTAAAACACTTGGTCTATTAACAATTGAGGAATAAAGTCACCATATACAGAAATCACTCAAGTTGGACACTGTGAATATTCATTAAACCAATACCTGTGTTTCAGGACTCCAAATGAGACTATGAGACTCATTTTTCTTTGACAACAAGGTTTCTTTTTTGAAAAAAACAAAAACAAAACAAAACAAGGAAGTAATTTTAAAAAGCCCATTTGGACAAACCATCTCTTAGAGATTCAACAAACCATGTCGTGTTAGGATACAAAAATATAACAGATTCTGGTGATAAAAATTAATCTTTTAAAATCATCTTCAGCCGTGGATTGAACACACTTATTTGTATTTCTCTGTGCAGATGTGAATTCCTCCATCCATAAACAAGACACAGTGAGCATTTACTAGATCAAGGAACATGGATAACTTCAGCGCCTGTGCTCCAAGGAAGCACATTTCCTTATGTGCTTGAAAAGTAAAGGAAAAGTAGGGAGCATAGAAAATTCACCCAGCAGATTGCTGTGTAAAACCATATGTTTCAAAAGCAACCTGCAAGACCAGAGATGCAAGGCTGAAATCCTCCACAGGCAAGGACAGGCATAGTTTTGCCCACATTGGCTGTATCTCCACAAAAGCTGTAGGAAGGAGTTTGTTGTCCTTGGATTACCTGGATTCCATGGATTACCTGGAATCCATTGTCTGGAACCATGGATTTCTTGGAGTCTCCAAGATTTCTAAGGGTATAAGCAGCCAGCTGCTAGCTGGGAATGAGGCTGAACAGCAGCAGGCATGCTGGCTTTTCTGGTTTCACCCAGGAGTACAAAGTTCCTGAGCTGTCCTGGTCACAAGTGATGTGTGCTGGAATCCACATTGTGCCTGGCACAAACCCAGGGATGTCACTTGGGAAACCCACTGAAAAGCAGAAATATTGATCCAACTGGCCAGGGCCCAGGCAACAATCACTAACACATGAGAAGTGTAAATATACTTCCACAACTTCTCTAAACCATAGCCTCTATTTGTTTAACCTGTGTCATTGCAATTGTCTTTTTCCATTTTTTTCCCCTAGACATATAAGCCTTCTTGAATGCGAAATATTTGCCAGGAGACAAAGATGTAATGTCAAAGGCCTGACACACAGCATGAAAGACAATAAGCCAGATTTTTCCTAATTCTGAAAAACAGCCTTCAAGGCATGACCAACAATTTTTCTTCTTACTTCAGATTCCAGAGGGAGTTGTTGAATTTTTTTTTTAATCACCATGTATTTGACTCCTCATCCCTTAATTTCTTCTTCTTTTTTTTTTTNAGAGACTGAGAATACAGGCAGCATTGTGTTACTTATTTGGTAATTCCAGCTAAAGCTGTATAACTGTATCTCTGCTGAAGGTGTATACATAAGATTATGCAGATCATTAGTCAGCTAACTCTAAGTGCTGTAACATGCTACATTCGGAAATACCCATCAATCTGTGCTACAAAGGAAATGCTCCATAGTAAAAACAAATCAACTTGATTTGCCTGACAGAACCCCCAAAAGTTCCAAAGAAACTGCAGACCACCAGACTGTTTTAAAAATCCTGACAAACGCCTTGTTTTACTCCTTATTTTCTGTAATCCCCTGGAAGCAGGCATAAGCTGCTGGAGGTGCAGGTAGAAGAGGCTGAAAGGCACTTCCAGCACAACACAAACATGGCACACTGTCTGTTAATGTTCCAGTGGTAAACATTTGTCAGGCCCACCATAAAAATCTGGCAAGTTTCATATTAAAAGTGCCAGAATGAAATAGGTAATATCCTGAATGAACACGAAAGTGTTTCAGTACAAAGCAAAAGGAAAACAAACATTACAAAACAACAACAAAAAAAAAAGAAGTAAACCCTATCTGCAGAAGTAGCCCTTATAATCATGCAACCTGAACAGACTGAGTAAGAACTAATAGACAACAGCAGGCCTCATAGATCTTGGTTACTTTGCACAGGTAATTAATTTTATATCTAACTCTGAATTCAAATTTGCTTTTCTGTCTCCTATATGTGACAAAGACATTTTTGACAAAGACTTTGGGAACCACAGATGAAAATACGCTTTAAAAGAAAAGTTCCAGGCACCCACGGTATAACTGAAAGCCACCAAAATCTTCAGAATGCAGGAAGAGCTTTCTCTAAACAAGTCATCTTACTTAGTAGATGGATCTTTTTGATTCAATTTCCAAGCAGAGCAATGTTTTGTGATTTAGCTCTACTAAACTTTAACAAAACAGCACAAAGAATGCTTCTTTCTATCTCAGCTGTTGATACATTATCAATATTAAAATAATTTGCCATGTACTGGTTTGTTAATATGTCAGCATTTCAGAGATGTTGCAAAACAAAACTGTCCTAAGCGTATGATTCATTGTTGAAATAAAACAAAATCCATGTAGAAAAAGTACTGTCCTTGGCACAGGAAGATTAAAAAAAAAAAATTACAATGCTGAGTACATTAAATCAAGCTCAGTGCCATCATTCCTGACAGAAGTCCTACTGTTACTAATTGCACATATTTGGCCTTATTGTTAAAAATATCATACTGCAAGTATTTGATGCATCTGAGATTCTGCTTCTGAAAACCATGCAAAATTCCCAGTGGAAATCTCAAGTTTTGTTTTAACATGAGTTCCTGTAATATTTTATTCTTTGCTGCTTGCTCTTTTACTATTTATTGCTTCTGGATCAAAGACGCTTTTGCAGTGAAAATAAATTCCACATCATTGTTTGCATGCACCTTTACCATGAGAAACATAAGAGACAGGGCCAGAGCAACTGAACTCTATTCATCTCCCCGAACTGATGGCTCCCTAGGGATTCCGGAGCTGCAGGTGTTGTTTTCTTGAGCTCAGTGAAATGAGCTGTCTGCCGGTAAAGACTTGGGCTCAGTACACTGTTGAACCAGGCCACTGTTCATTGCTTTCTTCCTTCCACTTAGAACTTTGAAACTAATCATCAATGTATGGGTGTCCTAAATCAGGAAAAAAGTTGCTGTCTGTGCTCAGTACTTTCACAAAATAGTTCTGCCGCACTTCAACATAAACCAGTTATTCAGGCAAGTGAATGGTGGCTGACAGGATCTCCTGTAACTACTGTCCTGTTCCTTTTAAGTAGACTGTGAACATGTTTAATCCTCAAAAAAACTATGCTCCTGAGTATGATTTTCAAAAGTTGTACATATTAATGAAATTTCAAAGAAGATGTCAAGAAAAACTTACTGCATTTCATCTAAATTCACACACTTGACCTTTTTGGTGTCTGCTCATGTGAGAAGTCAGTGCCAGCCTGGATGGGTTCCTGGGCAGTTTGATCTAGTGAGCTAGTGGCTGGCAGCCCTGCCCACTGCAGGGGGGTTGGAACTAGATGATCTCTGAGGTCCCTTCCAGCCCAAGCCACTCTATGATTCTATAAGTCCCTCATACAAAGTTGCTTTCTTGTCTTTCTTGTCTGGCACTGAAAATCTTTCCAAAGCTAAGAACACATTTACCTCAGTCACATACTCCACATGATCCTTCCAGATCCCTTGCTCTCATCATCTTGACCAACCCTGATGAGGTCAGGACGCAGCAGATGAGCCATCTCTTCCACACACAACCCTCTACCCAAGAAGACCTCAACACAACAGCACTGCTTCCTTAGAATTAGGACAGGAAGGGCTAAACTTACAACTCTGTTAAACAGCACAAAAACCTCTACCTCGCAAACATCCCAAAGCATGAGAGGAGTGCAAAAAAGAATATTTTTTAAGGCTGGCAATTTGTTTGCCATTCCACGTGAGGCATTCCCTCCTATTCTGGAAGGTGTGCGAAGCGCAGGGCTCACCAGGGCTGCAGCTGCCTGCTCTCCTGTGGCCTCATTAGCTGAGAGCTCGCAAGCGGAGCAGCCAAGCGGCGTCCCAGATTTCCACACACCAACTCTGACATTTATAAAGCACTTTCAGTCGTGACAAGATCAAAAACTCAGCATTCTTTCAAATCTCATAATAACTCTCTAACACCCCCAGCACAAGCCTGAAAAAACTTGAAAATGATAAAGTTCTTATTAGATAAAACCAGAGGAATTATGGGATTCTCCCTACTCCGGGCTTCATTTGAGTTCTGCAACACACTTTGCTCTTAGAAAGCACTAATCACATTGCCTCCTGGACAGGGCTCATTTGCAATCACTGCAGTTCTTCCCATCAGCTCTGCTGCCAGCAACTTTCTCAGTCGCTTGTGGCTCTCATTTTAGTTTGAGCTCTCAACCATCTACTCCTATGATTATATTTAAATGTCAATGTGAAACAACTCCCCTTGGATGCATGTTAGAGTATCATCGTCCAGATAGGCTTAGCAGAAGTTTTTCAGGGCTTGTAGTCTAAATTATTGTTCTGAGTTGTATAAAAGGACTGCTTTGTCTTATGGATTTTGCCGTAAAAACTATTGATCAAAACAATGTTTTTCATGTGCTTGAACAGCAAATTGTATAAAAGTTAACAGTACAGACAGCCACAGCAGCCACTACGTATTCATATATGTAGAATTCTTAGGTTGTTTGTCATTTACAATTATCTCTTAAATCAATGCTCCTCGTATTATGGCACTCTCCCTCCCTTGCAACTACACTCTTCTGTCATCTGTGCTGTGTTGGGACTCTCCTTGCTGCTTTACATCCAAGGATGGACCTTCTGTTTCCACCACTACACCAACAGCATCAGTAATCATTGGGGGCACCTTGCACTCTCACACCATTATTAATGCAGAAGGACAGCACTGAGCTTCATCTATTTTTGCTCTGACTTAGGAGCCAAGAGGTTGACAATATGTGTGTTAACAAAAGCAAGTTGCAAGCTGAAGGTTGCAGTTATGCTTGAATAAAGCAAAGGCACTATCATCTCAGCTAAAAATACATGCAATAGAGCACAGAAGATGCTGGAGGAAATGCCAAAAGGAGAAATAAGGTGGCCAGTTCCCCGAGAAAGCCGGTTCCTAACTTCCAGTGTTAAAGATCATGAAATTCTCTGGAAATTGAATATTCGTATCCTTTTCAATTTTCTTAGTTGCTTTACTAGTATTAATTCTTTAACCTTTGTTTTTATAACTTTTGTAACCTCAGATGTTCTTGTAGTTTATGTTAATACCTAGTTTTTCTTGACTCTGGATATTTTTATGCTCAAGTATCGTACTCCAGCTTAACTATTTGCAATAGTGCAGAAAATAAAACAGCCAGCTGAATACATGAGACAGGCTATGTTTCTTCTGTCTTATTTTGAGGACTATATTGATAGCTCCTACCTACAGTAAGCATGGCAGAATCCCTGAAGTACACATGAATGAAAGCAAAATAATAACAGAAACTTACATATGGACAAAAGGAGTCACTTGAAGTTTCTGGGTTGGAAGTTATCATACAGTTTTGCTAGCTATTTCTCACAGGAATTCAGTTGCTTTTGTTGATTCATGGCCCTTTACTTTTTTTCCCCCTTGTTTATTTCAAACATTAAACAGCTATTAAATCCAAGCTGTTCAAAAAATATACAATTGAGAACATTTCAACAAATAAACAATGCTTGCACATTTACTCTATGAAAACCATAACTGAAAAGCAAAGACTAACACTTCAACACAATGAAATCACAGACAAAATAGGCAGGAAACAATTTAAAAAACAATAAACCACAAACCACCGTTCCCAACATGCTTAATAGTATTCCAGGGTTTTATAAAAAGTAACAATCATTAACCATGAGAGCAGACTTTTAATTAGCAAACTGATGTATTCTATAGAAGAGAGAACCACAATACATTGTTTTCAGAGTCTCAGGTGTGTTTATATGACTAAAATGAAATCTTTCATTCATCCTAAACTGGACAACTGCATGCAGCATAAAATACAAGATCTTGTTTACATAGCTAAATTGTGATTAATGTGCACCATATGGAAGCATGGACCAGCTCCAGCAAGCAGTTCTTTCTTTATAGAAACTCATAATGGGTTTGTGAAACAGGCAACCTGGCACTTGGTGGGGAACAGCGAGAAGGATTTCAACAGAACATCCACCAATGAGCTAGCAACTTTTAAAATAACAACACTGGCAATTAGAATAAATGCAACATAAAACTTTAACTAGGCAAAATATTTTGCAAGTAGTGCTTATGAATGTAGCAGATAATCAGGACAGGTACTTAGGACATGGGGATTATGTGTGGCTTTTCATTAACACAATGAAGGCTGGCGGTACTGCATCTAGCAACTTTCATAACCAAGCTGAGAGATTAAGCTAGCATGTTAATTGGAATCAGAAATGCACAGGCGTGTATAATTAATGCCTTCTGCAGGCTGTGCTGGGCATGACAGAGGATGCCAGTAAGCAGATCACTTAGTTGGTGTAACCTAGCCCAGATCCAGGTAGCTACAGCAATGCATAGCCGTTGAAAATATTCTCCCCGCTGCCCCAGATTTAAGTAGTTTCCACACTACCATATTCTTACGGTTTGCCTTGCCAATAAGTTAAAGGAAAGGGGGAGTTAAAGGCATTCCCAAAATGCAGTATTTTCATTTAACATTGTAAAAAGAGCAATACCATCTGTATTCCTCGTAGAATTTGCACTTTTGCTCTATTTTCACCTATGTTGGCCCTGATGCTGGAGCAGATGCAAATTTCTGGACTCCTGCTAAGTCTCACTAATTTGAAATAAATGATTTATAAACATGATTGAAGGGGCAGTATAAAACCTGAACCTGTGGTGTGTACTGCAAAGAGGAAACTTACGCCAGTGTAATTAGCTAAAATAGACTTTATTTTTTTTTTTCCCAGAGTTATTAGACACAGAAAACCAAAGTTGACACTTGCTCTCAAGCTCATACACCAGAGAAATGTAAATGGTACTGCCTACCGTCACCACCCAGGTCTTCTGCGTAACTGACCCATACAATGCAACCATAGCATGCATCTGCTGACTACAAGACTGAACACACCCTACTGTTTTACACATCTAAAGCAACTGGTTTTCGGGGATGTTCTTCTCTTTTAAATTTGCTTTGTTTTATAATATGATATGCAGAATAAAAAAAAAAAAAAAAAAAAAAAAAAAAAAAAAAANAAAGAACTAAATATTAAGTAAATTAACCTTTCTAGCATTTCACAAGCAAAAATCATATTAATCCTGAATCAAGAGGCAAATTTGTGGCTTACAGTCCTGAAAAGTTTGTAAGGTTTATAAGAGTGCAGCCCCAACAGCTTTAACTGAATTGTGTTGAGCTGAGCCAAATTTAAATGTGGTGTTTTTTTTGTTGTTGTTGTTGTTGTTATTTTCATTTTTTGTAAAACTGCAAAAGTTTAGATTTCCTGTCTCTTTTGTAGTGCTAATCACGGGTACAAAGCTGCTAAAAGCTGGGTCAAAACCACAGCCAAATCTTGTATTTGATACAAGATTACACAGCTTTTGGAGCTTAAAACCCTACTTGACCTGTGACTGAACAGCCACTTATCCTGCAAAGCATTCAATTTCTGCCAAACTTTGCCAGTTGAAACAGTTTTATAAAAAAAAAAGTATCATCAACAGCTTATTCATACAACCCTTCAGGGAAAAAAAAAAAAAATTGCTCAAGAACCCCCATGAATCACAACAAGTAAATTCTAACGAATGTGATCAAGTAACTGACGTTGATCTTGAATAAAATCTTCAAAACTGAAGATTCTAGAAACCGAAACAGCCTAACGGGGTGATCACCTGCCTGATTTTCTGTAGACTATCAAAGACTTCCAAGTACTGGTGCCTACCATGGAGCGGGTAACCCGAGGCGTGAGTGCACACGTGGGGAGTACTGCCACCCCATTCCCACCTGCAGCTTATCACACTGCCCGTGATGTCTGTGACAGTTTCACCATGCTGTCCTGGTTCCTGTTTTTGGTTTCCCACCACTGGCCAAAGGTTCTCCCAGGATAGTGGGGAGACCAAGAGGATGAAACTTGAGCCCAGCTGGCACCTCCTGTCCTACACAACTCAGGTTCGAATGGCTGCTCCTGAACAACTTCTGTAAGATTCCCAGAGCAGAGCAAACTGCTGGCTCAATATCTGCCTACTTCATCCCCAAACCTTTGGGAAGCAGGCAGGGCACAAGTGCATCCAACCTGGCCACTGAACCACCTTCTGCCTGGCCCCACAGCCGGCCTCAGGTCCTGCTGCTGAGCATATCCACCCGACCTGCTGCTCCCAAGGCTGTGCAATGATGAAAGCAGAACAGGCTCTTCATCTCAGGGATGTTTGTATGCCAACAAGGGCAGAAAAGCATAAATCAGGCCAACAGACCTGCAAAAGCCTGTTCTGTATTCCTTCAATTCTTCTTGCCTCATTTTCTTCCCTCATATATTTCCCTTTGCCCTGCTCTGTTTGGAAACTCATCTAATTGTCACTTGAGATGACAAATGTCCCCTGGCTCAATGCCCCTTCCTCAGTAATGGATGTTTTCTTTCTGTATCACTCTGCTTTTAGAATTCATTTTGTTAATTGAGAGATGCCTGTATTTATCATTTCCTAATTTTTATTTTACATCTTTCTAGCTCTTTTTTTTCTCAGCAAATGTGCTTAGAAACCACTACTTGTGCTATTTATTTTATAAACTGATATTTAAACATAATAAATCCTTTCTTTAAAAAAAGCATCAGCTTTTCACTTCATGTTGGTATACTGGTTAGCTTTCATCTCAACCTCATGATTTGGCTATTTCCTTTAAAATGTAAACACGTATTCAGTTCAGCTCTGGAACAAAAACGAAGGATAATTGATTGATCAAAAAGGTGTTTGATTGTTTGTTCTTTTTATCATTGTAGAACTACATACAGACAGCCAAGGACAACACCTATGTTTCCACACTGTTTGTGGAGTTTTTGTTTGTTTTTTTTTGCTCTTTGTTTCTTTTAACTTTTCTTAACAAAACTGTAGCCAAATATTTCCTCCATTATCTGGTTTTAAAAGAAGCCAAAGGCAATACATTACCTTCTTCAGCAAGTCTAAGTCATCTTTAGGGAATTAAAAGGAAAAAAAACAGGGTTCAGCAGTATCTGCCAAAGTTTTTGTGCTGTTACCTCCATCACCCTCTTTTAGCCCTGCAATCCTGTTATAAATGGGACTTTCTTCTGCAGGAAGAAGCCACTTATGAGAAATGAAAAGAAGCTGGTTTTGTTTTTCTCATTGTTTTCAGTTTGTTCTCATTTTCCTTTCCTTCCCACCCTCCTCTGACTCTCCTCCATCAATACAGCAATGACTGCAAAGCAGAGGGGAACAAATGCGTTTCGGTGCTGTGATATTTGGTGTGGGGGAAAGAGTGCATTTGGCATTGATGGTGTCTGGGATTTCTTGGCAATCTTGGGGTCAATGCTACTTAACCTACAAATTCAAATCAAACTGAATACATTCAATATGTTCAGTCTACAGATTTTATAATATCGGACATCATCCATGTTAGTAAGTGTGTCTAATTAAATTAAGATAGTGATTGTTTTGACTTAAGTTTGATTAGCAAGCTATAAACAGTGTGAAAATGGCAATTTATGGGGAAGAAAGCATGTTCCCTCTCTGGAGCAGAGAATCACCCCCAGACTGCACACACAGGTTTTGCAGAACACAGCTGGGGTTTGCTTGGGCTTTTCCAAGCCCAGCAGGATGTGACCACACACAGCTCATTTGTCTGCCTTGCCATGCTATGGCAGCAATGGGTAGCCATCTCACGGCATGGCAAGGACTGGAGACACCATGTGGGTTTCATCTCATTTTACATCTATAATGAAAACATCATTATTTGGACAAGTTATCTAAATACCTTTTACAGTCAGCCTTTCTAGGATATGAGTCATCTGATCCACTTAGATGTAAACTTTGAAATAGAAGTATTGTGCCTTAAGGAAGGATCTGTTTCTAACCCCCAATTATGTTGGGAATCTCTTTGACTAGGTCAAACATTGGGATCCATACTTCTGTAAGATGCCTAAATTAGTAAAATGAATCCCACTCCTTGTGTCCAAGCCCATCACATATATTAGAAAGTATTTAGACCACTAAATAGCCCCAGAACTTGAAATATTCTAATTAGTTTAGTTTTTCAATCTCCATGTCTCCCAGCTTTAAGGTATTTGCTGAATTAAAAAAATAAAAAAAAAGGTGGAATATAATTCAACATGTACTACTACAGTCTCAGCTTTGGTGGACCTCTGTGTTAACAGGGTAGGTCACAGTACATCCAAAATGTCACAGCAAATGATCTCGTGAGGGAATTACATGGGTCACTGAAGAAAAGAGACAAGAAAAGAATTTTATACCTGTCACTTCCTGTATAAAAACTTCAGATAGTCACAGAAAAGACAGGGAAATAAAAGAGGAAGGAGGGAAGAGAAGGCAAAGGGAGATTGTTAGTCTTCTATGAAATACAAGATGATTAAATACTGTCAGGCTTTAATCCCTGCTGACAAGTGGAGCTGCATGAGAGATATGGGTTGATTAATTACAAGGAAAAAAGGCTATGGCATAGGCATATGAGGCAAAAATACCAAAAGGAGGAATGTTTAATTTACTTATTTTAATATAAAAGACATTCACTAACAAAGGAAAAGCCACTCATCTGGATCTAAAACTTTCAGCCCTACGCCTAAATCCTAATGCAGCTTCTCAGCACATACTGGAAACAGAGGTTGAATTTGCTTTTCACAAGTGAAGTGAATTCAGGTCCTGTGTAAAGCTTCCTGGTCAATACACAGGGATTTATTGTTGGTGTCGGCAAAGGACAACCCTGGAAAAGCAGGTTCAACACGGTGCAATGGCAAGAGAATTGATGGCAAGAAGGACTGATGTAAGACATTCCTCAGAGCTCGGAGATGAAAGATTTCAGAGAAGTGCAAAGCTTTTGAGAAGGCAAAATGCCAAGAGAGATGGAATTCAGTGAGTATCAGTAGGGAACAAACAATTTCTATTGTTTTCTGTCTACTTCCACGTGAGTAGTCAGTATTCAGGAGTTTTCCGGGTAATTTGTTATACTAGGAACTCAGCATTACATTTTGTTGGTGTAACACCTCCTATCCCCATCTCTTTTTTTCCTACAAATACTAAGTATAGCATTTTTTTTTCCTAAAAATATCAAAACTATTTATCAGAAACTTGTTGCCTCATTCTAAATTCTCCTCAGCGGCTTCCTCACAGGGCTGTGCTCTGTTTGAGAGCACTACGTTGTCCATGCCATGTATCTTACTTCACCCAGACAAACCCTGATGAAACTCAATTTCTTGTTCCAACATCCACAATTGATCTGGCATTTGAAAAGCAGCTTCCATTGTTTTAACAGTTGTTAAACAAATGGGGATTTAATTCTGTGCTGCCTGGAAACCAGTCAGCCCAGATCTGGTGTGACACTGCTAAGGTTAGATTTTGGCTTGCAAATTTGGAAAGGTATGAGAGAATAGCTTTGTTCAGTGGCACATTTCTCCTATATCATTGCAAGAGGAACAGCTTATCTGAAATAATTCATGTTAAATTTGAAAAAATTTAGCAGACATTCCCATACTCTGGGCTAAGGGAAGCCTGACTGAGCCAACATCTGCTACAGGCTCATCTTGTATACTCCAGCAAACTTCCCAAATTAAAGCTAAAACTATCAAACAGTTTTAGCTGCTGGGAGAGATGTTATAATCAGGCATCTTACCAGGAGTGAATGCATCTTAAAACAAGAGACTTAACAACATCTACATTAAAACAGGAATTTAAAAAAAAAATGTTTAAAAATCTGTGGAGGAGGAAGCAGCTGTTTGCGTTCCCACTCCTGATTTTCAAACAGAAGAATTTGTCCTTGCTGAAGGCACCACCACCCATGAATCCCTCACTTGTGCTAGGCTGTGCTGATTTGCAGTGCTCACCACCAGCACAGCCGTGTGCTTGCCTGTGATTTATGCGCAGGCAGACTTACAGCTTCTCTTTACACTCCGGTGGTGGTGTGTTGCTACTTGAGAGCACTGTACTTCTGTTCTGCTGAAAAAGAAACCATTTTGACTTGGCACCATCATCCCAGGAAATATTGCAGTCCTCAGCATCCCAGAGCTACATCTCCTCTCCTGTCAGCAGGATCAGAAGTATCGACGCTTAAAAGTCTGGGTTTGCCTTAACGACAGTTTCAGCTTTCCTCAATTCAACCCTTTCAGACACCAGTTCCAAAACCAAGAAATAAGAAAAGAAGGAAAAGCAAAGAGAAGGAAGATGGTGCGGGGAGGAGTGGTGCGAAAGAGAGAGGAAAACAGAGACAATCCGTTATAGCCCCATAATTTCATCCTGGAAAATTTCAGTCTGCATGCACCACTGATTCAATTACTGTATACAGCTTTACCCTTCAGCAGAACTAGAATTACAGAAAAACCATTTTTAAAGGTTAGTGAGAGAATTTTTCACTGGCAATGACCTTCTTCAATAAGTGCACAAGATGTAAGGTAGGAACTGTATTTGCCTTACTCCTCCAAAACAGATATTTAAATCTGTTTTGGGCTACAAGTGAAATATGTCTGATGATCTTAATCTACTCTCCATAGGGAGCAAAGCCAAGGAACAAACTCACTTGATTACCAGGTTCTGCGCAGAATGCTGAACCTGACATCGTGAAGCACATTTTAGTAGACACAGGAGCTGTGTGTTTAGGAGTATATTTAAGGGAAAGAAAAATAATAAGAAGGCAATCACAGCTACAGGGCTGGCACATCAAAGGAGCAAGGTTAAATGCTCTCCGCATGGGGAACTTCACTCCTTGTCTCACACAGTCATGCCATCTCCCTCTGAACCATTTCTCCTAAGACTCCTTTGTTATTTTGGCAAACATATAGGTATATATACTTACATTTTAAGTGTATATTCTTCAAAGCAGATATTCTGGGCTACGTGGGGCACACCTGCTGCTGTATGTCAGAGGAGACACCAAAGCTGCTCCTCAGTCTTTTCACAAGTGCGATTTGAAGCATTTCCCTAAAGTTGTTCTAACGCGCTCACCAGCGTAAGGCCAAAGGGCTATTTTGATGAGAAATGAGAGGGGTTATTCCTTATGTATATTTTCTAATTATATAAGTGATTCTAAGCATGTTGCCACCACTTGTTTAAAAAAAAAAAAANNNNAAAAAAAAAAAAAAAGTAGAAACATGTTCAAACAGGCTTTTTTCTTCTCCTCTCAAAACAGTACATTTCTCCAATATGTTTCATTTACTAAAACTATAACCCCAAGCCTACAGAAGTTCATCTGCCATTTAGACTACTGAAAGCTGTCTGATAAATATTCTCTTTTAAACCCAGGAAGAGTGTGTCTATGCTTAGCTAAAGAAGAGCTCTCCAAAGGAAGAAACAAAAGCATCTCTGGTAAATCCCAGACCACGTGCCTTCACTGAGACTTGAGAAGGGCTGAGCTCACAGGATGCCACTGATGCTGAGAAAAGATGGAATTACTGCAACTATTTACATAATCAGCAATGCTGAGACAAGATACAGTAAAAGCAATGAAAGCAATACTAATTATATTATTCTAAACTTAGCTCACAGTATTCTCAACCCAATATAGAGATCTCCAGGGGATTTTTCTTAATTTTTTTTTTTTTTTAATCATCTAAATTATGGCATTCCAAAAACTCTGGGCAAGTGACAGCTTATTCTTCAAGAAGACTGCTGTACAATTGGACTAGTGAAATATCAAGATCATTTCTGTGGAATATATTCCCATTTCCCATCCTAATTACTTACAGATTAGTTAGTGTCACTAGAATTATAATAATTTGCCTAAGCAGCAGGTTTTTAAATAAAGATGGAAATTGTATTCACAAGGCCCTCTTCCACACATTATTCATAGACACTGTGTCTGTTTACTCTCTATGCATGAGTGGCTATTTTGTCCCTATAGATCCAAGGTAATGTGATAACAAGGATGCTACAAGCACATACACAAGTATTTTCTCACTTGCAAGCATTTGCATTTACAGGATTCCCATCACGCTAATGCACGTCTGCCAGCTGTTGCCCTGTTGCATTCGATGCTCGTAGCAATGCCTCCTCTCCTCTCCCCACTGCACATGCACCTGCATAATGCATTTTGGGGGTTGCTAATTCTTTCTCTCTGTCTCAGACTCCTCCAGAAAAGATAAAAACCTTCATCCATCCCCCTGTTGCCATGCAAGTAAGTTACCTGGAGGAAGACTGCATGCCTTCATCCCAGCTCCAGCCCCCAGGAAATTCCCCTGCAGTGTGGAGATGGAGGTCCTGTGCTGATCCACTGCCAGCAGTTCCCTCCGTGGCATCACCATGATGGTGGTTTCAGTCACAACATCACTTACAAAAGGCTTATAAAAGCTTTTTTCCTTCTTAGTAAATCATGTACACAAACAAAACCTCTTAGAGCTGTGCACAGTGAAGCCTTCTGGAATGTGCCAGGAATCACTTGTCACCACGATGCTGTTTTTAGCTGGTTGACAACATTTCCACCTTCTAAAACAAATGTAAAGAATTTCAGTGAGAGTGGAGGATTTGTTTTCAAACTAAGGCTTGAATAGTGAAATGGAGATGACTGAGGATGGACTTCCTAATTTCTGCGCGTCTTTGCTGGCTGCAAGCTGCCACTGCACTATGGTGAGAGAGCACTGCTCTGTCCCATGCCCTGTAGGCTCCCAAAACCCAAAACACCCAGCTCCTGGTGAGGAAGTGTTTTCAGTGTCTCTCTGTCCATTTCTTCACTCCATCAGCCACAGACTAGGCTATAAAGCCAAAGTCCTGCAACAACACTACCCCTAATCCTGCACTGCGCTCACTCCTGACAGCCATATCTCCCACGTGCTAGAAGCAAGACAGCCCAGAAATCATTTGACCATTTGTTTTTCTCTTTTCCACATCCATTTTGGCCATTGTAAAAATCTCTTTTTAACCCTCAGTGGAGCACAGAATGACAACCAGAACCAAACTCAAGCTGTTTTCCCCATAACCATTGTAAAAGCTCAAGCCTAAGGTTCCTGCTCAGCCCAGTGTTGTTCGTTGAGTTGTAAAACCTTGCTGGTGCTCTGCTGAAGACAGCTGGGTCTGCATGTGCTGCATGTGTGTCTGCTTGGGAGACCAGGCTGACTGAAGATTAATCGTAAAGCCACAAAGGGAAATTAGCTGCTAAACTCCTACCTAACACCACATGCAACTGGGTGATTAATGCTTTGAAAATCCTCCTTATCAGTCGGGCTATTCTAAGGAACAAGATGTGTTAGAAACACCTCCAATTAAATGGAAAACTATATTATTTAGGAAAAGAGTTCACACCTGTTAAAAGTTCAAAAAATGAGCTATATTCACTATTCTTATATTACTCCTTCCTGAAAGATAGGCCCATTTTGAACAGCAGCAACACATTGTTCCAGGATCAAGCACTCAGTACACGTAATATGAAAAGGACAGCATTACTGCTTCCATTCTCCAGGTGACTCAATAGGAGGGCTCTGCTGACACCTTTCCTGCAGTGACAGAGAGAATTATGCCCTGGGAAAGCAGGGCCCCTGTTCCACCTGCAACTGCTGAACAACACTCATATATGTAGGCAGCAAGCAGAAAATATTGGCAGGAGCCACAGCGTGCTAATACACAAGTGTGACAGGAAACCTGAATAATCACTTATCTTGTGATATAGAAGCAACAGGGGCCCAATTCAACACAATATTCCAACAAGTTTGGTTAACACATCAGAGACTGCTTGATAATAATTTTGCCTGTTTCCAGAAAACAGACCTTTTGAAGTTTGTGCATGTGATGCCAGTTCATTTTTTTCAAAGGGGCAATGTGACAGCTGTGTTGGAGATAATCAAGAAACCTGGGGGCAATTAGGTTTTAATGCTATGACAGTGGGGAAGTATATCAACCTCCTTGTTACAGCCACCAGTTTCTCTGGAAAATGTTCTATAATAAGGCACAAGGGATATAATCATTTCTTTGCAGAATATTTTTGTGGGTTTTTTTTTTTTGTTGTTATTATTTGAAAACATGCAAGGAATTACTTGCAGATTTGCAAATGCCAGCCACAGCTACAGCATCCTACTTTAGTTCAAGTAAACATTAGCGTTATAGATTATAACACTACATAGATTAGAGGAAAGGAAGTTCTGTAGACATTGCTGTTTGCAGAAACAAGTATGACAGCAGGCAGTGCTTACAGAAGGCACTTTCATTTCTCAGGTGCATCCATACCTCATGTTGGAACATTCAGGGTCACTGGTGTGGCCCCTACCTCACATCTGGCAAGTTACTCATCTTCACAAAAAGCCAGGTAAGGGTGTTGGAGAGCTACTGGAAAGACGGAAAATCTAAAATTCAGAGATGCCAGCTGAATTATTCACAGCAAATTTGTACCAGAAGCAGGTACTGAACCTTGGCTCTGTTTTCTATTTTCTCTATTTTTTATTTTCTTCTGTTGATATGCTGAAATTTCCCATTTGGTCACAAATACGTCCTCTGTAGAAACTGAACATTCAAGGTCTGCTTGGAGCACCTTATTCTCCTGATGCAGAGACTGTAGTTCAGATTGTTACAATGTCAAGAATGAAATGGACTTCGCTATGCCACAGAAATCTCGCCTGTAAGTTATTGCCTGAGCCTAAAAGCCTGTTTAATAATCAGTCAAAAAAATACTTATTTTCATTACATTACACACTAGTTCGACAAAACAAAGGTTTGGGGAGTTCAACCATGCCACAGACTACTGATGTACTGCTCAAGGGAAAGACAGAGCCAAGAGCACAATTGCCATCCATCATCTCCCCGAGCCCTGCTCCTCCATGTGAAATGCAGCTGGTTTTACCCTCCCCTTCTTATACTTTTTGGTAAAAGCGCTCTTATACCTTTCCTTCACAGTGCCAGGAAAGTTATTTGAATCCTTGATCATTCTGCATAATGGTTTTGCAGAGAGAGAAAATGGAAGGGGACATAACTCAGGGTCAGAGGGATTGTGCCTAAGCAATGTGCTGGGGGACAAGGAAGGAAGAGCACCCCATCCCCTCCCTGCTGTAATCCCCCTTACTACTCCCCACACCCTAATGGCCACATGAACTTGAATCAACTCCAGCAAGTCTGTGCTGTGGAATATAAAGCAGAACAGCATCAGCTTCAGCAGAAGGTCTGCAGCACCCAGCAAAGTACCAAGCGCACAGCGTACCGGTCAGCATGCCTCACCTGCCAGGGCAAGGAGATCAGATGGCCATCCAGCTCCCAGCATCTCCAAGATCTTTCTCCCCTTCTCCCTGAAGACTTTAGACACTCACAGCAGCACCAAATACTAGCTCCAGCTAGTGCTGCTTTACATTCAGTTTGCACAGGTGTAAATTGACTACTCAAGGCATGGATCAGCTTTCTTCAGCAGCCAAAGGTGAAGTGATGCTCTGTTTCCAATTGTACAGCCTCCTTTTCTCAAATCTCTCTGTGTGATACGAACCTGGTGCCCTTTGCCTTCTCTTCCCATGAAGGAGATTATAGATTCCCATACGAACACCTACACTGCCGCAACACGAAGCACCAGATTTCCAACAATAGAGAGAAGGGGGAGCAAAACAAGGAATTCATGATGAAAGACTACCTGTTCACTCTTCTTTCCTAGTTCTGCACTCAGACTTAATGCACGACATAGTGTGGTTTTATATGCAGGTCACTCAGACATTCTTCTCACACGGATATCAGGCGCTGCTGGAAAATGTGACCATTATCCATCAAATCCTTTGCTTTAGTCAGCTTCCAACAGAAGAGTAATAGACGCGCTTGTGTTGTCACATCATTGTCCAAAATGCCAGGGAAAAAAAGCCCTGAACATTAACAACTCCCTAAGGAAATCAGTTCTTAAAAAAACAGAATAGGAAAAAAAAAAAATGGGAGAGATGGAGAGCAAGACATTGAGTATCCTTTTTTTTTTTTTTTTTTTTTTTTTTTTTTT
>VXAV01000115.1:197231-208115 GCA_013399715.1 Alectura lathami
CTGCATCCAAAGAAGCGTGGCCAGCAGGGCAAGGGAGGTGATCCTGCCCCTCTGCTCTGTGCTGGTGAGACCCCACCTGGAGTGCTGCATCCAGATGTGGAGTCCTCAGTAGACGAGGGACATGGACCTGTTGGAGCACGTCCAGAGGAGGTCCACAAAAATGATCTGAGGATGTTCAGCTTGGAGAAGAGAAGACTCCAGGGAGACCAGATAGCAGTATTTCAATATCTAAAGGAGGGCTACAAGAAAGAAGGGGACAGACTCTTTAGCAGGGCCTATTGTGAGAGGACTGGGGAAATGATTTCAAATTGAGAGAGGGGAGATTTAGACTGGGTAAAAGGAAAAAGTTTTTTTTGTTGTTGTTGTTTTTTTTTTTTTTTACCATAAGAGTAGTGAAGCACTGGAACAGGTTGCCCAGAGAGGTGGTGGATGCCTCGTCCCTGGAGACATTCAAGGTCAGGCTGGACCTGAGCAACCTGATCCAGCTGTAGGTGTCCCTGTTCACTGCAGGGGGCCTGGACTAGATGACCTTTAAAGATCCCTTCCAACTCAGATGATTCTATGACTCTATGACTCTATGTGTGCCAGCCAACACATGAGTATCAACACCGTGGTATTATTTCCAATGAAGTTTACATTGCATCTGGATAAAGCAATGTGTGAGCATGTTCATTTTAATTTCCAGGATCCAAAATATGAAATGATCTTCTCTTTGGATATCATGCATTAAGAGAGATGTATCAATTTGAAGGGTAAGTGTAATCTCTTCCCAGGGCACTTGCATTAAGATTCAAACAGTTCAGTGAGGTGATAGAATCAAGCAGTGCAAATCTTCATAGACAGTAGAGGAAAGGGGAAAAAACGGAAAAGAAAATGATGAAATCAAAGATGACAAGAAACAGTAGTCAAAGCTGGGAGGAAGAGGAGGTCAGGAACACAAACTAATCAAGGTGACACAGTGGTATTTTCCTGGTGCCAACCTCTATGATCTGCTTTTAAAGGATTTGCAAAAGTTAAGAGGGAATGAAGCAAAGCTTCAAATCTTTTAAAACTGGGTAAAATGCAGATACACACACACACAAAAAAAGATACTTCTCTGCTGAGATACAGGGAAGAAAAGAGAAATGGAGCAGTAGGGAAAGAGGACTCGGCCCAGAACAGCCTGATAGGAAATTTTGGTAGCTTGCTAATATCTGAACACAACCTAACCTAGGACTATAGGAAACCCTGCAGAGCAACAGCCACGAGCCCTGATGGGCTTACAGTAGAGACACATGTTTTCACATTTGCAACTGCAAATGTACAACACCAAAACCTCAAACGAGAAGGATAAAGTGAAATAAATTTGACAGTGCTTTGCCTGCTATATTTTCATCGAATGTTCCTTTTACACAACCACTCATAAGAGCACAGCAAATTCAAAGAATCATAGGATGGCTTGGGTTTGAAGGGACCTTGAAGTCCAATCAATCCCAACCCCCCTGCTCTGGCAGGAACACCTCCCACTAGATCAGACTGCCCAGGGCCCATCCAGCCTGGCCTTGAACACCTCCAGGGATGGGGCATCCACAGCTTCTCTGGGCAGCCTGTGCCAGTGCCTCACCACCCTCTGAGTAAAGAATTTCCACCTAACATCTAACGTACATCTCCTCTCTTTTAGTTTAAAGCAACTAATTATATCCAAGACATGTGCTCATAAAAATAGGAAATACAGCAGAAGTTAGACAAGACTGCAGGAATCTGGCTCAGAGATGAGTAACGTCACCAGTCACCTACAGGAGCTAAATCCTTTACCTCTCAAAACCCAAATGTGCAGCCTAACCCACAAAATCTCTGAAAAGGGACCTTTCAGCTCGTGTCCAAGCTCTGTGGACCTTCGGACAGGCATGGCCACATGTAGCACTACAACCTCCCTCCATTTCCTTAATTGTGTTTGTATATTACTGGTAAGTAATTGATATACAGGAAATGAATGCAGGGCCTCCACCGACTCTGCTTCTGCATATAAATACATGCGGTTCAATACGAACCAGCAGCAAACACTGCAGTCCTGCCATTCCTATGGCATTTCCAGTATGGACGTGCTTAAAATACCTCAACATAAAGTGTTTCACTTTGTACAAATGATGCTGGAGTGAGTGTTCATTGCCATTTCAGCAAGGAAACTGCAGAGGGCTGAGGGTGTCAGATAAAAACAAAGATAACATTATGCAAATATTATTCTGGATGAAAATGTAGAAAAAAAGAGAGGCTTAAGAGGCAACACAATAAGGGAGCAAGATAAAGAGAAAAGGCACACAAAGGCAGGCACACAGATCTCCACACATTCAGCCTTTTAGGTACAATCTTCCTATTTTTTCCCTTGAGCCAAAAAAAAAAAAAAAAAAAATTAATCTCTGTGCGCAGCCTGAATATATATTTAGTGCCAACTTTGTGTCTGCATCAAATTCCTCCACAGTGTAAGATGCAACACTGTAAACAGGCTCATTGTGGTTATTTTATCAAATTGTGTTAACTTTCCCTCTGCAGCATTCTGAGGCTGGCAACACTGAGACGTGCAGGAAATGTAAATCACTCCCTTTTGATATGATAACCGTAGCAGTGAATTGCATCCCAGAAATCAGCCCAGGATTATAGCTGAGAACTCACTGAAAGGCACTTAGCTGAGGCTTTGCGCCAGAAGGGTAAATTTCAGCTGGCAGGTCAGCAAAAGCAGGCTCAGGTCTTGGGAAAGAAGAACAATACAAAATATACAGTTGTGGCTGCCCAAACCTCAAAGCCAGCAGCCTCAGAGTCAATATATAATTAAAGGATGCCAACAGGTGTTAAAAACAAGTGTATATTTATGTATGCAGATACATGGGTGAGCTGTATTAAATATGAATAAGGACCTAGGGAAGAAACAGCTAGCAGGCTGTAGGATAAAATCTATTTGCCAGACAAATATAGATGCATATATAAACAACCACATGCAAAAATTTCATCTCCTGCATGAAACTATTTGTGGTTAAGTACATTATTATAATGGTTTTAATCATGTACTGTTTATTAAATAACTTTTCAGTTTCAAAGATTTAATGTATGTTGAAATGCAAATATTAATAATGATTATCTGAATGTGAAAATAATTGTCTTATTTTCATGTATAAATGTTGCTGCTAAGAGCTACTTGTGTTAACCCTGGGCCAGGATTCTGTTGAATTAGGTACTGCACTAACACAAAGTAAAAAGCTGTCTGAACCCTCAGGAATTTGCAGCTCTGACAGAAAAGAGGCAGCAGATGGATGTAGACAGAAATAATCAAGAAATAGTAGTTAACAAGGCAGGAGCTAGTCTGAGCAAACCAAATCCCTGACTGCTGTGAGCCTTGTACAGGCACTACAACAAAGAGGAGTTTTGATCATCAATGCCCCACGACACACGGAGCTCAGTGCATCCTTCACCATCACCGCTGTGCTCCATCTGTCGTCCCCTCACTTCCTGGGGAATGTGTCTCGCTCACCCGTTACACTTCATCTTTTAGCGTGAAAACTCTTTGGGCCGCTGTCATGTGTAACCTTACTCTCCAGCCCCAAGCGTGGAAGAGCTCCAACTGGTCATAGAGATAGATAAAATAATTTAGGAGCGACATGGCTCATTAATATTAATGTGTAATAATAATAATTGTCCCAACAGAGTTTATGTATGTACACAAGTCTAAGGCCAAAATTACCGTACACAAAACATGTGTCATCCATCAATATTTGAGCAATAGTGCTCCTGTTGGGTTCTGTTCAGTCTATGTACCTCTTGCTCTAAATCTGAATAATGCAGAGAGGGAGAGTTTCTGGCACAGAATTATCTGGTGAACCTGAGACTCGTGGTCAAGTAAACACATGTACAATGGAGATTGCCTCTGGAAGCAACCATAGCACATACAACATAAATAAAAACCAGTCCAACAGAGGGCTGAACAGCTATAACAAACACATCCCATTTTTAAAAACAAGCAAACAAAAAGAAAACTGACTAAAACAACATCCTAAAATGTTTTCCACAACAGAGATAGTATCTATAGGATACAGAATTGCTGCTGTAAGGAGCTTTTTCAGCGCATTTACCTCAATAACCTACTTACTGTTAGCTACACCTTTCAGACTAATTTTAAGTCAATAAAACATTTAATTTTCATCACCAAGCCTACCTTTCATGACACAACACCATTTCAAGTAGTTTTCATGTTCTTAAATTAAATGCTTAAATGGTGGCAAAACAGGAGACTTTGCTGTACAGCATCCATGCATCCCTTCCTCATCTCCAGCCTGATCTGCTCTGACAGAGCTCTTCCCTTCCCAGCCTCTGTTTCCACACTGGTAAAGAGCTCAGCAACAAATTCAGCCACTAGAAGACTAGCAGCAAACAGTAAAAGCATTGGCTTTACAGCATCCCAGTACAGCACCTACACCAGCTGCTACTGTGGTGGTGGGAGAGAGGGCAGGAAAAATCCCAGTGCCCAACACTCAGCAGCAGCAGTGATCCAGCCAGCCGAACAGTTGGGTGCTGTGAAGAGCTGTCTCCCTTTGAAAAGAGTATGCTCAATGTTGGTTAACAGCCTGATATTTTCACTGAGATTTGTATAGAATAAATCTTCAAAACAATTCCACTTGCATTATAGAAATCACCTGTCATTAAGCATTGTCTTTTTTAACAATTATTTTTTTTCAACTGTATATTCATTTTTTCCCCCTTGACAACTCCCATAGACCAATAGAGTTAGGTGTGTTCAACATCCATTAATTACTTTTTCAGTAAGATATAGTGAATTGCAAGGCAAGAAGGCAGATCCTACATAATGGCATGCTCAATAACATAGTAGTTGCAACTTCCATGCTCAAGCACGCAATGTGACAGATTTTCCAATAAAATTCAAACTTCAGAAGTGGAAAAAATAGCATGTAAATGGATCCTGCCTGCTCTTAAATCATTGTTAGCAAATCTGGATCGGTTTAAGCTTGGGAATTTAAATCAGGCCTATTTAACTTGCAAAGGTAGGTCAGGCTTTATTGATCACCTCCAGTACTAATGAATGCACTCTTAAAAGAATGAGAGAGGTGATAGACATGAACACACAGCTCAGTTGCTAAAGGCTCACCTGAAATATGTCATAAAATTATACAGCCTTCAAGTTATGTTGTTGTCTGTGCAAATGCTATATGCACCAAAATGCAGATTATAGCTTTGTCAATTCATAATGGAAAGGTAAAATAAAAACAAAAACACCAAGAACAGAGCCTTACCAAAATGGAGGTGGGGTATCATTTCTGCTTACTAAAAGTACAGCCATTAACTTCCAGAATACTGTCACAGCAGCACAAGTGTAATTAACTTCTCAGTTGTTATTCCTCAGCTGTTTTTAATGCAATATTTCTGGATTTCCTACTCAGCATCCATGCTATGCCCCAAAATTTGTACTGCTAACGACTAGTGGCATTATTCCAGTTGCTATAGAAATAAGGCAGGCTTGTTGTTATTTATATTACGGCATCATCTAGAGGTGCTTTTAATTAGAGCTCCTTCTAAACCTTTCAGGGAAGGACCAGAAAAGGAGGACTTTTATAACACTGATGAGATTTTTAAATAAACAAATGCTGACTATTTGAAGAATCTAGATTCTGTAGGAGTGATACATGAGGACCAGCGTTCATCATCATAGCAGAGAAATAAGAGGACATCTAAGTAAAGATTTGCAGCACTTTCCACCCATATGAATAAGCACAGATCAAATATATTGCAAGATCTAGATATAGCCTTACTTGAGACTAGCTTTTTGCTTCCCTACCCTAGCTTTTCCTAAGGGATTTCAGTTAAGAACCATTTATCAGAGAAATAAAAAATATTTCTCCATGCAAAACTAAACATGATTTTCACTTTATTGTTCATGTCATGCTAAAATAAAACTACATCAGATTTTCAATTGATATCAGATATATCCCTCCCATCCCAACTATTAAATAATCATTTTTATGGCTTGAGAGGGATTCTAAATATAATATTTACAGACACGTAATCACATAAAAAAGCAAACTACTGCAGTTAATGTACTAGAACAGAAGAAGGATTTCAGAATTTTATTCTACTGCAGACTTGTGCAACTCAAACAATTTTCTTAATCAACCCTTCCCCAGGTTTACTCCTCCATCTAATGAACAGGTGAGGTTCATGTACAGATAAGTGCCTAGGACGTGCTCTGGAGCTATGCTGTCAAATAGTTAGAAAAGCCAATAATAAATGATTTAAATCCTCCTCATCAACTTTAAGCAATTATCCCCTGTTTATTAGCCTCCAAAGAGAAGGCTAATGTATCTGCTTATTTTAGCAGATAATGTCAAATTACCTTGACTGAAGTTGGTAAGTGTTCAGAGATGAACAGCTCATCTGCTTTTTGTTGCTTTTGATGAAATGTCAGCCCCAAAACTGAAAGTTACTTTCTAGTTATTTAGGCAATGCGAAACTTGTGCTGATATTTTCCAGGAAACAAGGCCTGCCTGACAGCTCTTAAATGAATAAAAGTGATATTATTACAATTATCATTAGAAAAAGATGTCCCTCATCAAAACGTGTCTGGATTTTAATTGACAAGGTCTGGGTTAATGCTGTGAAAATGCCAATGAAAGCAAAGCCTGTGGCTCAAACTAATTGTCAGCACTGAGCAACCTCAACCTCTAACCCGCCACAGATTTATCACTCTGTGCACACTGTACTCATGACAAGAAACGTTTGAATAAATCATTAACAACGAGAAATTCCTCACAGACACAGAAAGCAAGCAGACTGCAGGGCTGCCCACCCCCCTTTCCCTTGCCCCCGAGCCAAGGAGAGGTGCCTGCAAGCCTTCCTAATGAGAAATACTTTTTGTGTTGTTCTTTTAAGACTGCTGCAGTGGAAACTTTCAGTGCTCCTGAAAATGAGGAGAGAGGCATTAGTCTGAGTGAGTTGCAGTGCTCATAGAGCTAAATGTCCTCCCACCCTCCTGGCCACCCTCCTTGGTCAGCTCCAGAGGTGCAGCAAGACAATGTGGGGGTCACACATGAGCACAAACCACATTGCTCATGTTATGGGGTTTCCCTAGTCCCAGCAATGCCTTGACAACTGTCCTCCTTCTGCCAGCCATTCCTATGGACTCATCCCAAACATTTCTTGTTCCACACTACCCAACTGAGCACCCACCACTGAGGCTGCCCCATCTGCTCACTGTGGCCACTGGGACATGTCCAGATAGCAGGTAACCCAGCCGGCTTCCAGTCACAGGGCAGTAGGCTGCACAGGTACAACAGGCAGCCAAAATCCCAGGACCCAACAAAGGCCAGGATGCGAGCACAGGGTCAGCACAGCCCTCCTCATGCTTCAGCGGTTACAGCACAATTACAGCCTCTTCACCTCAGTCACAAACATGATAACAATGATAACACTGGGAAGAACCCCTCAGCTGGCAGTCAGCATCACTATTCACAACCAATTTCATAAATAAAAGAAAACCAGAAGGTTCTGTAAAACAAACAAACAACAACAAAAAAAACAACCTTACTGAATTCTCTTAGTTTTGTTTATTCTACTCCATCACACTCTTGGGCATAAGAAGGGAATCCGAGTGCCTGCTGTACCTGACATGAGGTCTAACAGGGTAACACCACACTCTTAATCCTCACACTCTTTGCCTTCTGCAGCCCGTACTCTAAATACTTTGGTTATCAGCTTTTCCCTCTGTGTGAGTTGTGGCATCATCACAACAGCCTGAGTGCACACCGACCCGTGAGATCAGTCCTCCAGCACAAGACTTTATTTAACATCTGATGCACAATTAAGAATTCCTCCTCCATGCCACATTAAAACTAGAAAGCACAATTCCAGAATTGAGAAGAAAGGAAGGGGGAAGTCTCCAAAAAAAAATCAGGCTCCAGCTCCTGAGAGGGACACTAATGTCAAGAGAGGGGAGACACTAATATCTCACTAATGGCTGGTGAGACATAAATGGAGGTGCTTAGCCCACCTTGTAGAAAAGCAAAATGTACACATACCCACTATCAACTGACTAGATAGGTATGTGGGAGAGAACAAAAGCTTGGGTTTGCTGTGCTGAGGGAATAACAAGCTGCCTTGCTCAGGGTGTGCCATCACCAGCAGGACCTCTCTGGCTCCTTTGCAGTAGCTGGGAGTCAGAGCCTACTGGTGGCATTGGCACAGGGAGGAACACCCTGCTCACTTCACTGTCCCTTTTCTCCCAGAGGTGAAAGGCAGCCTCCCATTCACCTCCAGCTGCCTTCCTAATTTTTGCTGTTTTCTATATTTTCACCTCAGAAACCACAAGCTGGAAAGCTCTCATTAAACAATGCCAACAAGAACTCTCAATTCACAGCTACCGTTTGGCTGCACACATTTGCTCTTATTTCCTAATGTTTTCAGTGTGTTTCAGCTTCCCTTCATTAAACATATTCATAATTATTTACAACATGTCTAAAGAACTTGTAAAACAGGTCTGTGTTTCCAAACCCTTGGCTGCAAAAAAATCAGTTCGACGACACTAGAAAGAGGTCTGTAGTGATCAGGAGGCAGAGCTCAGGCAGAGGAACTGGGAGCCACACTACTGTGATTGGAGCCAGTGATTTCTACCAGGAAGGAATTTTGCCTGTTTTTTGGCAAAATATTTCATTACAGCATCACCCTTCAGCTAACTGCCAAATAGGTCAGCAGCCATGACCATTTTTGTTGACAAAAAAAGTGCAAAGTGCAGTCTTCTTGTACCTTAACTAAAAACTTGAACAACCTAGAGATTTTTTCTGGTCTAACATAACACTTCAGTTACTGTCGTGGCTTTGCAAGGCTCTTTCCACTGCACACTTCTGAATCTTTCCAGTCTAAGTGAAGGCTTCATCGAAGAAAGCTAAACCAAATGATTGTTTCTGTAGCTAAGCTCCAGTGCTCCTGTTCAAAAGCCGTCAGTGCTTTCCAAATTTCTAACTCTTTCAGGCTCTTTTATGCACTATACACAACTGAGGAAGGGCAACTTTGGCACTTAAATAGACAGCAGTAAGTTGGTTCTGCAGTGATCAACTAAAACTAGCAGGACCCAGCCTGTGATTATGAGACCAAAATGGTTCCCAAAGTACACATGGTACTGAGGCTTCCAGCAATTATTTCTGTGATCCACCAGACAGAGGTTGCTCCTTTAGGTAATTACATTCCCAGGGTTACATGGTGCCTGTCAGACTCTCCCCTCTCTATATCACAGGCCAGTTTTATGGATTGTTATAAAATAAATATGTCATCCCGATGGGAGTTTTCTTAGTCACTCTCAAATGCAGAAAATATAACAAGCTGTAGTTCATCTGAATCTGAATACAACCAAGTCACTGCTGTACAGGGACATAAAATGTTGTGTCCTGACTGCTTGCTGCATATGGGACGTGGGTGATTCCCTAGCACAGACACAAGTCTTTATCGACTAGGATGTGCAATTAAGACAGCATTTGTCCAACAAAAGGTAAAAATGACTTCCTGGGTGATGTCACATCGCAGGCAGAGCAGTAAAAGCACTATAGTATCCTGAATGATCAGTCCCACATGTGACATCCTCCACCAAGATTTGCTCTGTCAAAATTCCCTATTCAAGCAAGGAAATGCAGTATTCTCATTTATTTTCTGCAATGCTGGATGTAAAGCTTGGAAAGCAGAACTGCCTTAACCACATGGCAGGATGATAGTTCATAATTAATTTTCCACATCAACTGTTGACCGCCCTCCTCTTCCTCTCTGCTAGTCTGCAAACTGCCAGTGGATGCTCATCCAAGAGCAGATATGCCACAGAGCAAAATGCATGATTATTATTAGCTGTGCTTTATAGTGTGGGCTAGCCAAAAATGAGAGGTAAGTGAGCTGGGGTGCAGTACTGGTGCAAAGGCAGCCCTGCCTGAGGCTGCTTGTCATCTAAGAGATGCAAATATGAAGGGGATAGAAGAGCAGAATGGTGAGTGACACACAGGAGAAGGCTGTAAGCAGACATGGAAACGTGTTCTCAGAACAAGACTTTGAGCCAAGCAATTCCAAAATGTCTGCAGCCCAAATAAATGTTTTTGACCCCATTTTTGCCTCTGCCTGGAACACGGTCCGCAGGCTGCCAAGGAGCCTGGTAGTGGATAAGGGGATCTGAACTGCTTCATCTTCTGAGAGGAGAAAATTCACTCAATTCAGAACTTGGTTAGCATTTTCCACTCCTCAGATTTCAAATTTCTCGAAGACTAGAGTGAAAAGTAGTTACAGGGAGATCTTTGGTCCTTACAGGAGAAAGGTCTCCAGAAGAAAATAAACTTCTGCTTCATCATGCTCTCTGAAGTCCAGAAGGCAGAGCTTCAGGCTGACAGCTCACGAACAAGACCTTTTGTGTGACTTTGGGCAGATCCTGACTTCTCAGTATTTCAAGAGTACAGGTAAAGGACTATTATATTATTACTCCGTGACTGATATCTTCAGAATTCCATGTTAGCTTTGGAGTTTCATATACTCTTTCAGAAATTCAACCCAGTTCTGCTGCTGATATCAGCTTTTAATTCATTTTACACCAAGATAATTGTTATCAGAAATTGTGCTTTGATATGTGTCAGGTTGATGGATTCAATAAAAGCCCTGTCAGGAGTGAATGGGGTTGCAGAAGTGGTGTCATCAGTGTAATTGATATGTTAACAGCCAGTCTGCTGATCTTGCAACAAGACATGCAAACATAATAGCCATTTTATTTCCTCACCCTGGCAAAATAGTTCACATAAACAGGAGAGAATATTTGCATAAATATTACTCATACAAACAAGTTCAGTGTGCTCATTGATAGGAAAAAAAAAAAAAAAAAAAAAAAAA
>VXAV01000115.1:213738-227469 GCA_013399715.1 Alectura lathami
AAAAAAAAAAAAAACAAAACAAAACAAAAAAACCTTCCCTCACTTCTAACCACTACCATTACGGGAATGAGAGCACGGCAGCACTAAGCTGGAAAATGTTGCTGCAGATTCCAGCCAAGTAGTGTCCTGAGTCAGACTGGAATAGTGGAGTAATACAGATGTGCAGTGATGCTGGAGGGTGGGAAGTAATAGGAGCTGTGGAGACGAAGGGGAAAATCAGGTCATAATAAAATGCAGTGACTGTGCACTGTTTCTGTCTTTCTCGCACAAGCATTTGCCTTGGACATACCTCACGCCTGTGATGCAAATTAACTACGTATAAGCTGTGGCCAGGGTTCCTGCAGGCGCTCCAGCGTGAATGCAACATGCTCCCTCTGCACCCTGACGTTGTGCACCACGCAAGCACAAAGGAAGGCACGCCAAGGAACCATTCCTATTCTATTCAGCAATATAGTAAGGTAAAAGGTTACTGGAAATAAAGGAAAAAAAAAAAAAAAAAAAAAAAAACAGTTGATGAGTTATAAGCTGTAGTTTGCAGGGACTTATTCAAAGACAAAATGTGAATAGTTCTAACCCAAAATGTATTTTTATACATTTATAAGCATAAATGTCTATATAAGCATCTGCTGATAGGTGGTTCACAGGAGATTACAGGAAATACAGCATTGATTCAATCTGAAATAAAATCAAATATGAAAGTACGGTAGGGCACTGTGTATGAGAAATCCCACAATTCCAGTTATTCTTTTGACTAAACTGAACTGCTACCCCCATTCTTTTTTGATCAGATATGTGGAGGTAGCTGCTAACAAACTATGAACTACTTTCATTTTTTCCACCAATTCAGACTTTTACATTCAGTTTCCAGAGCCCTGGATTAAATATTCAGGTACATTCTTAAATTAACATAGTTAAAAGTATTAAATCAGTCTTCAAGTCGCAAAAGCAGGCATATAGATGTTCTCATTAATCAGAAAGGCAGACAAGACAGTTTTCCAGTAAAGAGAGTATTTCCCTTAGAGAAACCTCAGTCCTTTACTGATGGAAAGCATGAATTATACAAAATAACTATACACTTCAGATGTAACAAATCAGATCAAATATTAAATTGAAGATGCCACTTCTGTCTTGAGAGGTTTCAGACCACAAATCAATGAAGACTGGGAGACTATCTCAAAGTCAGCCTTGCTATACCTTTGTCCTGTTCTTGCACTCTTCTCTAGGCATCAGCTATCGATCACTGTCAAGGTGAGGACGGGAGCTAGCCGGACCTTTACCTGACCCAGCACAGTCATCCTTGTATCTGGGTGTTATTCAGCTCAAGGTATGGGCCTCGTGGCTAGACATGACCATACTACTGAGATTTTGAAACTTTTTATAGGGAAGAAGAGGTATCTAGGAGCTGAACAACAAGTCTGTAAGCATATATTACAGTATAGTAGGTATTCAAATTAGTATCAGTTTTTCTCATCAAAAATTAATTACAGCCTACCTAACTGCAATTGAGAAAATTAGTTGGGCTTGGAAAAGATTAAATATTTAAGGAGTCCAATGACTTAAAAATAATTGAAACCATATCTCCTTCCTTAAATATTAAAGTTCTTTTGGTTTTACTCCTTGTGTGGATGTCAGGAAATCAAAGCTCTGTGTGTGTGTACACCGCTGCAGACTGCATGCAACATGTGCATATGCGGTCTCATAATTCCCCTTTCCCTAGGGCTCCAATTGGGCAAACACACAAGGCTAATACAGAGGAGCTCTACTGACAGAGCCAGAACAAAGGTTGTGAAACAGGCAGGGAAAAACACATTTTTATCGCTAAATATTTAACAAGGTCAGCCTCTTCTGTAAGTGCAAGAAAAAGACCCCACAGCAGATTTTGAACACAGCAGGAGATTACACCAATTCATTAGCAGATAAGTCTTCTAATTACAGCCTTGGACATCAGTCCCCATACAGGTGAGTAAGCAACAGCTGCTGTATTTTGCCCTATCTTCAGCATCAAGTTCATTCAGTTTTCTAGAGAGCTTCAGGACAGTACGGCTTCAAACAATCCCAACACTCACTAGCCTCATCTGAAAGCAAGAGTATTTAGCTGTCTCAGAGGATGCTCATGACTCCTCACAGTCCAAATCCTAAGGGTTGTTGGCTTCTATGTTTTATTGGATTTGTTTCTCTACTGCTGCATCAAGGAAGATGTAGGATCAACAATTCTTCCTGTCAGTTCCATCTCTGGTAAAGATCTCACATTACTTTAGTGTAGAGATGACACTGGTGAAGAACAGAATAAAATGGGACTTTCAATCCATCTTTCCAGAAGGCTACTGGTAAAAAATTGGTAGCAATGCAACTATGGCATCTTTCCAACTACAACACTTACAGTACTGCCTACGACAGTGTCCCAGACACACTTTGTCATTTGCAATGGCTCAGTACAAACATAAATAAAACAGAAGTCACCAGCAATCCTGACACTCAGCTGTTTTGAGGCTTTTTTCTCCCTTCTCTGACAACAAAATGAATAGTAAAATAGCAGAGGTGCAATTCAGGTGATAATGTCCATGATTTGGAAATTTGGTGGAGGCTGGTGGTGTTGTGGGTGTCATCAAGAAATTAACTCAGTGAAAGAAAGCAGATAGTAATAAAGTGGAGGGTACATTGACTGAATTTAATATAATGGAATACTGAATATTAGCACTGATTTTTGCCATCCAAGTGCAAATTAAAGGTGTCCAGGAAAAAAAAAAAAAAAAAAAAAAAGAACTGCAGTTAACCATGTCTGTTGTTAACATCATCATAACAGTATTGCTGTTATGTTATGAAGTACAAAAGTATGATTAATAACTTTTGGATAAAAAGCTGAGGTACCACAAAAGTCTTGCTGCTGCTCTTCCATAAGAGTAAATAATTTCTGAAAATTAAATCCAGAAATGCAGAGGAAATATTTCATTTTGAAGTAAAATGTGCATCTTGAAGAAAAATGCATACACTAGCAAAGGCTGCTTCTCAGGTTCGAAAGCATTAAGTTGCAGACTACTCTTTAACTGAAACTATTAGCACTGCATTATCTAATTAAGGTTTTTTAAAATTTATTATTGTTAACACTACAGTCTGGTTACTGTATAAAATAGTAAGTCTTGGGCCGCCAATGCAGGAAAGTGCTTACATTCACAGATGTTTTCATCTCCCCTTGTGTTGCAGCTGTTTTGTGAGATCGGTTCCTCTGTCATTTCAATGGAGAGCAACCATAAAGTTAGATCAATGCACACGTCCTTGTCAAATGATTGCGAAGAGCTGGAAGCACATTCTTGGGGGGGAAGCAGTGCTTAACCAACTTTCTAGATTTAGGGGAGAATGAGTAGCAAACAGCATGCACTTCACTGCCCAGACCTTCGAAATAACTGAATAATGAAATAAACCCAGTTCCTCCACCAAGAGGTGACAGCTCCTTGATACAACTTTTGCTGATATAACAACATCTAACCGGATTTCCTCTCACTCAAACTTAAAATGGGAATGTAACTAGAAAATAATCATGTCACTCATCTTAGTATCACAATTAAACTAAGAGCCTTACTTTCACGTTGTGTGGTGTATGTCGCTCCAGCCCAATTGCACTATATCTATATCAGCATTATATAAGCATTAACTTTTTTTCCAGCTTGCTAAAAGACCTCGTTTCCAAAAATACTGTGTCAGAGTCCGCAATTCATTGGCAAGGTGAAGTCAGTGCCTTTATTTACCCTTATGCCATTTTTCCCCGAGTCAGGGACAGGCTGCCTGCAGTGGCTGGACAGACCACCTCCTCCTCAGCCACCTCTGTTCGCAGGGCTCACACCCACACTCCTCTCCCCAGGAGTTACCCAGCTGCAGAGATGGGATGTGCTGCGAGATCCCCAGCTGGCTCCAGGGAAACAAACTGTCAATATATGCCACAATGTAAAACAAATTACCTTAACCAGAGATAAATGTTATTTTTGAATCCATTCCAAGATAAACTTCTACATGAACCAAGTTAGCATCCTATTCTAGGATACACTTGGATATCTTTTCTATATTCAGTAATTCAGTTACATGCCAGGATGAGGAGTGCTGTTTATTACTAAAGGATTCAAATACCCTTGGATCTCTTTACCACAGCGGATAGCATATAAGTGGATCATATTACAGGATCAGGGCATTACAGAATAAGCTTTTATAAACATACTGTTCTTCTCTTTATCTGTATCAAAGGTATTAACTTGACCACTAACTTTAATCTCATTTGAGCTCAGCGTATTTGTATTTTGCCACCCAAAACTGAGGAATGACTTCTATGCATCTCCTCCAGACATGCTTTCACTTCTCTCCACCTTTTTTTTTTTTATTATTTTTTTCCCCACCAGGACTCTCTTGAATACTGCAGATGATTTTCCCAATGGTTCTGGCACTGTCCTCATTCTGCTGTCACTGAAATCTGTGAGATTTATTACTAGCCTGCATTAAGACTGCTCATAAGAAACCACTGTTTTTGCTGGCCTAATCTGTCACTCTTCAGAGAATTCTGCTTTGTATTACTGCCATTTTCCTTTTTTTTTTTTTTTTTTTTTTTTTTTTTTTTTCTGTTGGAAAATGAATAAGTAAGTGCACATCTCCATTTACTGTTAAATGTCACTGCTAAGCAAACCTTTCGTCCTTTGCTAAAGTTGCTTATCTCTGAAGTTATTTATTTAACTGTAACTTTATTGTTTATCTCTATAGAACATATTGGGATAAGCTGGTATGCCAAATGTTTGAGAAAATACAAATATATTGGATTCTGTGGCACCTGGAGGACACACAGCTGTCAGTCAGTTGTCAGCCTGGAATCTGAGCTGGGTTTTCCATTATAAATTCAGATTATTTTTCTCAAGGTTTCGATTTGAAAATCTACACATAGCAATAAATTCTAATGCATTTGCTGAGAGACTACAATGTGATTCTACTTTGATGCATTAAGCCAAGTTTAGTTAGTAGAAACAATTGTTTTTAACCACTTTTCAAACTTTGAAAAGTTTTGTTTGATATATTAGTTGAATACAATATGTTCTCACTCTGGAAATCACAACACTGCAGTAGTTTTACACTGTTACGACCTAAGGGAAAATAGGATTCAACCAAGTTCATAAATGACACACATAAGCAGCCTTATTTACTGCACAGATCTGAGATGTTAGCCTGGAAAGTATATCATATTCACTGACACTTGAAAAACACCAAGCTAACTTATGAAATGTAGCTTTTCCATTGTGGATCATATATTTGAAGAAAAATAAACTCAACTCAAGCTGGATACCTGCATAAAAACCTGGTAAATCTCTAGAGCTCTTAAGTGCTCTAACTTCAGCAGCTGGTACAAGGACAGAGCCAGGAGGACACAGAGGAGGCAAACAGAGATGTGCCAGAGCAGCAGGGATGAGGACCATGAGGGCTGGGTGAGTGCTGCAGGGAGGCAAGGAGAGGCCAGGGCAGACCTGTGGCTGCAGGAGGATGCTAAAGTTTTCTAGCAGAAGCATCGAGAGTTTGGAGAAGGCTGGCGAAAGCTTGAAAGGACCGTAAAGAAACAGAAGCACTTACAAGTCCCAGAACTAGGCCTTCTGGGGCGCAGATAGTGTACAAATACATTTGGACTCCCTTAATGCCTTCTCCCCCTTCCAGGCAAGTACACTGCTCCAGTCTGTACTTTCTCAGCCAGTCCATCTATTCTTGCATGTTGAGTGATGGAAAAGCTTCAATAACAACTGCAAAGGGCTGAGCAATCCAGTGTTGGTACAGAAGGCGTCCTTGCTTCAGACTCCGCATGAGAAAAACCTCCAGAGTTCACCTATGTAAACTTCTCCTGCTGTAAGCTCTTGGAAACAGTTTAGATGGACTTCTCCAACACGTCTCCAAACTAAACAAAACACTCTAATTCTCCCATAAAATAAGGCAGTGTCACACTGTTTCAGTTGGTAAAGGCTGGTTTCCTTGGCGCACTGTAAATCCCGAAGAATGGAGTAGAAATACAGCATCCAGCAGACAGCACTGCTGAGCCAGCCTGAACAGCAAGCATCCAAACTGCCTTCAATCTCATTACGCTCTCAGTATGCTTAGAGCAATCTTTTGATTTGTGCTGAAAACCAAAGAAGCTAAAAGTATACTATCAAATGTAGGGGAGTCTAGAATAACCTTGCTAGAAATATGTTGAATTTCTTCAGACACAGCTGAAGGCTGCTGACGCTGAGTGAAGTGGTTGATTAGTAGATCCCAGCCAGAGATGTGTCACGGAGTTCAGGCAGAGCCCAACACGAGAAGACTCGTTTAGCCACTGCCTCCACAGAAAGCATACAATGCACGTGAACCCCATCTACATCTAGATGTGGACAAACTAAAATTATGAAAACTATTCAGCACAGTGCTGCAGTTCAAACAGAAATCTGCTTTATCACTGATTGTCTTTCACAGATCCACAATTACACGTGGAGTTGATTGTGCTTAGAAGATAACTAACTGTGCCATCAGGTGGTTGGATTCCCAAACTCTCTTGCACGTAGTGTTCATCATGCCAGAAAGTGACTGTGTTCATTTAAAATCCCTCAAAATATGGCTCCACAGATATCACAAGAGACTTAAGAGTGCTTTGCCTTTTTTTTTATTTTTCCTTTATATTTTCTTTAAGTTCTACTAAAACCCAAAATAGTATTGCCAAAACTCTACTGCATTTCTACATGAATATAAATCAATTAGCACAAATTCATCTAAAGGTTAAATTTTTTTTCAGCCCATTCACCCTTAAACAACAGGACACTGCAAAAAAAAAAAAAAAAAAAAAAAAANAAAAAGCCTACAGCTATCTATCTGCATAGCATTGCAAACAGTTTGAACGCTAAAATAAAGTTCATTGACCTGAATTTATATGTGGTGTCAATTCACCGACTTCAGTGGGCTTTTGCCAGTGACAAATTTTCCCACTAGGTTATGGGACATAAAATGTCTCTGCTTTTAGAAATGTCAATGAACAAGTCTGAATGTGGGCAAGCCTGTGCATCAGGAAACGCTTCTCATTACAAATCTGCAAACCTTTGGCAGTCTGCAAAATGCTGCTCTTAGAAACATTTTTGAAGAGCTATAAATAGTCTGCTCAGCCCATGATAAATTACAATCTGTGAAGCCTGCAAGATTAGAAATGTCTATAGCTCTGTCTCTTCAGTAGGGGTTTTCGGGTCTTATTTGACTCAAGGCAAGTTTTCAAACTTCATTTTCCTGCGTGGGTGTGTGTGTGTCTGCACACGCATGTGTTTTAGAGTCATTTCTGGGTTCTTCCTGTTTCCACCCAATAGCAGTATTTTAAAAGCCATGAACTGACACTGTTCACAGAAATTGTAACATCTTGCAATTCCATCTTAAAAATCAACAACAAAAACAGAAATAACCAAGTATATACAGCATGATGTCCTGAAGCGTGTAGGATTTCAAAAGCTATGTGGTTTCAGACATGCCTTAACCATCTCTCAAAAGCAGCTCCTGAAATCTGGACGTGACCTCCTGTGCCAACCTGAAGTTACAAGTGCGAGTTCCACTCTTCCATAACAGCTACTGGAAGAAATGATTAGCATCCAGATGAGAAATGGTTGCATGTTCCTATTAACTCATCTGTTCTTCCCAAGATTGCCCACTAAATCTGAGGAATGGCATAGGAAGATGACACATGCACAGCACAGAAAGCCCGAAGAAAGAAGCAGCAGGGGTGAGGGAAGAAAGCACGATCCAGATCTCAGCTGGTCTCAGTCAGCCTGGAGCTGTTGAAGGTAATGACTACAGAGCAATTTTTATCTTTTCAGATCCATACCTCGCATATTTGCAATCAATTTTACAGAAATGTGACAACTGCTATTCAGCAATAACCACTTTACAGTGACCATTACAATTACACACAGGCAATTATCCCAGTGCCAAAGTCTGATGGGAAGTATGCTTTCCCCTTTCTATTTCACTGTAAAAGGACAACAAAAATTAGTTAAAGTATATATTAATGGTTCTTCAAATAATATACTTGATTACATCTACTGAAGAGTATTCTCCTTCATGTTTTTGTAATGAATCTGACCATGAAAAACAAATTCATGTCTACAGTTTGTATCATTATAAACTCAACTCATTTGATGTGGAAAACCTACAGTTTAATTGCTTGATTCATATTTGGCTGGTAAAACGCATACTGAAACATTACTCTCTTAATTATGTTAATTTATAACTGAAAAGCTAAATTTACAAAGGCAATAACATTAATTATTTACTTGCCCATTAAAGCTGAATATTTATTACTAAGCTAATTGGCTTCATGAGTCTGCCAAAAAAATTTAAAATGAGTTTATGAACTGATTTATACAGAAATGATACTGCCATATCTCTCAGCAGGTTACATGCATTTAATGGATTTATTGACACGCATTCATTTATAGTCTGTTACACATAGTATTTTTAAAAGATTTTTTTTTGTGATTAAAATGCCAGTTCTGACTCAGAGCAAGCTCTTTTACTGTTCTGTAGTCAAAATCCTATATGCAATGTGATGGTCTGTAATAATTTATGAGGATTGCATCTCGCAATCATTTAAACGCTTGAGTGTAGGATCACATTGGGTTAAATCAACCAGAAAGGGAAACAGGAGCTCAAATAATCAATCCCACAGCAAGAATAGCAGGGTTGTTAAGCAATACCTAGCAGTGAGGCATCTCCACCTTCACTAAAATTTTAGCTTCATCTCTACATACAAGATAACCAATATAGTCAATATTTATTTATGCATATGTCTTCAAAACAATATAATTACTTTACTAATATTCACAGAACAACTTGAGTGTTACCTTAATATGATGAAAGGCTAATTTTGATTGCTGTCTAGATGGAAATTTTAATTCCATCTGGCAAAGTCTTTCCATTCCGACATAAAACAGATACCTTTCCTTTCTTGTTACGATCCTTAAATATGTGACTTTCCCAGGGGGTGACTGGATTACTAAAAAGCTGCTGTGGCATGGCCATCAGTATGAGACAGAACTGCTGTGATCTTCATTTCTGCTCACGCTTCTGTGCAAGTCCTCTTTGACTGGGGCTACCAACAATTGGTCTGCAGAGTGCATAAGGTAAACTGAACAAAAGAGCCAATTCTGAGACAGTAACAACTATGTTCAACATTTATTTACATGTGTCTCCTCAAAACAGGATGATTAGTTCTAAATTACAGTTTGAAGTTCCAACAGTGGTGTAACTGCATTGCAAAGGAAGCACAGAAATGTCCCAGAAAAAGAGGCAATGTGTTGGTGGATTTAGCATACAAGTCATCCTATGCCAGATGGAGTGGGCTGAAGAACAGTTTGAAAGTTCACTACCATTATTATTTTTCCTGCAGTTCCTCAGCTCCTGTCTGTAGCCCAGGGATGGAGAATGATGTGGAACACAGGAATCTTTAAAGTCCCAAGAGAAAAATCATCAGAGTTCAGCTGTCAATATCACATACTGTCTGAGAGGTTGGGTTCAGTACTTAGACTTGATTTTTTGATGATAAAGAAGGAAAACAAACAAACAAACAAAACAAAGCAAAACACAGACATGTACACACACATACACACACACAAAAAAAAAAAAAAAAAAAAANAAAGAAAAACCACCTCCACCATCCTTAACTGAAAATCTGAGGGTTCTTTGTCCAGTTACTAGCTCACCTTAAAATAAAGCAGATGACAGCCAGGATCAGAACTTCATCCAATACTTGCCTTTTCTAAAACTGCACAGAACACTGACCCATGTACCAACAGAGAGGACCCGCTAGCATTGCCCAGTGACACTTTTTTCTAAATCTAGAAGAAAGAGAACTCACTGTATGGGTACAAGACAGCTCCTGCAGTGAACTGGTAAGAACTGGCAATATACAGAAGAACTTGTTAACACCAAAATCCAGCCTGTGATGCTAGAGACATTTTTTGACTCTGTAGTTCAATATCCCAAAATACTACGAAGTGGTGATATTTCAGGTGAGACTGTTAAGTCAGGTTGAAACTAGAGGTGTTCAACATATACACCCAGAACCTGCGCTGCATGACAAGTAGCTGCTGTCAGCCCCACACCTACGAGCCCGACATGATGTGGCGATGGCTGTGCTACCCTCAGTCCCTGAGCACAGGTCTCCACCTGGCAGTTTATGCAGTTTCCCTTTATCCTCTTGCAAAACCATATACTTTGCACCCCAAAGCCTGATCAAAAGGCTGCTGTCATCAGTGCAAGACTCCCCATTAACTTTTGGGTGATTTCAATCAGTATTGCAGAGTTTGTCCTACTTCCTATTTGGCTTGTGCATATTAAACAGTCATAGATGCAACCAGATCTCCTGCAGTGCATTATCGTCTGAGTTTGGTTAGTGCAGCCAGCTTCTCTGTGGGCTTTTACTGATAGCCTGAACAGATCGATCAGTGATCATTGCAGTGACACTTAGAGAGCAATGGCTCCGCTGTCATAAAGCTTTTCCTCAGAAACGTTCGACTTGTCTAAATTACATCTGCTTATTCTTCCTCCTAACAGAGCACAGCCCAATGGGATAACAGCAAGGAACCACTAAGTAGGGCAGAGTAGGGAATTTATTTTGCCTGTATTATTTATATTATGTATATATTTACTTTACCAATTAATATTATTTTATCTAGTGAGCAGTGATAGGACCCAACGTTTAGGCTGGGTGTCGGGAAAAGGTTCTGCACCAGAGGGTGGTGGGTATGGAACAGGCTCCCCAGGGTGGTGGCCACAGCCCCAAGGTGCCAGAGTTCAAGAAGCGTTTGGACACCGCTCTCAGACAAAGGGTTTGTGTTTGGGTGGTCCTGTGTTAGGCCAGGGGTTGGACTCGATGATCCCTGTGGGTGCCTTCCAACTCAGGATATTCTACGGTTCTATGAAAATTTAAAGAACATATATATATATTTATATGTATATAAGCAGACTAGAATTCAAAGTCTCAGAAATACTGATTATTCAGAAAGTTATAGTCAATGCAAAACTCATTTATTTGTGTAATGTTTCACTGCATTTCAAATTCTTTTTTAACATACACTTTTCTAAAAAAATTGTAATGTAAGTCACACTTCTTAGAAAAAAAAATTATTTCAAACTAAAAACCAATACTTCTGTTTAAAGGACTATGGAGGTAATTAAATTTAGCAAACTCAGTAAGTCTTGTGCATTTCTGTTTTGCTTTTAGCCCAGTGCCTGCTGGATCTTGCCTATCCTTCACTATTAAGGTATTAATGGTTTGGCACTGAACAGTGCCAACACATCAGGCTGCAAAATTCAGATCAAGTCTGGCATGAAGCAGGAAACCTCACAGATAAAGACCTGGTACAAGGCAGACCTGGTAAACAAGGATAATGCTGCATGACAGACAACTAGCAGAAGAGAGGGTGGCAAACAGAAGATAATTTTCAAGCATGTGGTATTTTTAGCAACAATCAACCAAAATGCCTTAGACATCAATTTCAAGCCACTTAATCCTCTTAATGATATGCTATGGCATTTGTTTATGATTAGGTTTCACTTTGTTTTCTATTCAAGATTCCCCTTAGACACTCACATTCAATGTTCCTTATAAATAGTTCTGTGAATACACTGAGTATTAGGTTGGAGTTTAGTTATCACAGTGCTAAATTATTCCAGCTGGGTCATTATTAATTCTCCTAATTTTACTATAATTCACTACCATTACAACAATGCAGCACCCTATGGATACATTTATTACGGCGCATAAATCCAGTGCTCATATAAGATGCTGGAATGCCTAGTCTGCAATCTTTATGCAAAAACCTAAGGAATGTTTAAGAAGAATTATCTTTAATAGAACATTTTAAAGGCTTACTTCTAGATTCCCATCCTCCACCCAGCTATTGCATTTTTGTGTGATGTTAGATAAGTTTTCTGTATGTGATACTTTGCTGCAGTACAGGCTATTGCTCAAGGCAAAACTCTTTCATAGTAAATACACAGGGGAAAGGAATGGTGGAGAGAGAGCAAAGAGTATCCTGCTGTATGCAGCAATTTTCATTTAGGGAAAGCATTTATGAAAATAGACATTTAAGAATATGTTAATGCATGGTTCCCTCCCTCTTTCAAGGACGTATCTACTCTTAAGGAATTTGTTAAAGTCAAGTGTGTTAGCCAATAGTAGACACTGGCCAGTGAATTCCTTGCTACCCAGGAATGTGCGCCTCTGCTCAAAGCTTCTACAGATTCACTGATCAAAAAGTTTGAAAACTTCTTGTTTGAGCTCTGTTTTCTCTTTTTATGAGAACACAGTGCTTAAGAGAGTATCAGACACCTACCTAAAGAGGAAATGCTTCTGCTTTCCTCTGTTTTGGATTAGTTGCACAACCACAGAAGGAAATTAGTTTTGTATTAATAAAGCATGTTGGATGTTATTCACTGCTCATGGGTACCTGTGAGTTCAATAACTTGTTCTGTGCCTTTTTAGGTATTTACAAGCCTCTGTTTCCCTTGAAGGTCCTCTGCCATGACAGGTACATTGTTTGCCTTCCTCTAGACTTCTGACAATTGCCCTGTTCTCCATGAGCTTCTGAGAGCCATCGTAAATAACTCTGTCTGTACATTTCAGAAGGCCATGTTGACCCAAATATATCACACTTATCTAAATAACTCCTTATCTTGTTCTTGCCTTTGCTCATAACCCCTTGTTACAGGGAACACTCTTACAGCTCTGACACAGTTATTAACCTTCCTGCAAAGAGCAGTGCAAAATAATGGCATCTGGTATTTCTGTCTTTGCTGTCTACATCATTATTTGCTTTCCTTTCTTACTGATGGGCTTCTACTTTCCTCTTATTTCCAGAGCTATTGTAAGTCGTTTCATAACCCTGTATGACTGTAAGTGACTTTCTCTCAGTCCTTCCAATTTTAGCCTATGTAGTAGCAGAATTGTTGTTCTTCTAAGTCATACATCTTTTCTTACCAGTTTTGTACATTTTCACATTAGTGAAAAGTTCCTTGTGTAGCCATGCCAGTTCCTTTTGACTTTTTTTTTTTTTTTTTAAGTAACAGACTGATATTAGGTTTAGATTTACAGAGTTCAGAAGGGGCTTGGCTACAAACTTTGGATGCAGAGGAACTCTGCAAGCCACAATATGCCTCCTGTATGAACTGCTCCAACACAGAACTTCAGTTCCAAACAAGCTAAAAACTTCAGTCCTTTTACAAATTCAGTTCCTTCTGCCTTGACCCAGACTGCTCTGACGCTTCAAAGACGAGCTACACAACATATCCTATATTTCTGGTCTATGACAAATCTGTCTCCCAGGCTGTCTTCCGACAGCCTACAGCATAGTTTATTTTCCCCACAGAAAGAAATACTCTTGTAAAAAATTCCCCAAACCAATTCCAACCAAATTGCCACCTGCCCTCCCCCTCCCCTATCTTCACTGTTTCCCTTTTGAATATTCTGATAGCATCACTTTTTCTTCAATACCTTCTGGATTTTGTACACCTTGGTCACAACCCCTCTAAATCTCTTCTATTCTAATGAATATAAACATAATTTTCTTAACCTCTCCTCATAGTTTATAACCCCTGAGGCCCTTTATCATCCTTGTTAAGGCTGTATCCACAATTAGGTTGTCTAGAAGGATCAAAAGGAGTGAACAAGAAGTGCCTACTTAATACAAATTGTTACATGAATAACCA
>VXAV01000115.1:227549-267056 GCA_013399715.1 Alectura lathami
TGTGCACTCAGTGTCAGAGGACAAATCTGCTGCTGATTTCTACTCCTCAACTGATTTGGCCAGGATGGCCTTTGGAGCTGCAGAGTGTGTCACTCCTCCCAGGCACATACTGCAATATTCAGCTTTCTGATATTTGTGCTAACTCACAGCAGCTACACATATACACGTATTTATATTCTCCACAGCTAGCCGGGAATTCACACCTGCCCATTTTATATACTGTATAAGCTGCCCACCACCTGTCCATAAACAGATTGTTCCCTGTATGGATACACAGGTATACGTGCACATACACCTAGGGACATGTTTAATGTTCCTATTAATGGGGAAAAGGAACTCTGTCCTTAACCACTTTTTATTACAGATTTGCAGATGAAGGTAACACACCAGCTGGCCTCCAGTTCTTGCTGTGGCCAGCAACTGTTAGTTGTATAGATTCTTGAATCCTTTACTGGTAAGCAGTGTGGAGGCCTCCAAGAGAAGTCACAAAAATGCCCAGGGCATGGAAGATAAACACCTTGCAGGGGATACCACTGTGTCCTTACGGATTATGCTATATGATATTTGGAATCTGGAATCTGCCATAGCAGATTAGATGAATGCTCTGTTTAGATCAAAAAGCTGAATCAGACAGTGGAAAAGCAAATGCTTCAGGGGATGGCTTGAGCAAACCTTGCAAACCCTTATAGAACAACTGAACCACCTGGCCTATTTTCTTCCCAATCTTGATAAACCAGAAAGTTGACATATCTTGAAGAGGAAGAGGTTTTACTATCCATCTTCTTAATACCCATTTCAATTCTTGCTCTGAATGGTCTCACTGCTGTGAAGTCAAACCTTTTAGACTCCAGCTCTTGAGCTTCTGACCTTGGTGGTACCTTGTCACAATTTGTACGCCCAGCCTCAGCAACTCAACAGCTCCTACTACACCCACAAAATATGAAATCACAAGATCATGACCAATCTGCTGCTCTTTCAAGAGGTTCCTTGCAAGACTTGCTCATACAGTAGTGAATCACTTCCAATCTGTTTAACATAGGCAAATTTCAGGTATCTTATTATGGAGATGTATGTCAAAGCATCTTCCCACAAAACTTCATGCTGTCATGGTATGACGCAGTTATATAGGGTTGAGAATGATGCATGTTTTACAGAACAAAGGCTTTGACCGTCTTGATATGGGTTAATGATCTATGCAAGCATAAAAAGTGAAAATTCATTTGTTTGTCCTTGGCATGCTTTGTAGTATCTGCTTCTCAGCAGGCACAGAGAGTAGTAACGATCTGCAGAAGGAAATGGTACTAAAACCGTAGCCCACACAAGCTTACAGCTCTATTTTTCTTTGCCATTTTTATCTATCAGAAGATTGTTACTATGAAATATTATCTGCATATTTTATCACGCCTACATTTACACCACAGGAGAAAATCAGCAGATGAAAATAACTTTATACTCCTTCAAGAAATCCTCACTGCTTTTACAAGATCTTACCTTGGTAATATTTTAACATGTTTATCTAGGCAATTCCTGTGCTGAAGAGATTAATCACTACTAAGTATGGACAAGATGCACTGCTGTGTAATACCAGTGGTCTTTGTATAAAAATTCAGCTCCACTTTCGAAGTGAGGGCACTCAGCGTCTTCACTGATTTAGCACTGTCAGATGTGACAAACATTTAGAACACTGTGCTATCTAGTACCAAAATATCAACCCACCAGCCAAAAATAAGACAAACTTGTAGCTTCCTTCCTTTCTAACACACAGACCTTCAGCCTCTAAACAGCACCATGGAGAAGATGAATTAAACACCATGTTTCCTCAAGCCTTTGATGCCCAAGACTGGCTTCTTCTCAAGTTCACTGCCACCAAGCTACTACTCAGGCTGTTTTCTGCAGCTCTTGAGTACTCTCACCAAACAACCCTGTAAGGAAGACAAGAAGCCCCAAGAATTACAAGCATTCTGGGTTACACAGGTTGCAAAAACTTCTAATGCAGAGAGCTCCTGACTACTGGCCTGCACTGTCCCAGAAGTGGGAGACTGGGGCCTGGGTCTGCCAGAAAATACAGCTGAACCACCTGGAGATTTTGTTTGTTTAAAAAATAATAATAATAAACATTTTCACTCCTCTCAGGAAAAGAACAACTTTCGCTTCCCCTCCCATGAAAGGACTGGTAATTCTAACTTTAAAGCAACTCCGTGTGGAAGAATATGAGTAGTTACCACCTAGCTACTTCTCATTACAACTCTTCGGGTGAGGATTTCATACTGCTAGAAGCTTAAAATAAGGATGAATTTCTTGTTTCTTCTTTGGATATGCATTTGCATGCTAGCTCTGCTGGTTATTCTTTCTACTCTCCTCCTGTAGATGCGAGTTCATACCTATCCCACACCCAGCATCTGGGGAAGAGCAGTGATAGAGCTCCACCTGGAGAGAATGACTACTAAGCTAGAGCATATCCACTACATTTTGGCCAATAAGTCAATGGAATTATGTCATGAGCTCTCCTCTAGTTCCTGAGCCACAAATAACAAGAAAAACAACAACAACAACAACAAAAAAAAACAGTTCACAAATTCTGGTCTTGGCTGCAACAAGGTAATAATATATCCAGTAATGATCAGCACATGCTTTAATTTTTGCCTTTCGGATGTAACTGGTTAGGGTAGAGTCTATGTATAAGTCTAACTGGGAAATTACATAACCACAAAGATTTAAGAATGTTATTAAATTCCAGTTGATGGAAATAAATTCCAAAATGCAGGCTTGTAAATGAAAAAANAAAGTAAGATCTTCTTTTAGACTTGGTTGCCAGTTAAAAAAATTGTATTTCTTCTTATGGGTGAAAGTGCTGGCTTGACAACCCTGGCGAGTGATCTATTTATTCAAAGTAATGCTGGCAGCAATGGTACACATTTCACAAGCAGCTCTTCCAGTGTCCCCAACCCTGTATCTATTTTCAGTTCCATCAGTATGCTAAAGGTTAAAGCTATTTATTTAAACCCACACCCACATGCCATTTAAATTGACCCGAATTATTGTCTGAGTTGTAACCTCTCTGTATCAAAGTCCCCTCAGGGGCTGCTGCTTCATTTTGGGCTCAGAAAGTTCCTGCCTGGCAGGATAAAAGAAGGGTAAGGAGCATCTGCAAATAGAAATGCAGTAGGAATATGGGTAGGAGGAGTTCATCTATAAAGAATGTCTCTTGGTCCTGTGGATACTGCAGACAACCTCAGTTTTAGTATATAAATACCCAAAGAGTTTAGCTTCAGTGAAAGAGCATGTTGATGGTGAAAGATCTCATTGTCATTCATGTTTTAAGGATTCCTTAAAAAGAAACACACTACCCCTTCAGTCTGTCTTTGTGCTACAGCCTGAACTAAAGCCAACCGAAATAACCCCAAAACACAGAAGGAAAGGTGATCTCACAGCGTCAGCCTGCTGTGGAAATAATCCTTTGCAAACAGCCCTCTCTGTGCCAGAGGACCAGGACTGAAGAAGCACAGGAGCCTCTTGCAGTCATGCACCGGTTAACATGAGCAAAGTGTCATCCCAGGAGTGAAATGACTCTCTAGGCTGATAAAAGGGAAAGCAGCATCTGGCCTACAATATTTAGCCTTTTCTACACAGTTTAATGCTGTGTGAAGCACGGTAAAAGCAGAGATTCCTCAGCCCCAGAAAGACAGCTGGGGATGAAACGCAGCAGGTACACCATATGATGGAAGGCCTCTAATTACAAAATCTCTGTCTTGCCTGTCAGAGCAACTGCACAGTAGTACTGTGTAGCTCATGGAGGAGTTGGAGAAAAACATACAGAGGAAAGACTTGAAATCCATCTCCAGATGCAAACTTTCCTTTGACAACAGCTGGCGCTTGGATCTAAGAGCAGCCCACTGAAAAGATGCGGTTCGACAAGCTCAAAGTAGACCCAAAGTCCAGCATTTGTCCAACTCTGGCTTCTGATTTGTAGCCACTCTCATAAAGTGTGAGTGAAAATCCCTGGTCACTAAGATTTGCTCGCACCAGCACAAAGCATTAGGACGGAGGGAAAAGAAAAAAAAAAAAAGAAACACCAAAAACCCAGCAACCCAAGAGGTCTGAGTTTCATTTGATGTTTGCTAGATGAACATGAAGAAAAGAAGAAATTTCTCTTTCAACCTATATACAGTAGTTCATTACATACTGAAACTGTTAATTGCTATTCAAGTGCCCAGAGGCAAAGACACAGTACACTTAACAAGCTAAAAACATCGTTAAATACATCAGTATTACAGGGAGGAAGACAAACCCCACCAACACCATGAAAGCAGGCCCATAGAAAATGAATGGAGATGACTCCATGCTGATGGACAGCCTGGTACCACAAACCTGAGTTAAGCCTGCTACCTTTATGCTACTTCAGTCACCATTGTACCCTCTGAGCCTCCTAATAGCACGCTGAGATCATAGCAGAGACAAAAAGGGACACATGTCAATGAACTTCTAAATCTGTGCTTTCCTTCTTTCCCCTGCCTTTTTTTGGTCACTGAAGCTCTGCTATATCAGTGCATCTGCTCAGAATCAGAGGGTCGCCGTCTGCTGGGAAGGAATGAAGCAGTGATATTTTCAGCTGTACTGCCAGCATGTTTCTGCTTACCATGACATCATCTACCCGGGCTTGTACAAAGCCTTTGACACTGTCCCACATGACATTCTGGTTGCTAAACTGGAAAAGCACGGATTTGATGGACGGACCACTCGCTGGATAAGGAACTGTCTGGATGGTCACACCCAGAGAGTCATGGTCAAAGACTCAGTGTCAGCTTGGAGACTTGTGACAAGTGGCGTTCCTCAGGGATTGGTACTGGGACAAATGCTGGTTAATATCTTTGTTGGAAACGTGCACAGTGGGATCGAGTGAACCCTCAGCAAGTTTGCAGACGACACCAAGCTGTGTGGTGCTGTTGACATGCTAGAGGGAAGGGATGCCATCCAGAGGGACCTGGGCAGGCTGGAGAGGTGGGCCCATGCCAACCTCATGAAGTTCATCAAGGCCAAGAATAAGGTCCTGCACCTGGGTCAGGGCAACCCCAAGCACAAATACAGGCTGGGTGGAGAATGGCTGGAGAGCAGCTCTGAGAAGGATTTGGGGGTGTCTCTAGAAGGAAAACTCAGCATGAGCCGACAATGTGCGCTTGCAGCCCAGAAGGCCAACCGCATCCTGGACTGCATCAAGAGAAGGTTGACCAGCAGGGCAAGGGAGGTGATTCTGCCCCTCTGCTCTGCTCTCATGAGGCCCCACCTGGAGTACTGCCTCCAGTTCTGGGGCCTCCAACACAAGAAAGACATTGAGCTGTCCATTCTATGATTCTATGAGGGAAAAAAAAAAAATAATAACTGAAAAAGCTGGCTGAACTGTAAACATATTTAAGTTCCTATTAAACCATACAACTTCTGCTCAAGTTGTATGGTTTGACAGAACAGTTTCATCAGCTTTATACTGAATAAGAAAAGGATAAAGAGCTAGATTTTTTTTTTTTTTCTTTTTCCACAATTCAGTGTGAGGCAACCCCACCTCTGCAGAATCAGCATCTTCCAGGCTGTGTGTGGATGGCACAGCTGGACATGTAACTTTTGAGACAATGGTAGATATTTAAAGCCATTGTTTAAAGTGTTTAAATAATGAGTTGTTGTTAAGTTACTTACTCTTTGTTACAGAGATGATGAAAAATAAGTTATATCTCATGTGTTATACAAGCTATACATGTTTATTTTCCCCAAGAGTAAAATCTTCATGAACTGAAATTATTTTGAAAGTTTTATCACGATTAGCCACAGCATATCTAGAAAAGAGTCTGATACAGCCTTCTGATCAGGAGTTTTGATATACTGGTTTCTTAGTTATGCTAGAGGATTTGAAGACACAAACAACCCTAACAGAGTAAAATCAGTGCTGTTGTTTTCAGAAGAATAATAAAGAAGAATTATTAAAAAAGAATTGTAAAAATATACTAGGAAAAAAAAAAAAAAAACAAGAAAACATGTGGACCTTCAGTTAAGAGAAGTAAAATCGTCACAGAAATTCAGTAAAACAAGACCGATAAGCATTAACTCTCCACAAAATTAAATTACACTTCCAAAAAAAAAAAAAAAAAAAAAGGAAGAAGAAAAAAGTAGGAGCAATGAGCCCTGATAGGGAAAATGACTGAATTAACATATCAAAAGGAAGAAGATAGGAGAGTAATCCAGTGGGTAATACAAAAGAAAAGTTTAAGGGACACCTTGGGATAAGTTTTCTTTGAAGTACTGCACTTCCTGAAATAATAGGAGGGTTATCTAAACATGCCCATCATGCATCACAATTATTATATGACACTTTTACTTACAGCAAGTTCATTATAGAAGCGGAGAGCAAGTGCTCCCATGGAGGAAGACTAATTAGGTAGCTCACATTACAGGTGGAATTTGTGTCAGGGACACAGAAGCCAGGTCTGTATTTCAGACTTGGGTGTGCACTCAGGCTGCATATGGTCCTCTAAAGGAGAATTGTTCCATAGAAGTTAGTCTTTACAGTCAGTGAATTATATTAAGCTACTAATAGTTTTATTGTTCTGTTATTAAACTACAAATAGCTTCACTGTTAGCAAGTATTATGTCTAATATGCCTCCTCTCTTCCCCTCTCCCCTGCCCCCTTCCATTTCCATGGGCCGTGCTCACCTCTGATCTCAACTGCAGCAGCTGCGAGATCACTAGCAACTGATAACTCACATGCAAGAGTAATATTTCTTCCTCCATATACGCTGAAATGAAGGCCTTGCAGGCTATTAAAATAGCATGAACAAGATTTGAAGATGATTAATTGTCACTTTTCAATTGTTTCAGTTGCATGTTGCAGGTGCAATTCCTTTGAGGGGACATGGCATTTGTCTGCCATGGAGATGAACCTGACTGCTATAGTAATTTACATCACAATAAGTATTTAAGAAATAACTGTGGGAAGACTAGAAGATCTGGCACCAGCTGAAGAGATGTCCAGTTTCTGCAAAGAAGGACACTACTCATGGCTGTACAAGACAGAATTGTTGCCCATGTTCTGCACAGCAAAACTGTACCAAAGAGGCTCCTTGGTCTGTCAAACTGTTTTGTTACTTTTCCAGCTGTGCAAGAAATGCAGCGATTGTACAGTTCACAAGGAAATACATACTCAGTGTGCCACCTGAGGGACTGCTTGGGCAAGCTATTCAAGGAGTATAACCCTGCCTCCTTTCCTAACGCCATCCAAACGTTATGACAGTGCAGTATGACTTTGATAGGTGTTTTTATTTCTGGAGTCTTGAGACCCAGAAACATTTTACCATGCTTGATCTTTCTAACTTCAGAGGAGTCCATTTTGACTGCTACTTTTTGGTCCTTTAGCCACCCTCCTTTTCCAGCCCATCTCCATGGCCACCTTGCAGATGCAGTAGAGCATCCAGGGAGGATTTACTCACCTGAACTTTACTACAGCCAAGTGAAACAACTGAAAATGAGTGGCAGCAGACACTCATTTCTACACTCCATTCCCTAACATAAGTGACAGATGAAGCAGATATCTCCAGATGACTAATCTACATCCAATAACCAAGTATATTGTAGATATTATCATTAGATGAAACTCAGTCAGGAAGCTTAAAAGGAAAAGGAAATCAGATAATTAAAACCCTGCCCTTAGTAATACATTTTTTTGAAGTGACAACATCTATAAAAACCTCAGGCAGAAATATAAAGTGAAGCTGAAAGAGATCCATTGAAAACCAAATTAATATTTTAATTCTGCCAACACAGGAAAAGTCTGTAAATGAGATGAAGTTCAGAATTAATACCAAGCACAGTTGATTTATTGCCTTTTCTCCATAATTTAAACAACTGTTTCTTTAATGTTCACTAAATTNAAGCATTCTGTGATTTCAGACCATTTTTCCTTTGCCTCTTCCTTTGGTTTCAAATAAATACCTAAAAAAAAAAAAAAAAAAAAAAAAGGGATCCTGCACTCTCAGTGCTCTCGGTAGTGCTTCAGAAAAAAATGAACATTCAGTTGAGAAAAAGCCAGTGGTTTTCCATTAGCCATGTCAAAAGTCAACTAGGCTGAAGGACTAGAGATGGAATTATAAAAGCTTTCTTCATCTCTGTAGCTGTGCACTTACACTCTAAGCAGTATGAATGTGCTTGTTTGCCATACAGTCTCCACCAATAATAAGTAAAAAAGAGTAAGATGAAGGATGCTTACTTAGTTTAATTGAGCACAATGCATTCAAAGCCAGATCAGCTAAGGGCAATGTTTTAGCTACACACATCTTAAGTAATTTCTCCAGCTTTTACCTAAAAAAGTGCTTATCTTCAACACATCCTCTCAAAAAGCAGTAAGCACTATCACTTGTATCTGCAAAGCATTTTATAATGCTATCCAATTAACTTACATAAAGCTTTAAGCAAGAGTTGAATACTGGTGCCCAGAGCTACATGGGCATAAGATGTTATCAGCTCCTATTGATGGAAATGTTCCTGATAGTTTCACGGGGACAGAGCGCTATCCAGGCACGTGCGTCCCTACAGTGGGATCCTGCGCCATGTCCTGCACTAGTCCCACTAAGCTGGGTATCTTTGCATTTCATGCTGTAAATTATGCCGCCTTGCTGATATAAAATAAATAAATAAATAAAAATAAAAGGCAGAAAATGCCTCCTGCCCCAGAATGTTACAAGAGGCCGTACTGCAGAGACGAAAGACAGAACCAAAACAAGTAGAAAGAAAATCAGGAGCATTTGGCTGCTTTAAAGAGATGACAGCAAACACTGAATGTGAGGTTGCCAAAATTATGGTTTTCATTAAGTGAAGATTAATTGTTAAATTAGCTTAAATTTAATTTGATTGAGTGATGTCGCACATTTATATAAATTGATCGAAAGTACAGTTAGCTGCCACATGCAGATCCATATTTAATAATGTGATTTTAATATTTGGTTGACACTTAGCATACCACTGTTTTTATTAAATGTGTATGATAATTACAGTCTCACTGTCAAGCTTTTCCAACATTCCCATTAGAGAAATAAAAATTTATAGATACTATTTCTGCTATCAAATTTATACACTTTTAGATGATTACACCAGCACATAAAGTACCCTGAACAGCAACATTTTATGACAAAGGATAGGCAAGAATCATGCTTTTAAAATAACTTAGCTGTCAGCTGTGACTTCCACATTTAGGAGTAATTGAAGGAAGGCAACACTGCAGCAAGCTGAGTCTGGCCCCTGTGACCTCTAGAACAGCAGAGCAGAGCTGCTCAGTCACACTGCTTCCAAGCTGCCACCATCTGTTTCCATGTTCCAACCATGTGGCACACCTGACTGCAAACCGCAAATTAGTACCAAGGGCCCAGACCAAAACCAGAAAGTACCCTACGAAGAAAACAACAGACATCAGCACGAGGAAAGGAGTCGGATGAAAACGCCCAGATGAGCCCAGAACAGCAGCAGGTCCTGTGCAGAAGAGGAAGGCTAAGAAAAGTCTGACAACAGTTTTGACTCTGGCCTGGAGAAATGTTTCTTTTTCACCTCAATTTGGCAGACAAAGTAATTCTGGGTAATCTCTTGGCTGTTTTTACCACAATACCTTTGTTTTTGCCAAGCAGATGAGATTTCCAGTGGAACCAAGAGAAGTTCCAAATGCTAAACGTCACCTTGCCAGGTGCTCTCATTAAAAGTTGAATGTTTCTAAATAAGGTTAAAGGACACGCAGAATAGAAGCTGTGCATTAAGGTGAGCAAACTAGCAGTGGTCCTGAGGCACCGCAGAATACAGGACCAATACAATGGCAATTCCAATAGGCACTACAAAATATCCAGAATCTTAATAACAAGTTACAAGGTTATTTAAATAATTAGAGCCTGCTATCTTATTGCACAGACAGGTCAAAACCCTTCATTCCCAGTATCATCTGTACTTCAGTAGTCAATATTTCAGTATTTTCTCTTAGCCAATGCACTTACTAAAGCAGATTTTAATTTTATCTGTCATTGGCTCGGAAGTTATACTCAAAGCAGCTTCATTTTAAGAGGCCTTTAGAAGCCAGATCACAGCTCATCTTAATTGTGCCACCTCACTGAAGGTAATGAATCTGTATGGATTTCTACCAGGTAGGAACAGCAGGAGCAAGAACTTCAGTTTGGTTCAGCAGAAACATCACAGCCAGTGGATTCTGAATTTGGGATGTGGTCTGTGGTGCCTCTTGAGCAGCCCTCGGTGTTTGCCCGGAAGCCATTCCTACAGCTCACTCCTGGCAGCCGCAGGGGAAGCTATTGGTATTCCAGTCGCACCCCAGTCAGAGCTACCACCATATGGTGACGAAACATGTCGTATCAGACCCTAGGACAGCCAGTTCACTACCGTCTCATATGACGTAAGGTGAGAGCAACAGGAAATTATAGCAAGGAGAAGAATTAAGAAAACCTATCAACACAGCTAAGGCATCGATCCTTTGCATAATCCTGTTTTTCTGCAGAAAGCTGGATATTGCTCTCAAAAATTGCTCCTGCAGCACATATTTACTTCTTCCATGTTTGAAAGGAAAACTGTTCCTAATATAAGTTATTAACAATAGTTATTCAAAATCGGCAGGGAAGATACATAGCACCCAACCACCTAACAAGAACAATGCAGTCATCTGGAAATATTACAGCGATGTGTCACTTTCACTTTTGTTCTAAATAAAAAGAGGGGAATCGAAATTAAGTATCATATTAAATACAAATGCTGTTTAACTCTAAATATCTGAAGGGCATTCATTTTAAAGTACAGTACATCCAGACATCTCATTAAAAAAAAAGAAAAAAATGAAGTTATCTGCGAAAGAATATCCATTTTCATAGTGAAATTTGATCTATTCACTTAGCAGGTTTTCAAACCTTTAGAAGGTTTAAGAAAATTTTTCACAAAATATGAATGGCCAGGCACTGTCTTTCTGAAAGCTGAGCAATAGTATCAATCACACATCTGTTAGAAAAAGAGAGAAAGGGGAAACAGGAAAAGTGCAACCAGCAAAATACCTTTGAGCATTTAAATTTTTTTCATGTAGTGAGAAATGCAAACAGCTTCCTCTACCATTGCTGCCTTGTACGAACACAGTGCAGTGCAAATAAAATTAAATAAAAACATGAAGGTATTGCTAAAGTGGAAGATGTAAATTATTACATGCACAATCTTTGCACAAAGAAAAATCTGCTCTCCCCAGAGCTGTTTGTTTAAAGGGACTATTCTGTTTATATACAAATATTTACACAGCATTGAACAGCACTACATTGACCTCTGATTGCTCAGAAGTCATTATATTTTAAAAAGAGAACTATTCTACTACTTTCAATAATTTTGAAGAATATCTGTTGCAAAAGCATGCATTACATCAGAACATAAAAGATTAAAACACCCTTCATCGTGTTTGTATCTTACTAAAAGAGTTCCATAAACCCTTGGAGCTAGTCAGCCTAGGAGAATAGTATCAATATCAGAAATATATACATGATTACAAATATTTTCAGAACCCAAAGCCAAGCAGCCTTGAATTACCTTGTATTTACCTGTGGGCAGACAATTGTGGATTAACTGGGATACAACAGCTTGTTATCCCAGAGCCCCCACACACACGCTTACTCCAGAGTAGCTTAGACTTAAGAGGCAAATCAATAAGGTAGATCTCTAAGACATCATCCCTAAAGCACGGGGAAAGGTCTTCCTAGATACAAGCAATATATTAAATAACATTTTCATAACAAAGACACTGATTTCTCACACGTTTCATGTCTGCCAGGGAGGAAAGATCTCTGTGTGGTACAGAGCAATGCTATTTGAGAAATCCCACTGGGGATCAGGCAACAGCCAATATTTTCAAGGGAAATTTATTCTTACTTCTAAAATATCCATGTTTTCAAAACTGAAAGACAACATAAAGTAATACTGGAATCTTTAGCCCACCTTGCTTACCCTCTTGATAATGGTTTGTTAAATAAAACTGTACTGAGAACACAGTCAACATATTTCCGTCTTTGTAACTCACAATTTTTTCAGTTGACAAAATTTCTAGCCTACATTTACAAAACAGCTTGAAAATGTCATGGAGAAAAACTGTACATAGAAATATTGGGACAGGATGTGAAAGAAAATATATGTATTTTTTCAAATATAACAACAAAAAATAACAATCTAGGCTTACATTTAGTAATCAAACATATATGTTTGATGTGCAAAAAAAAAAAAAAAAAAAAAAAAANGGTATTCTCACAGAAATAAATATCCACATGTACCAGGCCATTGCTGGAGTCATTTCAATGGGAAAGCAGCAGCGTGAAACAGATCTGCCCTGGATCGCACTGCTGCTCTGGCAGGCTGGAAAGAGGTGAAGAATTCAAACATGAATGAAGTGTTTTCCTTGCACTGTCCAGTGTAACTTCTCAACACGCCTGGCTGTCTGCTGAAATTGTCTGCTTCAGCACAACACTTGCCAGAAATTATTAACACTCAGATTTCTCATGGAGAAAGATTGGCTCCTCTGTGCTGCTGAGGTTGCTGGTGTAGGAATAACTCATTGCCCAACAGTCTGCATACTTCAGTGCTTTATTTTACACCAAGATAAAGCAGCGGGGAGGAATTCAAGCAGCTTTTTTCTTCTGTTTCAGTTGCCTCATGCAGGATCACTTTAGGGAGAATGGCAGCAATTTTGACCTTGTTTTCTGGGTAAAAGATCCCTGCATGCAAAATTTCAGCTAGCTATACAAGTCATCTTCCACCCTAGGCATGTTACAACCTCCCTGTCTTAGGGTCTTATTGGCCTTGATGCTGTAGCATCCATAAGAACCCCATCATTTTTAAGAGATTTAATCTCATAAATCCCTGGGAGGAAGAGAATCACAGTTATTTCTTTTTTAAAGATAGCTTTTATGCATCACATTTTCCAAGGCATTTGACCCAAGTCATGCACAAATGCTTGGCAGTGCCAAGAGGAATAAATGAGGACTCACACCAACACCATTAAAACATAGCAATGTCCCCTCACCAACCACTCTGTCCTCTTCAAGAACAAGCTGTCCTTTCCCGTAATTCCTTCAACTGCTTTTCAGCAACCTTTAGTATTATCTGAAATACCAGATAATATTATCTACCTGCATCTCATTAAACATTTGGGAGTTTAAATCACAGTGAACTACTGAAAATGGCAGTCAGAACAGCCTGCAGGCAGTCAGTACATCAGTCCACAGCCTGGATTCATGGTGGTTGTTTGCCTTACAGTGATAAACAGTCAGTAAAACAGAATTTAATAGCAGATCTTCAGCCAATTCATCAGCTAGCTACAAAGACAAGGCCAGAGCACAAGTCTCCAGGAACCACCATGGCCCCTGCCCTGCCCGGGATGGGACAGATGCACAGGGGAAGGATGGTCTTTGTCCCTTCCGATGCGAGTTAATTCCCTCCTTCAGCTACAAGGAGTGATGCTAACAGCAGTATGTTTCACTTGCCTCCAGGTCCCCAGAAAAAGAACAGTTTTGTCAGGTAACTATTGATCATATTGAAAATACTATGCAAACCAAGTAATTTTATGACTCATATTAATATATATTTTGGAAAAAATACTCTACTGAAAACACACTCTTTTCTTACCAAAACTATCACCACTATTGTCCTCCAGATAAATACTGTTGCGCAGATCTTTCAAAAGAGGATCTGAACTCCATTCAGAGCCCTTAGAGACTGCCGTGTTAATTTGGCTGCCACTCATTTGCCCTCAGGGCTGAATTCAGCTAAAAAGTAAAGACATTTTCCAAACTGCTTAAAGCTGCAGAAGTAGATGTCGCTCAAATCCCTGGTGGAAACTGGGGGTTTCACTTTGCTTTAGCTCATTCTAGTTACAATAACAGACCTCAACGTCCTTTACTCATGGATTCAAATAATACTTTTAATGTACATAGCCATGAGTCTAATTTACATCTTTGTCTTTACCTACTGCCAGCTAGAGTTCACCTATGCATCTCAAGACGCACAAAGGACTAAAACAGGTTACACTAATTTATTTGATGATTTAATACATTTATGTAAGAATTAAAGTAAGAGATTTTATACAGGAATACATGGCAATAAAAGGGGATGAGGAAATAGAGTTGTTCGGCACTATAGGACCACAAGTACCTGTGCACTCCCAGCATTATGAGCTGGTAACAGTCTAAGCAGGCAAGGACTGAACAGGAAAACAAAAATATAAAGAAAATGTACATTAGACAAACTGTGGAATGAAGACCCAGGAAAACACTTAACTTTCTAGTGATCCTACTAAAAAGCTTAGCCAACTTGGGCTAAAATTGGAGAACAAGTGAGTGAGTGTTTGGCTGATTTAGTCCTAAAGAGGACTGAAGGAGAAAATAACTATCACAGATCTGGAGATGTTCCACTGCTTGTTTTGTTTAACACTTTTGATGAGGAACTGAAAGCAAGCTACACTTTTTTTCCAAATTTACTCCTATTTTTAAAACAATTTTCTATTTTTTTCGAAGTATTTTTAAACTAATCCTCATATTTTATGATGCAGCTTATTTTGCCGTGAAGCAGAACAACACACAGAGCAATACGCAGAGCTTCTTATCCCCTGGGAGAAGTGTGGGCTGAAAAGCACTCCACAGCTTTGCACGCTTCTGAGCCACTCCTCTGCATTTCCATCCCAACCTCCTAGCCAGTCTCCTGCCAGTGTCTCAGTGGAGACTGGGAGCACTGACTTGCTGTCAGAGCTACCTTGAAACACTGTACCTGAACATATCAAGAATGTTTGAGTAGTTTGCTCTGAAATAAAATGTTGCAAATTGTAGCTCCCAACTATGCCATTATGCCACCAAAACAACAAAGTAGCAAAGAGAAACTGTACTTTGAAGAAAATTGGGAACAGACATGATACAGTAAGTACCTACTATTATTTGGATTGCAGGAAATTCATATTTGTCTACAACTTTGAGACTTTTCCCCTTGTTATCCCAAGCATAAAAAAACATGTTCAAATCACATGTCTAACAAGAACAAATGTTAACTTGCAGACCAATCCTGATGGAATTTGTGCATTTTGCAGGCAAACACAATGGAGCAAAGAAATTCTCAACCTACGTAATCTACATTTTTAAAGCAAGTAAAGGGCTAGGAAAGAAAAAAAGATTCAGTGAAACATAAAACACACAGGTATCTTAAATGTCAGTAAGTCAGGACAAAGCTTGGCTCTTAGGGGCAGTCAGCAAGCCCCTAAATGGCCACTTTGCTCAGCCAGTGTAGCATCCTGCAGGCATTCCCTGCAAGAAGCTTTGTGAAGGAGCGGTCCTTACAGTGTGAGGGCATGTAGCTTCCTCAAGATTGTGAAGTTACTGCCCTGCGTGGGAGGGAAAGATTCTTTTGCACAGACCCAGCATTCCTAGGACTGCTTAGTGATTATATCTTCTTTTTTTTTTTTTTTTTTTTTTTTTTTTGAGCGGTAAGTATGTGGAGAAATTGAGATCTTGCATTCATAACATGAAAATGGACCCTTTAAAATAGTACCTATTGTTCTAGTCACATAGTCACATTAGGGCAAAAGCATGGTATGATTTCTAGCAGCCTTTCAGTATGCATTGTATCACACATGCAAAACACTGCATTATTGTTGGGCCACAGCATGTTACTCTGGTCAAACACTGGGTAAATGAGGAAGGGAAACAAAAAAACAGTTGCAGTATTTCTCCCTTTGGAAAGGATAAACTTGATCTAATTTATACTTGGTCTGGAATGAAGAGAAATTTAAACCGTGTTTGCTTGCTTACAACTAATGTTTTTATTAACACTGAAGGAAGCTAACTGCTAGGATACACCTAGAGCAGAAGAGCAGACCAGTTTGTACCTTTTGATGGATTGCAGCCTTAAGCACCATAAATAAAAGATGTGGATTCTACCAGTTGAAACATGTTTTAAACAGAACTTCACGTTGTTTTTTTTATAGTATAACATTTTATGCAATTAATCATCCTACTCTCATTGGTTTTACCTCCTTTTTCACCCCTAGGTAGGTCACTGGATAGTGATGCTAATTTGTCAAAGTTCTTGTGCAATTTTCTGCTTATTAAAAAGTGAGGAATTGCACTGCAATTTCAAAATCTATACCACACAAGAAAACTCAAGAACCAGGGTCTCAGAGCGATCTCTTTACGTTGTTAGAGAAAAAAAAGTCTCCTTTATTTACATTAGAGATTAAAGTCTTTATTTCTTGCTGCCTCAGACACTACACCTTGCTATCCAAGGCTATTTTGTTGGGGATTTCTTAATTTATTTATTAAATGCTTACAAGGAAGAAAAGAGGGAATAACACACCAGGCTCTTTATTCCGATCTGATTTCCTTCTGTCTTCACACGTTTAATTGCACAAAGATGGAATTTCAGTTTGATATTTTAAGAGTATTCAAATGCTCTCTGAAAAGAAAAATCTGTATTTACCAGGAAAGCATGGAAATCATAATTCAAAGGCATGTATCAAGGATTAGAATTAGAAAAGGAAGTGCACTTCTTTGCTGTGAAAGATTCAGCCACAAGGAAGAATGCAAAAAGAAACTAAACAGTCTCTTCTTTCTCATATACGTTGAAAAAATATTGAAAGAACGAAAATGTGAGTGTTCAATCCAATTTCATACATCCTTTTCAGTATGTGGGGCTTCAGCAAGCACAAAAAAAGAAACAAAACCCTTCTGACCACTTGAGGCTCCCTCAGGAATACATTTCAATTGCTAAAAAAGATCGTAAAGTCAGAGGCATATGCTGGCAGCCAAGTCAGCTCGACTGCCACCTGACAACGTGTTTCAGCACTTCCTAAATCTATCAGTAAATCTTCTCATGTTCCAAAAGAGAGGCTTCAGACAGAGGCTGCTGGCTACCAGCCCCTCAATGATTCACTGCTATTATATATAAATATATTTCATTTATTTTATTTTATTTTTTAACCAATCACTCTAAACACTCACATGGAGATCAAGGCCAGGCCAGTCTTCAAAACAAGGGGGCAAATTCAGTGGGAGGTATGGGACTGGAGACAGCCCCTGAGCACGCAACCAAATGCCAAGGGCAGAGCAGCACAGAGAGGGGTAGACTGAGCAAAGACTCACCAATGGAGAGGTAAGTCACGCTTTGATGAAAGCTGCTTTTGCAAAGAACACCTCTGGGGTAAGGAAAAAGGTCTTCCTTTCATGCTACGTGGAAATATTTCAGCCCTTAAAAACAATCTCTCTAAGCTGATGGGAGTTTGCAGGGTGAGCCCAGCTCTGCTCCAGGGGCTGCTCCTCTCCTCAGGGTGCTGGTCACCCCCTGAACACCGCATCTCTGCGGCACCTGGGGAAACAACTTCTGCAAAACCCACCTGCTGCTACCTGCTACTCACCTGCTCTGTAATCTCTTTGAGACTGAACTCGTGCTCAGCCGATGCATCTTGTTCTCTGCTGTTTATAGCAGGAGTCTAATGCCTTCCAAGATTAAACCGTCAATCACAGGTGCTGCTTAGACTCTGGAGGAGAAGATCTGTTATGCAAAGAAATTTCCTACCTGGAAACTTTCAACAACAACATTGCATTCATTCAGTTCCTCTTCCTGTGCCTATGTAACATTTAATGTTAACAATGAACAAACCAAACATGGGATTTTTATGTATTTATTTATGAGAAGGAAGGCAAAGGAGGAGGCCTTAGACTGGTGGAGGCCAGGACTGGGTATGGAGGAAAAGTGGAGGACTGATAAACAACTCAGCTTCGTATCTGTGGTCAAATCCAAGTTTATATTTCCAGGAGAAAAGAAACCCTAAATGGAAGATTCTAAAAATATCAAAATGTTACATTTTTCTTGGAGAGAGGGGCCTGCCCTCAGGAGAAGCCAGAAGGCAGAAATGCAAACCTGCTAAATGCAGACTGGGCTAAATGGGTCTTGCTAAAATAAGGTAAATAAGAGGGTACTGTCAAGACAATCGAAATTAAATAGATGCTTGGGGTGAAAGGATGGAAGGAAAGATCAGCAACTAATCGGTATGAAATGGGAGGAAAATAGGAAAACCAAAACAAAGAAAAACACGATGAGAAAGATAGTGATGTCAATGCTATCTTTTTTCTCCCCTTTTGGAAACCTTAAACAACTTCACCTCTGCCTCCAAGGGACTCCACTGACTCATTCCTGCCCCTCTGTGGCAGCACTGAGCACCCAGCCCCGAACATCCACAGCAAAGATTACTTCCTGGTGTATGCAGGTAGAACGTGTTTTCTTGTTTTGGTGATTATCTTATAATTAAGATTTCCTGCTCAACCAAAAGAAGGAGTTGCTTTCTGGAACACAGAGAAACTAAATTCTTCACAGTTGTAGCAGTGCACAAGTACATTCAGCATCATTATGTGTTAAATATTACAGATCTTCAAACTGATAGTGACAGCTTATGGGGACTCTGGCTTATATCTGCATCTGTTTAAAACATATTAGCTTGCAGTCAGAGTAGTTTTGAACCAAGAACTCATTTTCAAGCCAAACCTAACTTGCAAACAGTTCAGAAATGCATTTTACATGTAATTATTGTCCTTAACACAACTGAAATCCAAATCCTAATATGGTCTGAGACAGTGAGTCACAGCATCAAGAGTCTTCGCCATGCCTCTCAAGACGGGAATACTAAGTGATTCCTGAATCCAGCAGCCATCCCTACTTCAAAGCCAAAGTCAACTAAACTGGAAATAAACTGAGAGGAGAAATGAGTCCTTCATAGCAGCTGTGATTAAATGAACCAACTGTCTAACACTAGGACAAATACCGTACTTCACTGGATTTAGCTGAATTTTACCCTGGCAAAGCTGATTATAAAAGCATGAGATAATTTGCAATTATGCACTTAAAATGTCACATTTTTGGAATGGCATACAAATTTAACGGTCTCCATACACTGATATGTAACATTTGCCATGTAAGGATTTTTGCTTTCATTCCAGTGAGCACTCCTCCCTAGCTTAACCTATAAACTGTACCAACTACATGCAGAATATCAAAGTTTTTCCAAGTGCTCCTTCTCCTACTCTCCCCAAACTTGCAGAATGAATCTCATGGCTGCAACCTTTGAAACTCATGTCTGTGGACTCTGTTCACATGCCTCTTCCAATGAAATATACAGAAGCCAGTTGCATTTAATAGTCCTAAAAAATTGCGTCATGCTCCAACTTCAGTAAATTCAGAAGCACCATTACATTCATGTTGAAGTTCACCTGTACGTTTCTATGCCATATGGAAAAAAGAAGCATCTACTTCCTCTTTGCACTTCTGATAAATTAATTCCCCAATATGACAGCAAAATAACCTTCTAGCTGAGGTTTTTTTTATACTTAAGCTTAAGTTTTAATTCCCTGGATTTGCAGTATTTATTTTGGCAAAATCATTATATTCCTGTGAAGCTGCGGATAGGCTGGGAAAAGCTGCACACAAAAGGCGTTCTCAGACTGAACTTTGGTGAGCACAGGGCTTTTTCTGAAGTCTATATATAACAACAATCAGGGCTTCTCTGAAAGCTCAGCCTGCCTGAGAGTGTTCCTCTACAGAAAGCACAAAGCACAGAGACAGAGCAGGACAACCCAGTGTGGGAGGGGAGACTCAGGTCCTGCAGGATGCACCTTGCTGCCCCCACTCCACTGCTTTCCACATCATGCACATGCCCATCCACAATCCTAGGTCTGCATTGAGAAGGACGAGGGGTGAATGGATTTGTGGCGAATCTACAGATTCATTGCTGTCCATTGTTTTGCTTTTCTTAGAGATTTTGCATCTCCAGCTCTCCTCCTCTCTCCTTCCCAAGTTTCCCTTTGCTCTGTTTTCCACCTCTGAAGATGTCACCAAGTTTTCTCATCAGCATGAAATGTTCACTGGAAAGAGTCAGGTTTATTTTTTTCCAATGTGCTTTTGCTAGATAAGCACTTGTGAACTGCTATTTGTCTTGCAGAAGTCCTGTTTCCTCTTGATACAGGCCGGCAGCCTGCAAGCATTTTACTTAATTCTGAGTCTTGTCTCTCCTAGCCAGTCTTCATGATTGTAGTTGAGTACTGTCCTGTCCTGATATGCATGCAGTTACACTTCTGTCAGATGTATTTATATTTAAATATTGCAAGTCTTTGTTGGGATAGATTTTATTTTTCTTACCCCTACAAGAACCAAATTACTTTGCTGTGTAGTGCAGAGAAGCTTCCCCAGAATGCAGAAATACTGCCCTGCTACTTTTTCTGGGGAAAAGGAAAGGAGGCTTAAAATCCACAGCGAACCTCCAGCTGAGCGTAGGAACGCTTTGTATTTTCAGGATTCTCATCCAGACAATAACTGGCCAGAGGTGGCGTGAAAGTAAACTCAGCTTGCCAAGCAGTCCCAAAGGGAAGACCACCTCCAAAAATAATGCACCCACCAACAATAGGTACCGCTTACATGGACAGACTGCAGCAAAACACACAACAGCTCTTCAGTCTATGTCAAAACTTATCTGTCAAATGCCTCCCTACAGCTTCTTAGAAACATATTACAGTAGGATAAAAAGGAAGCTCACTCTCAAAGCAAACAGGCCAGGACTTGGCCATCCCCTTCCTAACAGGACCTCTTGGTGCTTCACAGTAACAAACAAAATTCCCATGTATTTCAAATTAGTCTACAGACAAAACTATGCTAGAAGACAAGACAGAGCTTTTAATGCTGGAGAAACACTCCCTAATTTAACTATTTGCATTCATATACACTGGATGAAAACCCACAGATGCTGCACCACAGAGCAGAGCAGCATCGCCCAGCAGAAGCCTGCTGGCATCCCAGCAGGTGCTGTGCCTCAGTGCTTTCAGCGAACATGAACCCTGGGCACATGCCTTTGTTGAAAGGCTTGAGAGAAGACTACGAAAGGAAAAGAAAAGAAAATGTATTTATGAGCTCAAGGCAAGACTCCCCTTGAGCACTGCAATTTCTGTTGAGTCAGATCTGTCACCAGCCCTGCAACAAACTTGTCTTCACTGTCCATTCTGCGGGTAAGAATCAATCAGGGCTCCCTTTCTCCTCAGGGAAACAGGGCTCTAGCGTGAACTGCTTCCACTCAGATGTAATGGAGTGAGATTGCTCATGCCATTATTTTAAATGGTTTGAGGCCACACAGTCCCCGATTTCATTAGCTGCATTTATATACAGACCTTATACTTAACACTGTGGAACCCAGAGACATGGATACATTACGTGTCATCTGTTCTTCCCACCACTAAAAAAAAGTTGAAAAAATAATAAAAAAAAAAAGAAACAAGGATACCTCCCACCCCCAACAGCAGCAGCAAATGAACATTACAAACTGCAGCACCAGCTCAAGTGTTTCTGTTTGATGCATTATATATATGGGAGGGATATTTGTGCGCACAGGTACACACACCTCTCACTTCAGCCAACTATTTGCTGTTGTAAGACAGTCTCATCCTTTTGTACTTTACAAATTAGAAACATTTGCGTCAGTCAGACTTTGCATACACTGATACTAGCTGGACGTGTAAGACTGGGAGCCCCAGACTCTACCTGCACTCAGGAGTTCATCTGAGCACAGGTGTTATGTTTAAGCTAATTAGCTAAATTACTGCCAGAGGCTGTGTGAGTTCTTAGAGACTAGGCAGACCCATGTGCTTGCAGCCATGATGCTCTTTCACAGCATGGTACAGGACCAGAAATGCTGACAAGGGATTATGCATCTCAGAGAGCACCAGCAGCTCTTTCTTTGGGGCAACGTTCCCTGCAGCAGGAGAGGGGGAACAGGCCCCCAGTCTCTGGCCCCACAGCCTGACTTCTTAACCACTATTAATCTGCAATGCATATAGGGCATTAAACTATAAACTGCCAAGACCGCACCTGGGGTGCTCATAGTGCACCCCTTTCAAACTGCCCACTGGGTCATGGCAGAGCAGAGCAGCCTCCATCATCCTAACTCCATTCTAGGCCAGTTTACACCAAACTGAAACAAGTTTAGAAATAAACTCAGGGGCTGATACAATATTGCACTGTAATAGCCTAAAAAGTTTGTGTCTTGGTATTGGGCAATATCTCTGGATCTCTCTAGCAACATGTGAGCAAGAAATGTACAATTAACAATAAAAATTCCAAAGTGAACAGCATGACAGGAGACAGTTGGGAAATACTTGAAGACAAAACATGAGCAATGAAAATTTACGTGGCTGAACAGGTGTGAGTAATCAATGTTCATAGACATTTTCCTGGCAGTGCTATAATTTTGCATCAATTTCTTTGTTTACTTTTTAAAAAACTATAGATCTTTGATAGACTTCACAAAAGAGTGTAATAAGCTTGTATAATTTGCTATACATTTATTAAACATTATTAATGTCATCTTGTATGTTTACAAAGCCTATTTGAAAGAATAATAATGTAATACAAAAAAAGAAGAAATAAAACTAATGGAGTTGAATGCTGATATGTTTTAATGGGTTGTTGTTAATTGCAACATGGATACAGTTAAACAACAGATGCTGTGAGTACTTTTTAGCTGCCGGTAATTTTTGATTTGTTCTGTTTTTCTTACAAAACAGATTTTTCATTTAAACAGCTGGTAGCGATTTTCAGCATGGAAAATTAAAACCTTCTCTATCACCCAACAAAGAAACAGTGATTTTTTGTTAATCCAAAGGAAAAAAAAAAAAAAAAAAAAAGAAAAAAGTTTTATTCAAACACGATGTATTAAGAAGAGAAAGGGAGTAACGAGCTGGGATGTAAAGTTATCCTGCAAACAATACCACATGCAAAACCTATTGCAATAAATAGGCCAAGCACAACAAGACAAATCTTGGTTATCTACTTCAGTAACTTCTGTATGGAAGCAATTTGTTTTATATTCTTCCAATCTTCTCTAGAGCCCCTCCTCTCACCGTAGCAAGAATGTTGTAATACTGCATTAAGCTATGCTATGTGAATATTCAGTGGAGCGATCTTGTTTGGAGATGGACTTTTTGGTTTGAATTTAATCTGTGTTTTGCATGAGAAGATAAAGCCAATTAAGTGCTGCTTCACCTGGAAGGGTTTGCAGAGAGCCCTTGAAGCCGGAGCTATTTCCCCATGGGCTCAGCCCAGCTGAAAGGAAGCCGGATTTCAGTCTTCCGCCTCCTGAGCTCACCACAGCCATCAGCACAGCTTGCTTCCATAAAGCCAGATGAGTAATAACAGTCCAAATCCTTACAGATTTTAAACAAACACAGTACTATAACCAGCACATTTATCCTACCAAANNNNGAGAGACGGGCATTTAACACAAGCAACATCCATCACCATCTCCACCCATTCATTGTATGGGAGTAATCAAGTAGTTTAGATGAGATTCTAAGCCATACATAGCTAAGGCCAGACGAGATGAACATCAACAGAAGTTAGCAGCAGGATTCATATCTTATTGCTCACTACTCGACTGCCAAAAAGGAGAACGGTTCAGAAGACAGCTGGAAACAAGTATCACCGGGCATCTCAAGGACAGCAGCTCCAGGTGAATGTGGAAGGGCAAAGGAATGTATAAGAGGCCCTTTAGAAGCAAGAAGAGACCATCAGAGTGCCAGGAATGCCTAACACCACCAGAGGGACAAGAGATGCAAGTTTGGGGGGGTTTAGAAGGTGCTGCACGGTGACATTTGTGCTCTGCTGGCATGGATTATATAAACAGTGAGAAGCGTCAGGCCACAACCACCTAACCAGGTCTGGACAACAATGATGTGAGAGGTAGGAGGAGCAGGCACTGAGGCCATAAATTTATGGGATGAGAAGAGAAGCCTCCTCAGTACAATATTTACTGCCTGCTCAGTATTCTTTTTTATTTTCCTGTGTTTGCTTGACCTTGGTTACTCCCTGTTTAGTATTCTCTGAGCAGTGAAGAGCTCTCTGTCAGCACCCAGCAAGCCTTAGTCCTTGCAGGCTTGCAGGTCAAGGTGTTTTGCCTGCTCTAACATCAGACACAAAATGTGGGAACTACTTTCTCTCCATAATGCACAAGATAAGCTGTAACAACAGGCTCTAAAGCCCTCCGTGTACACTCAGTGGATGAATATTCATTAAAAGTCAACATGCAACATTTATATCATCCCAGCCACACAGAGGGGATGAAGTGCCTCCCCCAGGCAGCATCACCTCCTTCAGTTCATGGTGGGCCACTTTGCACCATTTTCGATAAAACCTGCAGTTGCTGGCATCCCTTGCATTTCAAGCCAGTTTTTCTCTTTCATAAACGGCATTCAGAAAGGAGATGGAGGCTTGCATAGTGATCCTGCTAACACTGCAGAACACGGTCACCTTTTTCACATGCATACCCAAAGGTATTTTTCCATGAGATAATATTTTGCAGGCTCTTTTGGACCTGGAGAAAAAGGGTTTCAGTGAAACAGAAACATCTCTTATCTTTAAACAACTGTCAGTTTAGGAAACAACTGACTGAGCAGCAACTGTGCCCTGGGTATGTACGTTGTTTTGTATAAAGGAACTCTTTAAGCAGGATCCCAGAAGTCCAATTAGTTTGTGAGCATCTACCTCCTGCTGACCTCTCCTGGCACACACCCCCTGCAGTATTCATACTTTCCAGGGTTTCATCTGGGCTAGAAATACTGGATAATTATTTTTAACACAGCAACCATAAGCATTCCCAGCTTTTCTGGACTTCTGTACATTCATCATATTCAGCTCAGAGAGCACTCCAGATTAATACAGAGATACTGAAATAGCGATGGAGAGGTAAGTGGCACAAATTGAACAAACTGTAGATTAGGAGGTTTTTAGGCACATTCCTGATTCATCCTTACATACGGCCCACATCACCTCAACACACATTTGTACTTAATCATCTGTTGTACCCTGCAAAGATAAAGTCATGTGGCCAGATTGCAGCTTCAGTTATACTAAACTAGGCTGATTTACAACAGCTGAGAATCAAGCCCTGAAGCTCTGAACAGACTCCATTAGCTTTATTTCACCTCCTGGATGAAGATCAGCCTCTGCACTCATCAACATGATTCACTCACTGCCTCGCTCCTGAGCTCACGGCCCCCGACCGCTTGCGCTGGATGCACAGCACCTTCCTCCCAGTATTTACTGGGGAGAACAACTTATTTCCCAAAAACTCAGGCTGGATTTTGCTGTGCTGTTTCTCTGAAACGGACTCTGAGGCAGACTATGGAGGAAGGCTATGATGAAGATGACTGCCCCCTGGGGGGGCCTTGCACACCTCATGCCATCCAACAGAGGCCCTTCAGCTCCTGCTACAGAAAGTACCACCATGGTGGGCTGCAACACAGCTCCCTCAGTATGGGGCCCAAAGCAGACTTGAGTGACTTGCTATGCAGACTGAATATGCCCAACCTAGTGTAGAGAGCTCCTAGAGCTTCTAGAAATACAGATGAAATCCAGGCTGTAGGCAACGACCAGGAGCTGAGGTAGGTGCAGCCCGTACCAGATCCCAGCAGCACGGCCAGGCTTGCGGCCCAGCACACTGGGGCCAGGGGAAGGACAGCGCTGACCCAGCATGCAATGACCACTCCAAGGAGGAAACTGGCTGTGACTGCACCTGTCTCCCATGCGTGTGTGAGCCACTACAGTGCTCACTGGAACCCCTGAAGGAAACCTATTCTCCTAATTCCCTCTGTCCTTCCTCAAGCTCTACAAATAGATACTGGCCATTGGGATTGAGCGTGGGGTTCCAGAGACATACAGAAGCACATTTCATAGACATTCACACTGTGAGCACCAAAGAACCAGCTGTAAACTGAATGTAAATATATATATACTACAATTAAAATCTATACATACAATGATTTTCAAAGGTGATCAGACATCCCAACCTGACTCTCTGAAGCCTAGCTTTTATGATCCCAATTGCTAAGCAGCTTGCACCAGGTTATCATTTGTCACCTCACTCTGTGATTCTTGAATTTTTAAATGTGAAAGAGAGTAGTAATTTAGTATTGTTCCATTGCTTATAAGAGATGCAGAAAAAAACATCAAAAATAATCTAGGCCAGCTCATTTGACGTATGCATGCAATGTAAAATGCAACAAGTGCCTTTCAAGCTGTCTCATTTATGATAACACAAAAGTTGCTGATGGAATGAGAATTCCCAGGTAGTTATCAGGGCATTTTGCATATCATTTGTACTTCATACTGCATTAGCAACTATCACATCATGTCAGCAGCTTGGAAAAAAAAAAAAAACAATAATGAATTACATCCCTCCCAGTTTTTATTCTGCTTTTACTGAGTAATCTCATCTCTTATCTCAAGTGATTTTGCATTCCATGCAAAATGCTTTGTTCTTTTCTAAAGGAAAAAAGAAACCCAGTGCTTCCTCTAAATTATCCCTGTTTACTAAGAGAAATAGTCAGTCATCAACTGCAGAAGTATCTGGTGATCACATCTCCCAGGCATGCAAGCTGCACCTGATGATTAGTTATCATGTTATTAGCAAAACAGATAATACCAAAGTTACGGCTGCTGTTGAATTCTTGACCTGCACAAGTAAGAGGAACCAACTTCCCGAAGGTGAAACAAATGCACTCATTTAGATGTGTTTTAAGAGCCAAGGGTGTCATTACTGAGAAAAATTTCTGGATGGTTCCCCTAACTTCAAATCACTGCACAACGCAGCTTCCAGGAAGAGATATGACTTCAATGGCCAGAACTTGTGTCATGTAACTTTAACTAACCATGACATTGAATATTGCAAAGGTAAGATTTTCTTTGGATGAACTGTTCTCAGGCAGTTCATCCAGAACTCTTGGTTTTTTGTTGTTGTTGTTTTTTTCCAGCACACTATAAAAAATCTTTCCACTATCTTACTAACAATAAGTACTTAGTGTTTGTTTATTCTTCCAAACACTTATTACATATCCAATATCTTAATTTCATCCAAGTGGGTGGGCATAGTTCCTGTGAAAAGGAAAGGCAAAAAATAATTTTTTCTCCTTCCAAACATATATTTTTTTAACTTCTATTAAAAGGTTGCCATGAAATTGAAACTTCTGAAATAATGAAAGGGACTTTCTGAAAGGGACTTTCATGCTACCTCCCACCAAGTGAACTTGACACAGACTGTCTTAAACCAGATATTGACAAATCACATTTCAAACCAGGAGAAGTGTAGAAGAAAAAAAAATGAAGGCAACCATTGCTAATCCAGAAAGTCACAAGTAAAATGCCTGTACACTAAAAATTCAAACAAGCAAGAAAACTGATCCTAATTGCTGATGGAATATGGGCAACGTAAGATCATTCAAGCAGATTTAATTGCCTTTCCACAGATGACACTTTGAAGCAAGTAAGCAAATCTCTATCAGTGAAGAATTTTAAGAAAAGTTAGACAGCCATCTGTCAAAATAACCTAGGAAGAATAGATCCTGCCTTCAAGGTAAGGGCATGAACAACCTGACTTATGGCTATCCTTTCTAGCCTCAGCTTTTTTCCTGCAAAATTTGTGACAATGGAAACGATATGCATGCATAGCATCTCATTAAAACTTCAGACTTGTAATAGGCTGTTGTACAGGATACTAATGGAGCTTGTTCCAGCATTGTGCTGTAGTGGGTTCTCTTTCTGCTTTTCCGCATGTAGGACTTCAGTAGCATAACAGACCTGAAATGGCAGTAGGGAAAGGTTAATTTCTAACTGTCCAAAGTTCTCAGGAGCATCCCTTTTCTGTTGGAATTATGCCATTTCATAGCCAGCTGTGGAGACTCACATACACAAATTTCCAGGGTAAACTGCTCAATACACCAGAGAACGGCTGCTGTGCAAGGTGGGATGGGTAAGAAGAGAAGGTATGGACACACACGCAGCAGTGATCAGGAGTCTAACTGTGCAACTATTTTGTCAATGTTACGACCTAAATCAATAATTGTTTTCTGCGCTGAGACTTAAAGTATTTCCTGAAGGATCTTTTAAAATCTTATCCCAGAAAACCAGAGAAGTTTTAGGTTGAACAACCATCTATTTAATACCAGTAAATTGAAAGTGAAGAAAGTGAAATATCTGACTACATCCAGAGCCTTTATTTGACGTATTAGTGCTGTTTCAAAGTTAAATATGAATGACCATATTGCTTTGACTAGTCAAAAAAGCTACACAAGATTATTTTGCACATTGGAAAATATAAAACACAACTTCAGGAAAAGATGCCATGAGGAAACAGTTTTTCTTTCCCATTCACTGCACATGCATTTTGACAAAGATGACACATTCAGATGGATAAGAACAATTTTCCATCATTAGGGAAGCCTTAAACAATCCCTGACTGCTTATACCGTCATCTCTTAGGCTCCTACTAAATTGCAGTTATTTGTTCAAAACAAAACTATGAGGCCTGTGATATAATAGAGCAATTTAAGAAGTGAAGAATACAACACCTGTAATTCAATTTCATGGCAGCTGGTTTCACAACATGTTTCTATAACACTGTTATGATATAGGAAACTTCTCTCAGAGTGTAGCAATTTTTCTTGAAGTAAGCCAGGCTCTCAAGAGAGAAGTGGGCTTTAAGTAGACAAATACTAAAAACAATAAGCAATTTGTATCTCCATGGCAGTCCTTTCAGTTCTATCTTCAGTTAGTCCGCCACTCTTCTGAGAGTTTATATTTTAGTTTATATTTCACATTGAGAGGCTGTTGGCAGAAAAGGTAACAATAAAAGTCACCCAAGATCTGTAACCTTGAGTAAGTTTCCAAGCAAAAGAACATATAAGAGCTCCCATTCCCATTCATCTTTTCTATAACAGTCACCATATACAAAAATAAGCTGTAAATCCCAGGCGTATGACCTTCCCAAAAAGTCAAGGAGGGAGCAGGGGGAAGATGGAGATATCAATAATGACTAGTCAACATGGGAAGTACAGCAAAAATATTTTTCCAAAAAGCAAAATCTAACATTAGCTCAAAATCCTGCATTGTGAACCTTTCTCATCCTGCATGCAAATAATGAGGCCACTTGCTATCTTTGTGGAAAGTTCTCTAGAGAATAAATTCATGCATACAGAAATAGAAACTGAGGTTTATAAAGTAACGTTGGTGTTCTCCTTTATTCCACCGATCCGTGCTAACATCTCTGCTTTATATACTGAAATTAGGAGGAAACAGTGCATCCAATCAGGCATCTCCTTGCAGGACTGATGGCTCAAGTAAACACCAAAGCAGTACTTTTATGAAAGTTTTATAACAGTATCAGGTAGCCCTGATGATGAACACCCTTCCATCTCCTCTTCACAGAAGTCTGTTCTCCATGTCTCCTTCCTCTGCACCAGGGCAGAGATTTGGACACAGATCTGGACTTTGCTTCATTTCTGTGCTACCAACCAACCCCAAAACAAACAAACAAAAAAAAAAGCAATATAAACAGAACTGGGTTAGCAGCTACTTCCTGAGTTTTATGTCTGTTTAAACTTATGTTTTGTGTCATTTTAAATGGAATAAAATATTGCCTTGAGTGTCAACAAGCCAATTACAAGATTCATCAACAACCATTCCATCTACGCTTTTCCACATTTGCAAGGAAAATGACTAAAAATATCTGAATCTTAAGTGCATTATTACTAAGAATTCCATGTGAGAATAGCTCTTCAGTTCACTCTGCTTAATTTTTACATAACGAGGAATCTAAAGAAGTGGATATCTTGAAAGGACACAAAGAAATAAGACCCCATCTGTTTGCCCACTTCTGAAAACCCTTGAAGAGGAACACTAAGTAGGAGGTCAAGCGCTAATGAAAATTGTTGAACCAACCTGTTTAATTTCTTAGCAAAAATTAATCATCTCTCTATTTAGTTACCTGCAAGGTACTAATCATTCCCAGAAATGTACACAGAGGAAATAAGAGTCAACTATTTTCATCCTCTCTCTAACCCTTGATTTGGTTGCTTGTACATGCTGCCTCTGGTTGAGCAAAAGTTCAGTAGGGCTGCTTTTTAATCTCAGGAGGAAACCTGTAGCCTTTTCATCTGAAGACATTCAGTCACTCCTCACCTGTGACTTCTTCCTGTAGATCTTTAATTAGGTCAGCATGCTGCCCACCACTAGAAACATGAGGAAAACTGTAAATGAACAGGACTGTGCTTAGCTTCTAACAAAATATGACCAACACAACAACAATTCCTATTCCACAGATGCAAAATACTAGTGGGCTTGATATACAGTGCTCTGGGGTTGAAAGTACAACTTTGAAGTGATAAGACTTAGAAGTTCCTATAAACCTCCTGGCATTTAAACAAATTTGTAGTGAAATGTGCACATTCTTTCTTAGGCAGAGCAGAGAAATGACCATGGTATTCACAGGGAACCCTGAAGGAAAGCAGGGTTGCCCTTATCTACTTGAAATGGGGCTTACACTTCCCCTCACTCAGCTACGAGAGGATCATCTATTTAAACTGAGTTGAGGCTCCTCCTGGAGTACGTAGAGAAAGACCACCCTATCTACTATACATTTAATTGTATCCTAAGACAGAAGTGTAAGGTATAGAGGCTCAACTGCACCTGGAGGTTCATCTACTTCCAACAGATACAGGGGGAATATAAAAAAATATTGACTAGGCAGCTTTCTCTGTCTAAGGCTGAGCAAGATGAATCCTGCTTTTTTCCTGCAAACGCCTTAGTGAAGCTAAGGTGGCCATGGATCTTTCTGCATCTCAAATCTGCAGGTAGAAGCTGCGATGCCACATTTCCCTTCATGATTCACACTGTCCATGGTCAAACTGGATTAAAATATGCAGAAGAGATTGTCTTCAGCAGCATATGGCACAATAAAAGTTTAATTTCAAAACAGGGCTTTGCAGTATTGATGCAATAATAACAGTAAAAAAAAGCAGTATACTTCCTGATGGGTTTTTTTGTGACCAAATCTGTCCTTTAAGCACACTGATTTGCAGAAATATAGCCCCATCATTACTTAACACTGTGACAAAATTATATCAAAAAAAGCCAGCATAGAACAAAGCATCCCTGATCTTGGTTGAAAATAGGAAGCAAAGACAGCCTCATCAACTGATACAGCTTTACGCAAAATATAATATTTACTGAATATTTCACCTTTTCAGGATTCTCAATCATTCAGCTGGTTGTAGTACTCAATTCACTGTTAAGCCTGAAGCTGATTAAAACTCCCCATACCAAGTCAATTTCCCTCACCAACCTCCCATATTATGTCTTTTATAGAGGACCTTGGTGTTAATCAGTAATGAGTTTATTCCTTCTTCTAGCAGAGCAAAGGACTTGACATGAATGAGACAGGAGAATGGAGTTACTTTTTATTTCCACAGCAGTTGCTTCAGCTGAAAGGATAGGTTTGCAGGGGGCAAAGACATGTCAAGCACCCCAAATTTTGAATTTTTTATAAGGACCTCAAAGGTTTGGTCCTTCTGTTGCCACATCAAGCTTCTCTTTAAAAAGAGGTTGGAGATGAAACTCCCTCCAGAGCCCAGCAGACCTCTGCCAGCACTGCCAGAAGGAGATGGGCAAAGAGCAGCATCTCTCACAATTAATTTAGCAGAAAGAAAAAAATATTTACAAATACGGCCTTTGCTGAAGAAAACACAGGCAGAATTGTGCTCCTGCCGAAGACACTGAGAGATGGGTCAGGCTCCTACTACACAGGAATGGATTTCAAATGATGAGCTTACATGGTTTGATTGTTTGCTTAAAGCATCGCCCCAGTTTGTGAGTTACAAAAGAGATTATTCATTAACACAAACTCTGATCTTAGTGCTGTCACTGTCATTGATCAACTCATTAAAATTTTTATTTATTTTTAGGGTAGCAGCAATATAATGCAGTTATATATATATTGCTTAGGTTGGTGATATAAGTGCAGAGACCTTTGTAGCATGCATTTGCACAGCATCAAACCCAGCCAGCCTCTGGCTTGCTTACATCAAGTCAGCACTTCTCTAGCTGTAATAATAACAAGCAAAACAGAGAACAGAAAACAAAACAAAACAAGAGAAGAAAAGGTTTAGTGCATCCATTTTTAAGATGGGGAACTGAGGGCCAGGGAAGTTAAAACACCTGCCCAGAGCTGTCCTGTAAATACACGGTGGAAGCCCGCACTGGAAGCAGTCACCCAGAGACCAACTGTAGTGTGTAGCTGATAACGATATCTTTCTTCTCCAAGGTAATTTCCCAAATTTTGTTTCCTTGTACAGTATGACAATGGATTGAAAATTAACTCTTGGAGTTCTCATATTGAAAGAAATCTCAAACAATGTCTATTTGGATTTTCAGTTCAGGTAGTTTCCTCCCCTCACTGCTCAGGTTCCCTGCACAAAGGATTTTACCCCTATTAATTTGTTAACTTTTGCAACTGCTTCATGAACCAACCAGGGCCAGAGAAAATGTGCTGCAGTTCAGACAGGACCTATATTATACATTTAAATTGTTAGTTTTATCAGCCTTCTCAATCTCTTATGTTTGATTAAGTCTCATCTCCTAAAAACTGATTAAATTCAGTCAGCCTCTCCAAATTATTATTCCTCATTGGTCCAATGGTGCTAAATGTTTCTAAATGTGACAGCAATCTAGTTTTTTTAAAAAAGAAAAACAGCTGCAGAGTCCATAAAACCATCTTTAGCAAGCTGGTAATCTCTGCGATAGATTCGCCAGCAGCAGCCAGAGCAATGCAAGTCATGTTTGCTAGCGCCTGCACCAGCAACAGATGGGCCACGTAGGACTGCGGGAGCCTGGAAGCAGCTCAGCCTGAGAATGAGAGCAGACACACCAGTATTTCAAAAGATTTTTGCTCTATACCCACAAAAGCCCAGAAGACAAGGCCTAAAAGCCAAGTGTTAATAGGAAGAAGTCATACCGGAAATAGGGCCATTAGCTACAAAGCTTGCTATGTAGGGACTGCTGCTCCAGCAGCAACCAGAACTTACTGCATAGAATCACAGAATGGCTTGGGTTGGAAGGGACCTCAGAGATCATCTAGTTCCAACCCCCCTGCCGTGGACAGGGCTGCCAGCCACTAGCTCACCTGCTTGTGAATGTGTACTTCTTAAAATAGGGCTTTTATTTTTTAATTATTTATTAACTTATTACTTCAAAGAGTATGCAAGATCCAAGCTGCCTTTTTACCACAAAAAAATTATTCCCTTTCTAATCACCAGCATGGCGGTGGGAGGAAGCTAAAACTGCCACCGCCTACGGTGTGGTCTGTGGATAAAAGACTGTCAAGTCTCATATTATCTGAGGACCTTGGACCCTAAATTCATTTTTAGAAACATGATCATTCGTTAGCAGGTGAGTTTGCATCCACTTGCACTGAGCTGTTAGCTTAAATGGACGAACTCCTGCCTCTGCTTTCCTGATGCAGGCAATCTCATTTAGCAAATGTTCTGGCCACTTTGGCCAAATTAGTGAGAACCAGATGGCTTTTTTTTTTTTTTTTCTTTTTTGAATCATTGTTTTCCAACTCATACAAGGCCACTCATGCATTTAAGTAGTCCTACAACAAACATCTAAAATATAAGGATTTCAGCACAATGTTGAACAGGGAGGATAAACATGAGATAAATCCCTTGGAAAACAAATGTAGCTCACTGGCCAAGTTAAGAATAACTTCCTAGCCAAGGAAAATATAAAGTGCTCTTTTCCACATGTAGCCCCAAACACCATTCTTCTGGTTCTACATATTCAAAACTAGTATGCAAACAAACATACGTAGAAAGATATTCTTTTTTTTTTTTTTTTTTTTTCCCCCCAAGGGCTATGCTCCTCAGCAGCTGGGGAGACTTTTGAAAAAAAAAAAAAAAAAAAAATTATTAAAGGGCATGGGATNAAAAAAATTATTAGCAGGTCATGGGAGATTGCTCTGCACGTTGCTCATCTGAGTTTTCTGTCTTCCAAAGGTAAACAGCCTTTTCAGCCACAGCAGTAACACGATGCAGGCAATCACCAGTCATGTTGAATTGCCATCAAACCACTGACGTTGCGTAAATTAAAGGCCCTATGCCATCAGCTGTGCTCAGGGCTTGTTTCAACCTGGGGATGTTCCATTACAGTTTTCAAAGGATCTTCATCTTTTCAACACAGAAAATTGCAAGCAATTGCATTCAGCAAGAAAATAATAGAAAACTTGTACATGTTGGAGAAGACAAATGAGCAGTCCAGAAAGTATCAAATAGGGACAAGGATCTAGTGATGATAATAGCAGAGAAACTCTCAATACAGACCTATGGGGCAACCTGCTGCACTCAGAACCACTGCAATCCAGAACAGCAGCAGACCCTCTTCGTAAAAGCAGTTTTTATCATTTACCACACATAATATCAGACGCAAAGCAGCAGAAGGGACTTTTTTTTTTGCCTTGAAAGACAGTTTTTTTCCAGTGAAAGCCTGACTGCCCAAGTCATCCTCCTGCTCAAGCCTCTTGTGCCTGCAAGTTCCTCAGTGGGACATGCTCAAGCTCTGGAGTTTTGGAGTCCTCAGCACTTAAGGATGCTGAAGTTTCCCTGCCCAGGGATCTGATAATCACTATTTCACCCCTGTATGGTGGTTTTCTTTTACATGGAGTGTCTCAGGTAGTGCAGCAACATCAGATCCTCATCTAGGACTCACAGACAAGCTCTCTGCACCTGCAGTCCGTCTTGCTCTTTCACGCTGGAAATGAACAAAAGCAAGCAAATCCAGTTGTGTAACTTTCTAATAAACACGCCCACGAAGTATTTCTCAGAAAATTGTATTCCTCTACAGAGTTGTCCTTTTCTTGACCTCTTTGGCACACCTGACACACAGTAATAGAAACAATATAAAATTTCAGTGGATTTGCAGATCTGATTCCTGAGCCACAAACTCCACTGCAACAGCACAAGATTCAGACAAACCAAGCACTATGAGTCCACTGCATCCTCAACAGCGTCACCTGCTGTCACAGGCACATTCGGTGATGTCTCACAACAGGTTTCCAGCAGACAAGTGCAAAACCCCAGGCTTGGATTTCTCATTACAGATGCGTTGCTTTGTTTATTAGTGGATACATTGTTTATTGTCCTTTTCTAAACTGAAACTCAAAAGGAACTGTCAAGACAGAAAATTCAATCTAAACAGATTCAGTAAAAACATTTATCCTGCAGCAGATCCAGCAGTTATTTGAGGATGGCACCTGGCACCTGTGCTCTGTGGTGAGGCCCTTTCAGACAGTGATGGAAGAGGACAGCTGGCTGGGCTGGCACAAGGTGCCAAGTTTGCTTGATAGAGCAGTCCAAGTGTCACAGACTTGTAGGCTGTCATTAACAGCCTGCAATTCCTCAGAGCAGGAGGCATGCCATGCAGCAAAGCATGGTGCTTGCACAAGCCCAGGCTGCTCAACAAGCAGTACCCACCTGTGTGCTCTCATACTTCAATAAAAGCCATGTTTCTTTGGGAATTGGTTATTTTTATGGATAAATATTATATATATATATATGTATATATATTTTACAACCAAGGTGTGTAGGGCATTGAAGCACACAACCAGTGAAGAGTCATTCTATTTTGCATGAAAAATTCATCAATTTTTATGGATAAACAAGTCATGAAACATTTTCTTCAGGCTATTTAATTCATCAACTAGCTGGATAGCAAATATGCTAGAATGTTAATTTAACAGAATTATTCCTCTCTCATAAGGTAAAAATTGGATGAAGATCATTAGGCAGGCTAGCAACCTTGTCAGCTTCCTTCCGTCAGATAAATCCACAATGAAAAGTAGCTGCTAAAGAGGATCTGGCAACCTCAAGAGTTATAGCTGTCTCCCAGCAGACACCTCTACTGCCACTTTTCCCATATTTTTGGTACTGGTTTGGGTTTGTTATCTCACCCTGTAATTTCATTTATTTATCTTTTAAGAATACTGAAACTATGATTTCAAAAGTCAAACCTCCACACAAAAATCCATCAATACTTCCGTAAGAAAAACAAAGCCTTCTACACAAATGCAGTTGTGTGTGTGTCACATCACAGCCGGGTACCATATTCTCGGTCATAAACTTGATAGCACATCATCAAGTAAAATAACTGTCACAAATTCCGTTAGAGTTTTTCCCCACAGGAAGTGCTATTACTTCTAAGTAGATCTTGACCTTGCAAATACACTAACAAAGGCAGAATGTAGTTTAAGAAATGGGCCAGAGAAATGAACTGAATTGGATTTCATATCTTGTGTCTCAGGTCCCTATTTCTAGATGTTTCCTTTGTCTTCTCTTTTCAAAATTTGATAAAATCCTACAGCAGTATTTATAATTTTCTGAGTCTCATGTACCAATAAATAACAAGACCTTGGCCTTCAGAAAAATATCCTCATGATCTAGCATCACTCTCCCCCTACCTATACTGACCACAAAGGCATGATTTAAAGTAAATGAATAAATAAATAAATAAAATAGTATGAATGCTGGTCAGTCTTTTGTAATGTGCAAGAGAGAAACAAAGAGGATACCCAGTTTGTGTGTGGGGAGCAAGTAAGAACACAGAGAAAGGATAAATTTACTCCCTTTTCCTGTCCATTCAAAACTCTACAAATTCTCAGCTCACCCTCTCCCCTGTCAGGCACACTTCTAATTGCATATAAAACAACACGACTAACAGCTGAATTGTTATTCATCTATATTCTTCCCCAACATTAAGAATCCTCCTATCTACTGTGGCAGAGCTGAGCCAATATAGTTCCCTTGTGTTTACTTCTCTTCATGAAGAAGCTATTGAAGCATCTCAGAACTCACACCCCTCTGGGTCCTAAACAGGCCAACACTCATCTCTCTCCTTTCTCTTCCATTTTTGTTCAATTGGGCCTGCATTACATTGTTATTGTTTTACTTCTGAGCCCACCACTGTTCAAAGGCTGCCTGTTCCATGTGGATAGTACTTTTGTAGAAAAGATAATAAAATTTATTCAGCAGCTCTTAAAAGTCTCCTCACATAGAAAGGCATGTGGGGAAAACAGTCTTTCAAAGCTTTGAAGCTATATTCCAAAACATCTGTTCATGTTTCAAGGAGTTTATAGCCCAGATCCCAGAGCTCGTATCAGTACGTTGAAGAATCCTTCAGAGCTCCAGTTTAGCTATTTTCAAATGTCTTCCTGCAATCAAACATACAGGCTTGAGCTTAAACACCAAATGTAGTACTTCTTTCCTTCTCTATCTTTTCAGGGCTCTTTATCCAGTTCTTCTGGCAGTTTTCGTCATAAAATCTGTTATGTCTTCTCAGCAAGAGAGCTTTGGATTTCTTCGTTATTGAAGATCTCAGTTGGGAAATCAACAGTCAACTTGCATGTCACATAACAGCAGTTAAATGGACATATTAATCATCAACAAGCTCATCCTAATATTTGCCACTAGTTGTAAAAGACTTGCAGGAACATAAATTACATACAAAAACACATCACAGCAGCTAAACCTGTCATACCCCAAGGCTTTTTGAACTACGTATTCTGGAGAGTCACAAATATTGAATGATCTGGGACAAACGTAAGAGGACAAAAATACAATGACACTTCCCCAAAACAGTCCTTGCTTATGGTCCAAGGACTTTCTGAGCCAGCGGATGTTGCCTTTGTGTGTGGAACCTCCCAATGCATTTTCCCTCATGCATGTCTTGAACACACATTATCTCCTTTGGTATAATTTTTCACGTCACCTGATGTTTTATGTGATGCTTCTTGATTCCCCTATTATAAAAGAAAATAGTTATCCCTTTTTTTTTTTTTTTTTTAATCTCATGATTAGCAGACCTTCACCATTATCCCCTTTCCCCAGCATCTTTAGTCCAATCTCTTTGCTATGTCCAAAATTATTCAGTTGTTCCATCCTCTTCTCTATACCTGAAGCTAGTAGCACTTGACAGCCGTCAGTGGTCTGAAATTTAATTTCTCATTGATTCAGAGAAATGTATATTCAGATATGTGCATGAAAGCTTGCTTCTTTAGTACGACAAATCCTTGAACAGACATAGTAAAGAACACACTCGTACAGATCATACCAAAATGCCAAAAATTCAGTTCACAAGGAACAATTCTGCCACAAAGACTACAGTGACATCTCACACCAGCAAAAAAACCTGTGATGTTTTTCACAATACACACCACAAATTACTTCTGCTACATGAAAAATATAATACCAATTCTCTCCTCTTTGACTTTTTCCCCAAGGAACTTGCTAGGATGAAAAATAAACATGTCCCTAGTATTGCTGAGCTTAAAAGTTACCAGCAGCCATGGCTTCAACAAAACAGAAAACGGGCAACATTCTTTTCAAAAGCCATGAAACAGAAGTTAAATTAAAGAAGGCTCTCAGTTTAGCAATCCTTTAAACTTTCCTCTAGCTTTTTCTTTTAGAAGACTAGCAACCACTGAGAACTTCTCATCCAGGTTATTTCAGTTTTATCACTGGAGTGAGTGGAACAAACTGGAGTGAGGCAACAATCATTGCTGGCCTGACCAAATAAAGCCCAGGAAGGCTGGGAAGGGATTCAACTTCTGCTTATGGGTACATCAGATGAGAGTAAACACTCGGGAGGCAGTAGCCTGTTTACACTGAAGGACAGTGTTGGCTTAAAAACAAGTGGGTGCAAACCAGCTGTGAATAAATATATGCTAGAAATCAGAAGCTGAAGTTCTATATCAGTTTTCCACTGGGAGTAGTGGGAGTGAAAAATGATCATAGTTCTGAAATGGTCTTTGATCAGCTAATGAAAGGGCTCATGTGATGTGATTTCTCAAAACAGCACAAAAATTGACTCAAAGATCCTGGTGGTCCCTTCCCCGGTAGATACTCTCCTGGTGAGGGGTCTGCCTGAACAATGAGCAGAAAGAACAGGTAACAGTAGACCCTGTGAGAAACTCTGGTCTGCTAAAGAAAATGAGTTTTGCCCAGAACTGCAGGAGAGCCAGATTTTCACTTTATGTGCACAAGGTGGGCTGCTACGGCTTTATGAAAAACCACCAAGATACTCTTTTCTACACCATATGAAGATGACTGACTCAATCCAGCTGAAAAGGACACAAACACAAAACAAATTAAGCAGCAGCAAAGTAACTAGTTCTGGATATCAGGGATTTTTAAGATCAGAACAAACCATTAGATAACTTAGTCTGACCATGTTACTCAAGCAAGTTTCCAACAGTTATCTGTGTTAAGCCCATAGCTTCAGTTCAACTCCAGATATCCCAGAAAGGCAATCTGTCATGATCTGAAAGTGCCAAAAGAAGTGAAATGTACCATCTACCTGATAGTTCAGTCTTACGTTACATCATCTTCCATTATCCAGCAGTGTCTAACTTTTAATTTTAAATTGTCTGGCCTTAATTTTAAGCTGTTGGTTATTCATATGCCTTTCTCCACTAAATTAAAGGCCTGTTATCTGTCACAGTGATATGCAGAGAAGAGCAAAGCCCAGTTCTGCAATTCAGCCTGACAAAGAGAGATAACTTTTCCTCATCCAAC
>VXAV01000115.1:267096-289158 GCA_013399715.1 Alectura lathami
CTTCCAAGGCTGATGGAAAATCACCATGCTTTTAACTCAGCTACACCAATTTATACCACTAGGAGATATGACCCCTGTAGCCTCAGAAGCAGTTTACAATGGGTGCCAAGGAGAATGTCATTTCCAAGAATATTTATTAATAAAATGTAAATTATAGTGAAGCTGATGTCTAGCACTTATCTCACATTTCTTTTACTCACCTTTCCAGACTATGCTCACAGATATGAAACAAACGTTAATTCCGCTATTTAGGGTCTGCTGAAAATTTCTGTGCTTCTCTACAGGTGTAGTCAGCTACAGTGACTGTGTAAATGATGGAAAAAAATGTTAATATAAAATTACTATAAAATAAATCAAGATAGCATATATTTTTTTTCTAAAGTCTGCAAAATGAGAGTCCTGTTCCTTTGCTTCATCTCTAATCGTCACAGTTTATAAACTATAGTCTCTTGTAAGCACAGTTTTATCATCAGAGAAAATAAACTTTCTTCTTTAAAGAGCCAACATTTACACAACCCAGATGGATCCTAATATTCCTTACATCACAGTTTCCTGTTTAGAAATCTTCTCCCACATACACATCCTGCTAGGCTGCGTTGGTGGCATGGCTTAAAATATAAATTTGCTCTCTCTGTAGTCATAATATTTTATTTTATTTTTAAAGAGACAGAATAAATCAGGAAGGCTATTTAATTTACATAGCATATAAAAACACTTCCAGCACATTTTCTTTAAACCAGCCTTCCCATCAGACACTCAATTGAGTATTGGAGAAAAGCTGTGTACTTAAAGAGGTGATACAGGCTTCCTGCAAAGGTGCAAGGCTTACTTAACTGTGGGTGTATCCCATAGAGAAAAAAGGAAATACTGCATCAAGTAGCTGAAGTAAATGTCTGCAACATAGATGAAAATATATTCTTAATTATAGAGGGATTCCTAACAACTGAAGGATGTATGGAATCATACTGCAGCATCTCAGGTTACATGCCTGAGCAGTTGGACCAAATGTGATACTTCTTGTGCTACTTACGGCATATGAAAGTCAAATACCACAGTGCAGCAAACATCAGTGTAGTAATACTGCCCACTGCAACAGAACTGAAAAATTTTCAAGTTTTCGGTGCACTTTCTAGTGCTCTAGCTGTGTGCACACACAAGCTGACCTGCTTGCATTTCAGTGGGAGTTTTGAGCTGACTTTGAGTCACTAACAAGAGCTGAGAGAATGAAGAACTGCATTGGAGTTGTTCTACAAAGGCAGCCAACAGAGAGGCATTCTTTTGTTAAAATGGCCATTACATGGAAATGATGTCAAATGCTACCTTTTATGCCAGCTGAAACTTCGTCTTGGGGAAAATATTCTTTGAAAGTTGCAGTCACTCCAGCTGTGTTGAAATCAAGCATTTAGATTAGAAGAATTATTTTAGGTTTGTTTTTTCCCTTTCACAAAAAGCCAAAATATTCCCCTCTAAAATATAAGGATTCCACCTCTCTATTTGCTGGCGGATGTTCAGCCCACGTACTGCTTGCAGTTCTCACCGGATACCCAGGACCCAGATCCCCAGCAAGATTTCCGTATTCAACACTCACCACATCCTTCTGCAACACCTTCCCTATGCAGTCTCAATTCTCCCTCCAGCTCCCTGTAAGGTTACTGCTCACAAATCTCTCCCCTATGAGACAAATCTTACGCGGATAGCTTTTAATTCCAAATTCCACTAGAAAGTTTTGATAATAGAAAAGCATCTATGTGTGGATTATTTTATACCCAGGTGAAATGCATGGGGAGATATAGCCAGACTACCCCAAGCACAACTCGCCTTTAAGCCGGTGTGACAATCAGAAGGAGCAGCGCAATCAGAATCCCCTGCGGTTCCACCATTAATAAGACACTTTGCCTAGAGTGGCCATGGAAAATCGCATCAAGGTTTGTATGGCATTTCATATTAGCTGTGGGAGCAATACTGAAGGTCAAGCAAGATCACTGCATCTGCCTGAACTTTTACCCACAGCAGGGGAAGATGAAGCGAAGTCAGTCCAGAAGTGAAGGTGTAAAGTGAGCTGCAAGTAATGGAGATCTCCTGAGATTCTGGAGCAGACCTTAAGCAAGGTGGGGTGTATCTAAACCTAGTAAACCTACAGCTCAAATACCGCTCACAGCCAAGAGCACTCAGCTCATCTTCCCTCATATAGATGAGAGCTGTTGGGAGTAAGAGTTATGCCAGCCGGAGACGGACAGACTGAGATGAGTGGGGAGAGATTAACTGAAAACTGAGACGGAGGAGGATGCCCAAGATAGAAACCAACAGCTCTGGAGGGCAAACAGAGATAAGAAACTGTTCAAAAAACAGATTTAAGGAATCGGGTGGCAAATGTCTAAAGGTCTGAAAATCACTGCAAAGTTTTCCCAATGAAGGAAGCAATGGGACTCTCAGCATTGGTTCCTGCAGTCTCTGGATTCCACAAGCCTGAAAACTAGAGTTTTCTCTGAGCTTCATTTCTCATCCATAAAATAAGGGTGACAACGCCATGCTCATGGGGTCTTTGTGCCAGCAGTGTCCTAACAGTAGTGACAAACTATGCAAATATCGTTTATATAAGCACAGAAAACACCAAGACAGTCATGACAAGGTTTTCAGAAACGGTTCTGGTTTCAGAATCTTCAGAAGAATATAAATAATTGAGAAGGGAGCATCTCTTTCTATTTTCTTATTCTAAGAAAGACTTATGACTTCAAATCTGTGCCAACAGAATGGCTCTCTCAGGTTAGGAAGAAAATGTTTTAATAAATCCCTTAACTGACATTCTCATCCTGATTCTCAGGTATCTTGTTTTCCATCTGTCAGGACACATACCAGGAGACAGGCCATGCAGCTATATCACAGCAAGCCAACTGCAGCCCTGCTGGGACATCCTGTGCTGCAGCCAGAGCAGGCTCTGTGTCCAGACCAAAGCTCCCAGGTAAGCGATTCAGCTGAGGACTTGTGCACATCACCACCTCCTGCCAGCCCCTGTTGTGTCTTCCTGCTGGCTCTGTGCAGAGAGAGGTGATCCACAGGGACTGCAAGTCAATGCTGCTTCATGCAGTGTTACCAGCAACCTCATCCTCCTGTTCTGGTGATGGACTGCAGCAACAGAATTGTGGCTTGCCCCTGAATCATCCACTGGGTTGCTAACTCCAACCTTAGTTGTCTTCCGGGAACACTATGAATTGTTCCCATCTAGGCTTTGCTGCGTTTAGTTTCTTATAATGGTAGACATCGGTAAAATATTGTGGTGGTATGAATTGCTTTCTGCAGAGGCATATGAATTCAGAGGCTGAGGGGGAAAAAGGCCTAAAGCAAATGCTGATTCTGGAATCAGTTTTAACAGCAACAGGTATGTTAACCGGTGATAGTCAACTTCATATCAGCTTCCTCTCCCATAATCGTAAAAGGAAACGGACACTCTCTATACACAAGTGATGCTGGCAACCCTACACCAATGACACTGTTACTTAAAAAAAAAAAAAAAAGTAGAAGTACAACAAGCAGTCCCTTGTATTAGCTGAAATGTCTCACAGAATGGTGCACTGAATGAGTGGATTAGAAAGAAATGGGAAAAGAAGTTTCTCAGACAATTTAACAGAAAGCTCAAGGTTTACTTCCCTGAAGGCTCTGCCATCATGCAAGTCAGAACTCTGGCTGAGGTCTGCAAGGCCAGGTGGCTGCACCTCAAGACCCACCAAGTTTTTTTTCTTTAAAAACTGCTTGTCATGGTGAGAATTTTGCAGCTCAGCAAGTTTTAGCATTTGTGCAGATTAAACCCTACCCTGTTCACCTCAAACCAGGGGGAAAAGCAATTCTCAGAGGTGATTACTTTGCCACTCAGCATATGAAGAAGAGAAGGTGTTTTGAAGTAAAGTGTTCATGACCTACACAAATACTGCTGTTTGTTTGGTTTTCTTTTATACAGGGGCATGTAAAATGAGAGCTGGTGGCAGACTGATAGCATTGGAAATACAGGTCACTACATTACTCAGTACTTCTGTTTCCAAAGGTTGCACCTTTGTAAAAGAAAAACTAAAGACTTTGTTGTGGGTACCACATATCTAATGAGCAGGGACATGTAATGCCCAGTGACTCTCTAAATACTTTAACTTCTCCAACTACAGATCTTCCAGCATAACCTAGAAGGGTCCTCACACAACATTTGAAGCAACTCATGTGAGACTTCACAGGAGATAATTCTCCTCTTTCAAAAAGGGAAGTGAATTAAATTCTGAACTCTGATCATGTTAATAGCCCTGCCTGACACCATAAATCACTGAGGTAGCATTTTGCATGTGCCCATAAATTACTGATACTGTACCGTTCTGCAGAAGATTCCTTCCCCTTAAAAATGTATTTAATAGATTTCCACCCAGTCTTCTTTATAAACACACTGGCTTGCACTGACAGCTTTCCTAATGCTCTAGGCACTGATTTCAAGTTTCATAATCAATTATATCATTTTGCTTCGTGGCAGTAATTTGATTACTGCTTTTGGGGTGTGACAGGCATTTGAGAACATTTCTGCCTGTCTTCATCTGAAATTGCTAATCTTCCTTCCTTCCGTTCTCCCTGCAAAATCTGTGCAAAATTGATAAAATAACATCAATAAATCAAGACACTTGCATTTCCCCTGAAGTGACTATATTTCTGATTTCTTCTCTGAAACACAAACAAGGACATAGTTCATCCAGCTCAACAGCATGACCAAAAGAAGTATTAAATGATGATGATGTTTTGTGGCATTTATTGCCAGTTTTGTTAAGATGACTGACCGCTTTTCCTGTGCAAGCTGTCTCTTCTAGATCACCCTGTTTTTGAAATAACCACCACTACCACCTAATGTTTAGTAGTAACTTACTACACAGGAGCCGCTGTGACTGAGTCCACATCATTAGATATAAAACTATAAGATTCAAGAAAAAAAAAAATAGATTTAACTCAACTTTCAGAACTAGATGACCTTTAAGGTTCCTTCCAAACCGAGCCATTCTACGAGTTGCTTCTCACACTAAGAATCCTTATTATCCAACCTGTACAGGTATTTCAGCAACACAGTGTAAATGTAAAACTGTTCAAATGCAGCACTGGAGGAATAAAGTCCAACCAAAGCTTGCCGCTTCCCAACTATTCCAGAAGTTTTAATGAGAGCAAATGTAGGAGGTGAGAAAAATACCTAGTAATCAAGTTCTAAAACAGGCCATAGAAAGATGCATGCCCATCCATGAATCTATCTGGTTTCATCAGCCGTGCGCTGCTTAAGGGTACTTAAATTCACTTACATTTCCACAGTCATTTGGAGATATTGCAAGAGGAATATTGCTGATAGCATTCATTCAGGGTGTTTTTTCCTAAGTTTAAGTCATTCATTTCTATCTTCTTCCAACCCACATTAATACAAAACTTTCTGAAAGAAGGCCAGAGGCTCATACAAGAAGCCCATGCAAGCATTTTCTTGCCATGTGTTGAGTAAAACAGATTTTTTCTTTGATTCTCCCCTTCACTCATCATTTTTTGGAAAAAAAAAAAAAAATGTGTATGTTACATGTATTCACACCATAGAAGCTTAGAGTAGGTGAACTGTAATTCAAAAGAAAGATTTCTGTGAAAAAGATCAAAAGATTCCTGGAATGAAGAATTCTTTCTTGTCCATTTTATTAGTTCCTTCTTAACACACATCTCTCTCACAAATTAGCTGTGATTTTTCTCTCCTCTAAGATGAAACCTCTGATAGCAGACACGTTCACAGTCATCGTGAATTACTGAATCATATAATTTCTATTTTCTTGCAGGTTATTTCCATATAAACTCCTTTTAAACTGAACTAGAAAAAAATAGTTCTTCAATGGTACCATAGAAGCAGCAAGATGCACTGCTCTTGCAGTTTCCATTTACTGAGCTAACAAAGAAATTCACAAATTAAAAACTAAAGCGATTTTTAATTTAAAGTTAACATCCTGACTTAAAGACACATATATGAAGCTTTCACGTTTCTTTTGTTCCCAGGTGATAGTAATCACCGAAAAGAAATAGATTTTACCTGTGTTTTAAAGCAGCTGCAAAGGCTGTCTGCAGAGGGGAGAACTGTAGCAGAGGAATCACTTCACATTTTACTTCTTTCTAATACCACCTCTTCGTTCATGGTCCCTTTTCAATTGAAAATGTTTTACCATTTTTCATAAGGCCCAGGAGTGAGCAATGCAAGAATAAGATCTTTCAAACAAAACAGTGGTTGAATAGATGCAGTTGCAAACATTAGTATCCCCACATCCCTATGTGACACTGTTACAGTTTGTGAAACAAAGAACAGTTCAGGACTTCAAAGGAAGCCAACACCCACTAAGAGAGTTCTGTCAATGGGTGACATTGCTTAACCTGCAGCTGTATCTTCTGGGGAGGAAACGAACCTGCAAGAATAAACAATTATCATAAACATGGGTCTTAAATGTAGAAGAGAAGGATTTCTGGGTAAGAGACAAAAGTGAGGAACTTCTGTTATCACGGTCATCTCCCCTCTGCCCTGCCAAAGCTTCTTTAAAGGCAACGGAAGCCGGAGACTTTGAAAATGCAGGTCTCGGTAAGTGCAGCGTGAGAAGGGGCCAGTACAGCTCAGTGGTACCAAGGAGCTGCTCGGTCATTTCTGTGTCAGGCTCTGTGGCTCTACTAAAGCAGAAGTAACACGTTACACTTTCCAGAGCACATACACCCATATGTATGACTTCAGCCCTGCAAGAAACGTCAAAACAGTTTGTTGATCCCCCCATCACCCTTCTCTCATCATGTTACTGTTTTCAGCAGTATCTGGCTGCTGAGAGATACCAACACTGCTTTTTGCAGTCTTATATTTCTCATTGAAATAAAACCTGTATTTTTGGGGCAGCGAGGAAAAAGGACTTGATTTACATCAGCCTGAAAGACACAGAGAAAGCAAGAAAAGAAGGAAGGAGGATTCTTTTCTGCTAGTTCTGAGAACAGGCAAGCAGCTCTCGAAAAATCTACAGCTAATAATTTAAAGTTTTATAAGCAAATTCTGCATTCCACTAGCAGAGCCAAAAGCTTGCCTAGAGATTACATACAATGCTCTAATTGCATTGGCTCTTCAGAGCTGACCTGTAAAAGCGAGAGCGATGACTGACAGATGCAATAAAAGTTTCTGACTAGGTTTTTGGGGAACAAGCCACTGTTTTGTATTTGGAAGCTGTTTGGAACCGTTGTAAGAGTCATTTAGAATAAACAGCCTTTTTGCTCAGCTGCCAGCACACCAGCCTGAACGCCCAGCGAGGTGACTTCAGAAAGAAACAAAACACTCTCTGTGTTTCTACCTACTACATCTTGCACTAATAATCCCCCTCTTCTGATACAGAGCATCCTAGTGCCAGAGAACAACAATGAATTCACAAGGGCAAAGGCCCACAGCTGCTGCTTTGCTTTCAAATCCTTCCACACTTTTATCGAGCAACTTCAAAGGAGCAGAGCCCAGTGCCACATGCAGGACCCCACTGACCAGGCTGCGGTCATGCAGCACAAGCCTGGAGACTTGCGTCACTCAACGGCTTTCATTTTTGAAGCTCTGCATCTGGCACATGATACTTCTGGAGATTCTAGTCTTAAACCAGCAATGTATCACTTATTCATGTGGGATAAGTGGGTTCAAGGTGCTTCCAGATATTAATCAAAGATATATGAAGATGGTTCATTTTTCACATCCATGCTCTTTTTCTCATTGCAAAGGAAAATATAAGATGTGATTGGACAAAAATATTGTTTGTGCCAGTCTGCCCAGAAGTTTCTGTGAGAAATGTGTGCCTCACAGAACCAAACACCAACCTTGAAAGCTCGGAGACCATCCTTCTACCCAGCACTGCTGTAAAATTCAGCCATTGACTGTAAGGTCTCCCTCTGAGTACAGGATCACAAAAGCTTAGTTAGCAAATAAAACACTTTCTATGAACCAACACAAATAGCCTTTCAGCTGTGGCAAGAAAACAGACACAGGGCAATTCTTGTCTCTATTCACACATCCCAGCCTGACTGCAGTGATTGCAACCACTTTACCTTGCCTGCTTTTCTCTGCAATGCATACCATACCATTACCCCCTGAGAGGCCACTTTACACTTTGCTCTCTTGCCTCCCTGATCCTGCTTTGTTGTATAAAGGTATATGGAAAATAATACCTAAGTGGCTGCACATCCTGCTGTGAAGTTGCTTAAAACATCACTCAATTTTTTGGGGGGAGAATTTTCGTGCCACTAAAGCAACAAAAAGCAGTCAGTCATTACATCTCAAACTTGACAGATTTTTCAGCATGAAAACCATAAATTAAGTAAAAAATATTTATTTATTCAAATGCATGGGTTTGCTTACCACCCAAACACTTCTGACAGCCGCAGAGATGACAGTGACCTGCTCTGCATCACTCTCATGGTTGTCTTGTTATTGTAGGAACCCCAAAGGCACCTCCTGAAAAATCAGATCACTCTGCCCTAATTAGAAGCTTCTGAAGACAAACCTCAGTTGGGATATGCACTTCCCACACGTTAAATACTAATTCAAAAAGCAGGAAGCCCTTCTCTCCCCTTCATAGGACTGCAGACATAAAAACAGCAGGTTTAAAACCCAAACTGAAAACTCTGCTGTTTAATAATGAAACACAGCAGTAGCATTTGAGTTGTTAGAGTTCCTCTAGTAATAAATAAAAACCTGACTGCAGCAAGACAGGTTTTGAGAAGCTTGCTCACAGCCAGAGTCATGCATAACAGGGTTTTGCCCTCTTGATGCAAAATTTCAGGTGATAAAAAACTTCTTCCTTGCAGAGCTGCTATTGCAGGAAGGAGTGTAACTTCATTAAAGGCATCAAATTCCCTTTCAAGGGCTGATGCTGTCATCTAGTCCAGTGATCAAAAACAAAGAGTTGGTCAGCAATCAGGTCAAGCTCCTCATGTACCAAGTTCACCTGAGTTGCCATAGTAATATTAATTGGGCTTATTTAGGTTTTCTGCAAAAAAAAAAAAAAAAAAAAAAAAAAAAAAAAAAAAAAAACCTCCAACCATTCANCATGGTCATCCAAACTATGTGAGTGCTACTGCTGGACCAGCAGAACTGTAGGGAGGAGAAATAAGCCCTGTAGAGTTTATTGTTCTCATATTGATCTGGTCATTTATTATGGATGTAAGATAGCCTAAAGTCCCAAGTCCTGCTAAGTAAGGCAGGAACTACAAGCAGCCAATGCATACCTATGAGGACCATTAACACCTTTATTTCCAAATACAATCAGTCTTACCATTCATCATGAAAATGTAGTTTTTAGCATATACTTATCTGTGAAAATAGAGTAAGATTGTCTGTAATAGGCTAAGAATTAGACCTATCCCCAGCTGTGCTTGCAAGTTACTGACACAACAACTGCAAGGCACACATCCAGTGATTCAAAACCAACAGTCTGACATTATTTCTGCCTACATGCTACCAAAAGCCAAAAAATACTTTGGGACTTCTGGGCAGCATGTATTATTTAGGCAGTAAAAAGTGTTGGCAACTAGTTAAACCGCACTAGCATACGATTTCCTAGAAAACACTTGAAATCTCAATTTTCACCCACTTATAAACTTATTACTGCCTCACAGTGAAGATACTGATTCAACTCATAAGGACAATTCATTTATTTATTTAAACATCTATACAAGTGTATAGTAAGCCAAATCTAACATACACTTTGTTTTAATTGAAGGTAATCTATTAATAACAAAGAACAAGACCTTAAAGCAATCTGTGTTGCTTCTAGTAGTGTGCTGTTATGAGAATTTACTGCATCATCCTGTGTTACTTTCTGACACAATATAAATCGATACAATTCTCTTGAAGTCCTGTTGATTTACAACAACAGGTTTTGTGGCAAGGTGATCCAGTTCTTTAAGTTTTCAAAATGACACATGAATAAATACTTTCTCTACATTGAACAATATGCATACATATAAGAAAGACAATTCCTTCTCTCCTACAGCTAGTGTCCACAAGTTCTTTATGCAATGAGATGGCAAAAAATGCTGCACCCTGACCATATAAAAAGGGGAACATTCACTGAAAACAGATGTCGATTTGAGCTCTGCATTCTGCATGGATACATTTTCTGTACTCCAGTTTCTCATCTACATTTCAAGCAGGATGTCAAACACTAGCAAGTCCAAAGACCAAAGCTAGACATCTCATGTTCCCAGAGCTGCTCAGATTAGCAATATGAAAGCTACAAGATGATTCAATCACCACCGACAGCTACGCACAAATGGACGTAGGGAGTTTTTCAGCCATGCTGACAGAATAAGATCTAGTGTTTGGTCAACCAAGTAACATGAATTCAACCTTTGAATATGATGCAAATTTATTAACTGGGCAACTCATTAAAGACTTGGATGGCTTATTAGAGAACAAGATAAACTTTCCCTCACTTGGTATCTTTGAAACCAGATCAGACAACGTTCTAAGCCTGTGTCTGATGCCATCCCTGAAGAAAATCCAAAGCCTCCAAATCCTGTGCACGCAGCGGGCAGGTCAGCTGGCCATGCCGGTACCTCATGGACAGACAGCCTTGAGGCCAGGCTCCTCAAATTAACTGAACTGCAGTAACCGCCTATGCACCTAGAATAAAAGAAGGATAATTTGACTGAATTTATTGAGTGCTACTTGTAGACTCTCAGAAGTGCTGCAGAGTAAGTGCATGTGTGTTAATAGCGGGCTGGGCATGCGATACCATAGAAATCATCTGGACATGTTCCACTCAGTTAATTTCCTGCCTTTGCTAAGAAACAGGGTTTGGGTGGCACCTTTGTCTCTGCACTTTCCTGCCTCAGGCAGGCCAAGTAAGAGGTCTGATGTAGAAAGCATGATCTGTACATCTGCTGTGAACCAACGCATGCTTTATTCAACTTACTAGAGCATTTCATCCGAAGAAGGGAGCAAGCCAGAAGAACGTACCATAAACAGGAACTGAGTTCTGTGGCCTTAATTGGTATGGAAGAGACATGGATGCTCAGTAGTGAGCCATCATACAGCCTATCCTCTGCTTTTAAGAAGAGACATTAAAAAACATTTCTTAAGGAAGCATTAAAAATAATAATAATAATAAAAAAATCATTACTGGAGAGCAATGGGACTACCCTTTGGAAAAAGTTCTTTCTAATCTCGATTAGTTACTGTCTGGTTCCTGTCTTGAAGGCTGAAGGCTTATAGAAGAAGCCCGTTTCCACACACACACTGCACAGCAGGATAGAAGGGCTTGGGATCCATTTAGTTTTATGCCAACTTGTGGAAACTTTTAGCTGCATCTTAGCAACTCCAGGGAAAGTTATTTTGACACATTTGTACATATGGTACATAACAGAAAAATGCTTTAGGAATTACTTCTGCGTTCAGAAAGAAGTGCAACACCAAATTCCTAGGAACTGCTACTTTGCCTTTAAAAGACAAGGGCATCCTTGAAAGTGAGAGTTATTCCCAACTGTTGGGCTGCCTTGAGTATAGAAGCTTTCAGTCTCCTCTGAATTACCTTGTTACACTAATTGGCATTAACACCACAAGCTGCCAGAATAATGGCAAGTTGAGATGAGCCAAAGGTGCAGCCTGGATGTGCCTCTCTCTCAGTGTTCACCAAGCAATCGTGTGTGCTTCACACTGACGTGGCTGCTGTGTAGCCGCATTGATAGTGCAGTGCCAGTGTTGGGAGGGAGGTGTCAGGGTGACATCCTAATCTGGACTAAAGTGCTGTAGTGCAAGTATGACTTCATGCATTTCTCCATTATAAACCTTAGTTTTTACTGGTTTATTGCAATGGAAGATTTTTCATTCTTTTTTTTTTCTTGCAGTAGTCTAGAATATAAGGCTTCTTTCTGAACTTCCACATACTGATGTGCATCAAACCCCACACTTGTATGACATCAGAGTCCAGCTTTTGTCATTAAGCAGCACTCCACCTTGTGGTCCCCTCACTTGTGGAACTCAACAATTTTAAATACTATTTCCAGATACTCTCTATCACACGTTTAATGTACAATCAATGCTGACCCCATAAAATGAAAGCATTGTCACATTTTGTAACATAGGAAGTTTGCTTTATAAGAAAAAAATTACTGACCATCTAACTCCCTCTGTGTACACACAGCTACCTATCACTCTTCTGTTACTGTGGATTAGATGAATGGCTATGTCCTAAGAAAGCAGAAATGTTATACAATTCCATTTCCAATATGTTTAGTGTAAGAATATATTTAGATGTTTACTTATGGTGATTTTCATTTATTTTTAAAAAAAACTTCTCAAAGCATTGTTCCCCATAAAGCAGCTAAGGAAAAAAATAATTCTTGAAACAGCTGAACTTGATCAATATGGTTTGACAATGCTTCCTTCTAAATCATTCTTAATATGCTGAGATCTGAATAGATGTTGACACTTTAAGATACAGCTGTGTGAGAGCTGTCACATACAGAAACAAAACTGCTCATATATGTAACCTCATATATGTACTCTTTTAATATATCCATGCAGATCATGCCATAAACAGCATGTAGTTCCTAGATTTTGGGTTTGGGCGTTTCTTTTTTTTGCTTGGTCAGGAACAGGGGTCAAGTTTAATCTTTTCAAAGACATTACCAAGTGTTAGCTAAATAAGAAAATTACTGGCTTTGTAACAGACAAGAAAACATTTCCCTAAGTAACATACATAAATAAGAGGCACTAAAACATCTTGTGACAGATAACGACATTTAGAGCAAAGACGTGACAGGACACCCATGTTCTTTACTATTAGTCCCTAGGGGATGAGATGATAAAGAACAGCCTACCATGAACTTGTGCTCAAAATCATTAACATGGGTGCATGGGTGGGCAGTGAGGTAAGTTGGTGCACCGGGTACACAGAGCTCAACCAACCTCCTGCTGGAGTCAACAGTATTTACGTTTGCCACTCAGAAAGATCTTCCTGAGCACTGATCAGCAAGTAGTCACCAGAGCATAGTCCTCTTGTAACCACAGAACCCTGCCTTGACTGTGCAATAATATTCTGCTCTTTACCTTCTTCTCTTGCTACAGCAATGTACCTTGCATGTTAATCCCTAGAATCCCCGTTATTTAATAAATGCATTGAAGTCTATTGATTTTTAGTGACTATGAAAGGTCAAGTAAAAACAAAGCAAGAACATTTTGTAATGCTCAGAGGGCTATAAATGGGAAAAAATCATAATGAGACTAAGAAATTTCTGTTCAGGTGGAGGAGAAAACCCAGCTCATCAAATTCATCTTTTGGTTGCATGGATGTTCAGTAATTCCAGATGGGACAGAAGTACTTCAAACAGTACTCTCTGTGGCCCTATCCTAAATTTATACTGGCATACCCATGAGAAAATTTTAATTTCAAAACTTTAGAGATTATTACAATTTATTTAAAGGCCAGAAGAGCCTTCTCTAATCTTTCAGTACAACCTCTCGTTCAATACAGACTAAAAGAAGCCAGCAAATAACTCCTCCAGCCACCTCCTAGGGGAGGGGTGGAATGAGAACCGATACTCTCTCACACACTTGGGCATTCCAAGTCAAAAAGCCATGTAATGGGTAACAGCAAACATATGCTTCACTTTAAATATTGTGACTTAAAGCCTTTCATGCAAGGTAATTCTTGATAGTCATGTTTTCTTCCTCAAAATTTCTCATCCCATTGCATTCAAGATTATAGAAAATGAAACACAATGCTGAGATTAGAGGCATGCTTAATTACCATTCAGCAATAAAAGTTTATGAACCAACATTTTATCCTAGCCTATGCATTGTCTTATTTTTATATTCATAAGTATGCAAAGCCATTGAGATGATTATTAATTGCAGCAGAATACAATTAGGAGGCTTTCAGCAAACGCAGTCTTTGACACTCTTGTATCTAGTCACTGTTTTTCCAGCATCTGTCTTCAATTATTTAGCTTTTGGAAGATCTCTGTTATCATGTTATAAAGAATGCTCCACATAAATAGTATTGCTGCCTAAAAGAAAGGACACTGATCTATTACTAATTTAAGCTCAGACATGTAGTGAGTTATATCATTTTTAAAAAACCTTTACAAAACTGATTACTTGTACAGCCTAACTCTCTTGTTCACAGTACCATTGAGTTGCATCATCAACTTTCTTTAACTCAGAGTTATCATCCTTCCCTCCTTTGAATAATTTCTCTTTAATCTTCTCATAGACTTTCTACAATATTGACAGTTAATGTCCAAACTAACATATTCGGAAACATTTCTCTCCAACACCGCTCCACACACATACACACTCACGAGAAGTGTTGATGTGGTACCTGCACTGGGGGAGAGACATTCATAAAATTATGGATGTTGCACACAAAACACCAAAAGCTGGAGCTATAAATCTGCCTTTTCAGGAGGTAATACTCAAGAGCAGAAAACTCTTTCCAAAGGTCAGCAGTCTGACCTTGTTGATGCACTAACATCGCTAGCAGCCTACATTCCCTTACGTGCACTTTCCCCTACATGCCTACATCAAGTATTACAATACTCATTTAAAATATTTTGTTCAATTCTATTGTTTTCCTCTTTATTCAACTTGCTAATGGAGAGGCAGATCAAGCTGATGAAGAAAGCAAACCTCCCTTCAAGCAATGACTTTCAGGGAAGAATTTCTTCATGGCACAGCAGGGTGGAGAGGTATGTAGGTCCACCCAAAGGCAGCAGCAACCGATCCTGCAGTACACCAGTATGCCCTTCCCAACCCCGTTCCACTTACAAAGCAAAGCATTTCTAAACACAGCAGAAATGCTGGGCATGAAACCCAGAATAGCCCCCAAATCCTGGTGTGGATTTCATGATTTCTCAGCACACATAAGGTGATTGCTCCCAGGAGGCAAATGTAAGAACTGCAGTTTGCAGCCAAGCATCAAAACTAGCAGTGGTGCTCACACAATCAGCTTGTGCTGCTCAGCCACAATGGCTGTGTGAGAGACACAAAATGTTGCAGGCACTCCTAGAAACCTCCTCAAGGGTCTCCTGGGATCTGGCGAGGGTTTAGTAGTTTCAACTTTGATAACAGTAAATCAAACCAAAGGCACATCTGGGCAGTAGAAAACACCAGACGTCAAAGCTTTACGTTAGGGACAGTGCTGCTCCCTGAGTGTGGGAGACAAAAGTTGTATTTTTTTCCAGAAAATCTGAGGACTCCTTTTCAGTTTCAGTTGTGTACAAAATCCAGGCAGCTGATCTACCATTGGTTTTCCCTCTGTGCAAAATGAAAGTAAAATGTTCCCAAAATAACAGATAGCACATCATGCTGTAGTGGAACACTGTCCAGCCTTGATCCTAGAACCCAGTCCAAGGGGGCTGACCCCAGCACAGGTGTTCAGTGCCCATCGTTGGTGCATGAACCACACAGTGGTGCAATTTCAGGATGAATGTTTTAAGCAGACAATTGTGTAAGCCCTCTGTGCAGCAGGAGAGGGGGCTCGTGGGAGCGCTCAGCAACTGCCCTACTGCAGTCATTTGTTCTGGTGTGAGAAGTATTTTCCTCGGTGCTCAGTCAAGATATTGGTCAGATGCTTCTATCACGTGATGCACTATCTCCTTTGAGGCCACACTTTAAATTTAGTGTTGTATAACAATACGGAAAAAATGCTGCATCCTACAGTTACCAGGCCACTTTTTATTTATTAATGCTCCTTACATTATTAAAGAGATTAACAAAGAATAGAAAGAAATGAATAGCTCTATCTGCTTTTCCTAAAGTTTTACTTACTCATCAACCTCTTGTTTAGGGCAAATACCAGAAACTAGGGGAAAAGTACTTATCACCAGCATGTACTCAAGTTTTAAAGCTAAGAGCACAGATCAAGGTGTGGGCTGGGCTGTTGCTGCAGAGACATGAGCAGGATGAGCCATGCATGACCTCTCTGCTGGAGAATAGCAGCCTGCAGGTGCTGAAGAGTCAGAAGAACAAACTTCTGTTGCTTTCTGACAGTGCACGGAAGGTGCTGCTAACATGCAGCTAGAGCACAGCTAGTGACAAAGTCTCAAAGCTGCCCAGTAAAAGATCACAGAGGTTCATTTGATACCACTGCCAGGCTAGGCACACCTCAGAACTGCTTGAAGAACTTCATTGCCCATCTTTATCGTCTTTCATCAAATCATAGAAGGGTTTGGGTTGGAAGTTACCTTAAAGACCATCTAGTTCCAACCCCCTGCCATGGGCAGGGACACCTCCCACCAGACCAGGCTGCACAGAGCCCCGTCCAGCCTGGCCTTGAACACTGCCAGGGAGGTGGCATCCACAGCCTCTCTGGGCAACTTGTTCCAGTGTCTCACCGCCCTCACAGGAAAGGATTTCTTCCTAATATCTAGCCTAAATATTAGGCCTTGTCCTCAGCAGCAAACACTTACAACAAAGGGATAAACTAAATTTAAAAAAGGAAAGAAATCTCAAATCTATTCTAGAAAGATAGAAAAAAAAATCGAGAAGACAAATCCCGCATGCCAGCCATACTGCATAATCTATTTCTAGGAGGTATTTAGTGCTGTGGAAAAGGAAGGAGTGCAGATGATGGGAAAGGATTGATGCTCCGCTCACATCAGTGAAAGGCCAGAAGAAGTGCTGGAGCCAACACCAGCACTGGCAAGCTGACCACTGGACTTTGGTCTCCTTAACCACTGATTTACAGCAGACACGCAGCAAGGGTGCGGCATCAGTCACGCTATCACACATCCATCATGTTATCACATCACGATGCAAGGACAGTCCAAGCACAGCACTGGTGAGATGCTAACTGCTGCTGTGCATGTTTCTGTCCACCCGTGCACTTCTCATATCCACTGGCACTCAGACTCTACTTGTCTCCAGCCATTACCATAGCAGGCTGGATTTGATCCAGTCAAAATGCTGAAGTTGAATAAAAGGAGCAACTATCTAACAGGAGGCAAATGTGCTAGCATACAGCATTCTGGCTGCAAGAGCTATTTTTTGCTGTTTAATATGGAGACACAAAATTTATATCCCAATTTTATCTATAAGTTCGAGATTAATACTGCAGTTAACTACAAAATTGACCAGCACGTTTTAATAGCAGTCGACATTTAAAAAAAAAATTATAAACTTAACACCACGCCTCAAAATACTTTGAGAAATAAGGATCTATTTGATTAAGAGGCTAATATTGCTAAAAACTTTCACATTGGCATATGAAAATTTAACACATTAAGAAAGAATTAAGCTAAAACCATGTTTTAATTAAATCCTAGTTATATAATTTTTGCTGAATCAGTCTGGAAAATCAGAAAGATTAAAGCTGAAATTCATCAGTAAGATGGCAAGTGAACGTAAACACGATTTCTGCAAATTCTGCTTGTTCAATTTTAAAAATCTATAAGATTAAAACTAAGATCAACTTACAGGATGGCAAGTGAATACAAACTTATACATTTCAGATCAAGAGCTTTAATGGAAAAATAATCAATGAGAAATCACATTGAAGTTGCATTTCACATTCATCAGATTATTCAGTAAAGAATAAAATAACAACAAAATAAAATCCCTCCTGATACAACATGAAATACATGTAATATTTTCCAGAATACAAAAGCTGCATTCCAATATGCCAGTCAAAACCCAGAATCAAACTGGCATTGCGAATCAGCAACGTATTATTAAATTAGAAACAACAGTGGAACAAGAGACTCTGTACTGTACACTTGCTCCTCTACATCTCGGCAGGGCTAGATTCTTCTGGGAAATTAGCCAGTCTGATTACCGTTATAAGAAATCTTTCCTTTGGCTCTCCAGCCCGCTGATGTCAGTTTGTTCCAATTTTAAAAGAACTCTCATTAGCTTACAAATAAGAGCACAAGTTGAAGGATTACAGCAAAGTAAAAACACAATAAAGGAGAAATAAAGATCCTATTGCTCTAGCAGGACTCCAAACAAACATTTTCACGGGCAATTAAATATCTCAGAAGGTACAGACTAAAAAAAAAGTTGGGTACCTTTCTTCAGGATCATCAGTGCAGGATGGAAAGCAACCACCGAGGCACCAAGCTCAGCTTCTCCTGACGCCAACCATAGGCAACAATGCAAGAAACCCTAATCCATACCAAAAAAAAAATCCCGCACTACTTCTGCTTCCCCTTTGCCTTGATGCAAAGTGAAAGCCCAAACAGTAGAGCTGTGGGGAGCCTCAACAACCACAAACAGCTGATCTCTGAAGGATCCTACTCCAAAGAGCTAAGACGAATCAAGGAATGTCGTTCTGACACCTCTTGGCAAAGAGAAGTAGCTTCTTCAGGTCCCAGACCTGCACCCGGATACCCAAAGACCAGAGCAGAGCCCGAGTGACGTTCCCAGCGCACAGGAACAGCTCTGCCTGCCGCAGAGACAGTTTGTGCTGAGAGTCTGTTCTGCAGTTTATATATAAAGTACCCAATACCTCCTTTGTTGCCTGCCCTCCAGTCCAAGATGGGGGATTTTATTTTTCTGTGATGGTAATAGCGCTGAATTAGACACAGGTTCTGGCTGGCAGCCTCAGGTGACCTTTTTAAAGGCCTGAAATAGATTTAAACTCAAAGTCCCTGGCACAGGAAGCCTGGCATGCTTCTTTCACGCAGCCAAACAGGGTTCGGTCCCAGCGACACTCCCTCACAGACTAGATAGGATGGAAAGGGCAAGTCGCTTAAAATATGTCTCTGACTTTGAACTTCAGATGACAAGGCTTCTGGACATATGGTGTTTGACAGCCCTGTAACACAGCAGCTCTGGTCACCACTTGAAAAATTAATCAAAGTTTTCATAAAGACATGCTCTTCCAATTCTGCCTTAATAACTTTGCTGAAGGGGTCTGTGGGTGCCAGCAGCTAGACCCTTTACAGCACAGAGATGGATTTAAGCAGACATGGCAACTCCTGCAGCCTGGATCTACGAAAATGAGTTTCCCCTCCAATTTTTTTTAAGTGCGTAATTCAATACAGCACACAAAATTCAGCCGCAGAGTAAGCAGCACTCACAGTATAGACGAATGCTTACATACAGTAATCAGTTACAAAAAGGTCAAGAACTTAAATAACACAATGGAGGCAACATTTTAAAAAGCCAGGAGGAGGGAGGGTTGATAATTCCATGATTTAACTATTATTATTCTAGATACACTTAAATACCCTGCAAATACGTTGCCTCTTGCACTGGAGAAAAGTTGTGATGCAAACGGGTTTCACATCACAGACCTGCACCCATCTGACCCCCACACTGCACCTGTGCAAGTTTTCTTTCTTTTACTGAATGTAAAATACTCTGGGGCATATGTAATACTGAGGTGAATCACTCCATTCTCCAGCCTTATGCAAAATGCTTCCAGGGATTTCTTATATTCTGTCATATAAAATCCTGGGATAAGAGGAAGGAGCCCAGAGCTTGAGATAGTTGTGGAAACAGGCACAGGCTGTAAGAGCCAGGCAGTCACCAGGGCAGGGCCTGCTCCCAGCACCTTCCACAGCATTGATTGCAGCAATTACGCTCAGACAGAGGGGAAATTAACACAGCTATCTCACAACCAAGGCATCCCGGAGCTGAACCAGAAAACTACTCTGCAGTAAGGCAGGATGCTTGTTTACCTCATCCTGGCCTGGTGCTTTGCTTTTATTGTGCAATCTTCCACTTTACTAACGCTAATCAAGAGCTGGGGAAGCACTGAAGCTAACCTAAAATAAGACCACTGAAAAGCCATCACAGACCACTAACAGAACAAATTTAATTCAATTTCAGGAAGAGATGAAAAGGTGCAAATATAACGGGAACCTATGGTTTCATGCCAGCCTGTGAAATATCCGACTTTGTCAGGAAAAGAGGACGGTTCAGTTGTGTAGGGTACTTATAATACATAAATAAAAACCCATCACTTCCAGGATCATCCTCTCTTGGCTATCTTTCATGTGCTCTGTTTTTCAATCACTCTGAAATTATTACATTTCATCATTGGAGAGCACAAACCTTTGTTCTTTCATACCTTACAACAATGCCATGTGTAGGCTGATCTTTTGCACGCCCACATGAATGCACAAACACCCGCCTGCTCCCATCCCACCACCTCTTAACTTCAGCTGTTAGGGAGTACCAGAATTCATTGTCATTTCCTCTAATTCAAATGCAAAATCCTCATTTATAAGTCATCTGAGCACATGCTTAATTTTTAATAGCACAAGCCTCCCTGTTTGATCGAATTCATTGTGTTTAAATTCAGAATCTTAAATTTCAGAACTTTCTTAAGCATTTCATTAGTTTTGACCACAGGTGCTTGTAAGGGCTTCACACTAATTGTTCCCTAGAGAGCCTCTCTTCAGGACAGCTCTTAAGAGGTAAGTAAAAGCTAGAAAAGGTTTCTAGTTTTTGTGGTTTTTTGTTTGCTTGTTTGTTTTGGAAGTTGGTGTGTTGTTTTGCCTTTTTTTTTTTTTTTTTTTTGGTTCTGTGTGTGTGCATGGTTTTGTTTATTTTAAAAATTCTACAGTGCTTTCCATATGTAAGTCTCTCATTCACAGGAGTTTTGTTTACTTCAGAGGAACAAAAGTTGTCCCTAATAAATACACCTACATCTGGTATTTCATGTGCTTCCCATGATAATTAAGGTTATTACAGCAGTCATTAGTCAAGGCTTGGGGCAACACTGTACCACATCCTGTACAAACAAGTAAAATTGCCTTTATCCCAGACATCTCCCCATCTCACCATCTGCTGCTGTCCATATTTATCTTACTGAGACAAGGCAAAAACCATTCTTGATGTTTTATCTGTTGCAGCACTGGGTATGATATTGGTACTTAGCAGCTCCTCCAACTTATTTTCTATAATTGGAAATTTCAAATCCACAAAACAGATCTGAGTTTTGAGGGAGTTTTGTTTTGAGGTAGTTTGGAGGTGAGCAGGACCCAGATAAAAAACAGAGAAAATGCCTAGAGGGGACAGAATGAAAAATAATTAAAAAAAAAAAAAAAAAAAAAAAAAAAAAAAAAGTAAAGATAGAGGCTATAAGAAAGGAGAATCATGTGACAAGCGTAATTGAAGCCAATCTCTCAGAATAAATAAAATCCATCCAGCAAAAAAGACTGTGTAAGGGTAAAAATGAAGTGTGATAGTTCTGTCACCTCTGGGGCTCTGAGGGATAAGTAATGAAAAGTGCTGGATTAGAGATCATAGAAAACAGGGCTGGAAGGGACCTCACGAGGTCATCAAGTCCATCTCCATGCCCCAAGGCAGGAGCTGCTCTACAGATATCACTTGTGACAGATGTTTCTCTAACCTATTCTTAAAGACCTACACCTATGGAGATGCCACAACTCCCATAAGCAATCTAATGCGGTATTTCATCCTAGAAAGTTTTTGTTACTAAAGTAAATCTCACTTGCAGCAATTTAAACCCATTATTCCAGGCCTCATCCCCCATGGACAATCAGGGGGGTGTTCCCCTTCCCTGCAGAGTAGTCTATTGCCAGGAGAAAAACACAGCAATATCATCAGTGGCCTGTTTTAATTCTTGTCATCGCTGCTCCCATTATTCCATTTAGCTCGTAATACACAGTTTTTAAAAGGGACACCAAAGTTAGCACCATGGTAACATGACAAAATCTTTGCTGATCTGTTCTGGCAAAATGGCTAAAATCTGGAAGACCATCTTCTGTTCTCCCTAAAGATGAAGTGAAATTCTCAATTCTTTCTTCCATGGCCATACTGTTTGTACTTCTGCGAGGAAATGAGAGCTATTGTGCACAGCAGCTCTCTCTGAATCCTTCTCAAGCTCTAACCAGCAGAAAATACTCAAACATGGAAAGTGGGGGGGGAAGGCAAAGGAAAAGCAACTGCCCACTAGGTTTTCAAGTGGCAACTCTGGGGGTAATGACAGGAAAAAAAAAAATAGCCAAGTACTTCAGTCAATGGAAAGATGTTAGCTTGGTGCAGATATTTCTAGGACCTATTACTATGGATTGTTTTATATAGGATCTCTTTGAATTGTAACGTTGTAG